>CP137674.1:11084607-11471579 GCA_037976565.1 Mesocentrotus franciscanus | reverse complement strand
GGAAAGAAAGAAGAGGAAGAAGAAAAAGAAAAGGGGATACAAGAAGGAGATGGGAGGGCCGAAAGGGCCTTGCCTCCAAGGCTGTTGCCCCCCATCAAAAATAAGAGAGAAGGAAGGATATGGAAAGAAAAAGGAAAAGAGGAGATAAAGTGAAAGAAAAAGAGGAAGAAAGGAAAAGAAGGGGATATCAGTTGCAATTTTCTTGCCAACAAGTTGTGAATCGGGGAGGCCAAGGTCCTTGCCTAAACCCCCCGCCCCCGCCAAAAAAGAGAAGGAAGGAAAGGGAAAGAGGAGAGCAAAGGAACAAAAAGAGGAAGAAGAAAAGAAAAGGGTGAAAAGAAGGGGAGATCAGTTGCAATTAATCCCGCCAACAACGTGTGGATCGGCCGAAAGGCCCTTGCCTCCTCCCCCAGCAAACCTAAAAGAGAGAGAAAGAAGAAAGGTAGGGAGATCAGTTGCAATTTTTTCCGCCAACAAGGTGTAGATCGGGGGGGCCACTGGCCTACTGACGGGGGCTTGGGGTCTTGGGTGGGGGCCTGCCCCCAAATAAAATTCAAAGGTGGTTTATTTCTAATTCGATACCGGTGATTTACAAATGTTGCTGAAATGACATAATTTTCCGAGATTTTTCCTCACTTTTTTTGAACCTTCGGAATTATGAACCCTATTTCATTTTCGGAATTATGAACCCTATTTCATTTTTGGAATTATGAACCCTTTGTCAGTTTTCGAAATATACTAACCTTCGGAATTATGAATCCTATTTCATTTTTCTGATTTATGAACCCTTTGTCATTTTCGGAATTCTGAACCTTCGGAAATATGAACCCTAATTCATTTTCGAATTATGAACCTTCGGAATTACGAAACTTCTGAATAATGCAACAAAATATGACATATGTTCGGTATTATGAACGCTTTTTCATCTTCGTAATTACGAACCCCTAGGCTTGGGAAATTTGTGTTTCGGAATTATGAACCTTCGGAAATATGAACCTTTGGAAAACGAACCTTCGGAAAAATGAGTGCCCCCTGGTAAATGTTACGGATGGATTATGCCCGTTTAGTTGTGTCATTACAACGCAACTTTTATACCGAGTGGTCCCAATGATTATGATATAAATAATATGATTATATACCAAAATAAAGGTCAAAATTAGGCGAACAAACATACTAAATTTCAACAATTTAATTTTACAGCTAGCAATACAAAATATAAAACATTAGAGTTTCATATCCCACCATTAAACCGCCCCTATCCCCCCCGCGGATCCAGCCGGCGGCAAGGGAGGGGCCCAACGTGAAAAATATTTAACGGCGACTCAGCAAGTCGGTGAATAAGCGGAGGGGGGTAGTGAGCACTTTTTTTTGCCCGATTCGTGAGAAAATATTTAGCGGCGACTCAGCCAGCCGGTGAACAAGGAGGGGTGGGCCGGGGAGCAGTTTTTGTTGTTGCTCAACGGGGATATAGTGCTATTATTTTTTTACTCAACATCCACCACCCCTTGAGTACCAGGAGGGGCCCATCTTCTTTTTAACAAAAAGGGTGTTTACTTTTTTTGGCCAGGAGACAAAGCTGGTCACGCTCATACATCTTAATATATACATGACATTGTATTTGCCACAATAATGCCGTGTATATACCATTATGAACAGAAATTTGAAGTAATAGGAGAGATTACAGGCCCTATTACATTCTCATAATTATGAAGCCACATCTTGAAACCCGGACACAGCATGAGAAAGGGAAGCTAAGACATGACTGTATAGGTACACACCCTGCTACGGGCATGGTATCACGGGTGCTTTTTGTCTGTTCTTTCGATAGGAAATTATCCATAAACAGGAAAGTGGTCCTCGACCTTTTACTCATCAAAATGTATTTTTTAATTTTACACAATCATGATGAGCAGATTCGAACGACACTAAGTATTGTGAATGGGCAAAGATAAAGAATGTAATTGAGTACCGCCTTGAAGTGGACGAGGAAAGGTGGAATCTGCTTGGAGTCGGGTGTATAGTTATCATGGACCTCATATCGTTTATAGTATAGGTCCATGATATGAGCCAGTTGTGTAGGTCACATGACCGACCTGCCCCCCACCACACGTAAACAACAAAAAAAAATAAAGAAGGAGAAAAATAATAAAAGTAAGGAGGAAGATAGAAAGAGAGCCTGAGAGAGAGAATGAAAGGGAGATGGAGAAAAGGAAAGTGAAGATAATATTGCCCTCTCTTCAGCAAACGTTCCGGATCGCGACGTGCGTCCCATTTCATCCAATAATGAGACAAAACATCAGTGCCCCTACAAGGGCTGGGGCAATATGAAGATGATAAGACACGTTACTCCACGAAATATTACAATGATTCCAAAGTTACGCCCCCCCTCCCTCTCATTCAAAATCACGAATTTACAAAGACTTGTGTTGTATGACATGTTGCAGCTTCATAGTGCATAGTCCAGTCCGTAGAGTCATGTTAGGGCTTTATGCGTCTGTCATCAGATGGATTGCAAGTATTGAAAAATTCTATACCTTTGTCTCAATAAATCTTTTGATGGGACATGTGAAAGGATTATTTATGAAATTGGGACCCATTTCTGAATTTCTAGAAACGTGTTTTTTGGTCCAGCGCTACACAAATCAAATTGCAATATGATTTCTCTTGCGCGCAACTATAGCCACCTATGTTTATTATCAGGAGCGCCGGAAGTGGGGGACGCCACCGCCCCCCCAAAAAGCCCCCCTCCCGAAAAAACCTGCAGTAAAGGAGTACAAATGGTTTGTATTTTTAACAAAAATAAAAAACTGAATTGAATCGCATAAAATATATATTCCATTCAAAGAAAAGGAGAGTAAACCGGGATTAAATTTCCTAAACATTCCGCATGCCCCTATATTTATCAATGGAGGATTTTATAATAGCAAAACACGCATTATCGTGAAAAAATTGTGAGAGGATGGGAAAGCATATGTTTTTTTAATTATAGGGGTGAGAAGACATGAGCCCTGAACACTGGCGTATTGATGGGGGCAGTTTCCCAAATAAAATTCAAACGTGGTTTATTTCTAATTCGATACAAGTGATGTACAAATGTTGCTGAAGTGACATGATTTCCCGGGATTTTTTCTCAATTTTTTTGTAAATTATACTGGTTTATGCGTTTGTTGGAAAATTACTAATTTCCAAATTAACAGGCAAAATATATGCTTATTTAGAAGCCTTCATGTCCGAGCCTGCAGAACGGCGGGGCTCGGGGGCTCGAGCCCCTCATTTTTTGGAAAAGAATGTTAAAGAGAGAAAGAAAGAAATAGAGAAGAAAAGAATGAGTGACCTGCCAGTGTCACAAATGAGGTATAAAAATATGCTCATCTGACCGTAATTAAATGCCTAAAACCCCTACCCTTACGGGGCTCTGCCCTTGACCCCACCAAGGGCCCTAAGGCGCGCCTGTTTGTTATATACAACTACACTGTACATTTTTCTCCAGTGTTTCCATAAAACTATGCCAGAAATATATGATTTCCTAGTATACTCCTTTAACGAAAGTACCTACTTAAAATCTTCTAGATAATTAATTTATCTGTTCTCGTCATACATACCACGGTTCTTGTAATGTTTTATACAGGGTGTATTTATTTTTAAAAATACTTATATTGTTGTCGCAGAAAAGTTTTACTAGATAGATGTTGTAAATAAGTACGGTATTATTATCATTAGGCCTACTAGCAGGTCAGGGAGTGTCAAGAATTGAGCAATGGACAACATAACCAATCGGAAATTGATTTGCAAAATGGAGAAAAAATTCGAACACAAGCCCATAAGTTTTGTGAAGAAAATATATTTTAATTATGGATCAATAATGATAGCGACCCCTATGACTGACGACCCCAATTTTGTTTTATGAATAGCGACCCTCTTCGCATATTATGAATAGCAGTCCTTATGAATATTTACCTTTTTCTCAAATTATACATAGCGGTCCTCATGAATAGCGGTCCTTACCAATAGCGAGCGGATCCCAATAAAACAGTGTCCTGGATATGTCGATGATTTGAAATTATGTTCCATTATTTTTAAAAAAATCAACGATAAAGCATATTAATGAAAACGTGGGTAAATAGGACGGATGGATAGGCCCGTTCAGTTGTGCCACTACATCAAAACTGTTCTACCGAGGGGTCCAAATGATATGATGATTATATAATATGATGATATGGCAAATAAAGGTAAAATTGGCAAACAAAAATACTGAATTTGAACAATTTTCATTTTACAACTATCATTACGAGAAATGATTTGTTCACTTTTCATATCCCCCGCCCCCGAGAAAAAGAAGTCAAATTTATATATATTTTTTTTTAAGTGACCATTTTAACAAAGTTTTGTTTTCCCCCGAATGTTCTTGGACAGTATGCTACAAGACTAAACACACAAATAAAACAGTGTCCTTTATGATGATGATAATCATTTGGTTCCGTTATACAAACAATCAATCAATGTTATAACATAAATGGAAACGTGGTTAAATGGTACGGATGGATATAGGTATGTTCAGTTGTGCCATTACAGAGCAACTGTTCTACCTAGGGGTCTAAATGATAATTATGATATAATATAAATTATGATATGGCCACACAAAAAACATTTGGGCAAAAAAAAAACCTATTGAATTCGAACAATTTCATTTTACAGCTATATAGCATAGAATTGATAGATTCACTTTTCATATTCCACCCTATCCCCTCCCCGAAGAACTATGTGTCTTGTTTTTGCAAAAAGTGACCATTATAACAAAAAAATCGAAGTCCTTTATGATAATGATTTGAATATATTATGTTCCGTTATAAAAACAGTCAACAACATATAAATAAATTATGTAATAACATATATGAAAATGTGGTTAAATGATACAGATGGATAGGTCTGTTCAGTTGTGCCATTGTGCAAGCGCATCTGTTCTTCCGAGGATCCAAATCATAATTTGTATTATATGATAAAGGCCTGTTATGGCAATTAAATGCAAAATTTGGGCAAACAAAAACATACTAAATTTGAACAATTTTCATTTTACAGCTATCATTAGAAGAAATGATACATTCGATTCAATTCAATTCAATTCAATTCAATATCCCACCTCCCCCTCCCTAGTGGCGGATCCAGGGGGGCACCCCTAGCCCCCAAAAAAGATGGTAACCACAGTTTTTACCTTTTTTTTTGGGGGGGGGGGTTGAGCAAAACAAAAAAAAATATTTTAGTGCTCAATACCCTCCCCCGCTTATCAACGCTAAATGTTTTCTCACGAATTGAGCCCCTACCCCTACCGCCGGCTGGATCCGCCCTGCCCCCGAAAAAGTCAAACTTATACGTCTAATTTGTTTTGTAACAAAATTACTGTAAGTAACTATTATAACAAACTTGTTTTTACGAACGCTATTGGACAGTATTCTTAGACTAGGCATAAAAATGAAACGCTGTCCTTTATGATGATGATTTGAACATATTAAGTTCCGTTATAAAAACAATCAACAGCATATACATAAATATAATAACATAAATAAAAACGTTGGTAACTGGTACGGATGAGTAGGTCTGTTCTGTTTAGCCATTACAGCGCAACTATTCTACCGAGGGGTCCTAATGATTTGATGATGATATGGAAAATAAAGGTACGAATTGGGCAAACAAAAATACTGAACAATTTTCATTTCACAGCTAACATTACAAGAAATGATACACTCACTTTTCATACCCCACCCCACCCCGTCCCGAAAAAAGTTTTAAAAACTTATATGTCTAATATTGTTTGTAAGTGACCGTATATAATAACGAACTTGTTTTTCAGAAGGTTATTTGACAGTATTCTTAGCCTAGACACACAAATAAAACGAAATCCTTCATGATGATGATTTGAATATAATGTTCCGTTATAAAAACAAACAACAACATATAAATTAAAGTATAATGACATAAATAAAAACGTGGGTAAAAGGTACAGATGAATAGGTGTGTTTAGTTGTGCCTGGTTGTGCCATTACAGCGCAACTGTTCTACCGAAATATGATGATATAAGGCAAATAAGGGAAGGTACAAATTAGGTAAACAGAAATACTGAATTTGAACCTTTTTTTTTAATTTTACAGCTAACGTTACAAGAAATGATACATTCACTTTTCATATCCTACCCACCCCCAACAAAAGTTAGAATATATGATTGCATATGTCTAACTTTTGCAAAAGTGACTATTATAATAAAATAAATATTATAATAAAGTGATAACCAATACATTTCCGATGGCTTTTAGGCAGTATTCTCAGACTAGACACTCGAATAAAACGAAGTCCTTCATGATGATGATTTCAATATAATATGGTTCTTTCAAAAGCAATCAACAACATATAAATGTAATAACATAAATGAAAACGTGGGTAAATGGTAGGCCTATATACGGATGGTAAGGTCTGTCCAGGTCCAGTGCCATTACAGCGCAACTGTTCTACCGAGAGTCCAAATTATAATTTGTACAAGAAATAAAACATTTATGATTCCCTTTTCCTATAGCCCATTCTCATCCCCCCCCCCAAAAAAAAAATAGTATGTCTAATAGTTGCAAAAATACAACAATACAACAATACAACAATAACAAAAATTGTCGATGGCTATTGGAAAATATTCCTAGACTAGACAAACAGACGATTCAAATTCATGTTCCGTTATAAAAAATAAAAAAGTTACTTCTAATTTGCCTAAATAATGCCGTGTATACCGTTCCTGTCTTACCAACAGAAGTAGAAGAAAGGGGGGGGGGGATATCGAGCCCTATTAGTATTACTTTCTTATAAATAGGAAGCTGCAACTTTGAAACCCGGACACAGAGATTTAGAATAAACATGAGAATGAGTATAAGACAAACCCTGAATTTGTCCGTCCTTTCGCATAATTATATAAACATGTAAGTGACCCTTCGACCCTTTTACAGCTCACCTCCCTATTTTCAACACACACACAACGATCTTACTTACTTATTAGGGCATGAGTATTACGTCAGAATATTATTCATGCGAACTTTTGACCCCTCGCGCACAAGTGTGATTTTTCTCCACGTGTGTGTATTTTCGAGGAGCGCGCGGTTAGTGGACTTGTGTAACTGTAGGGAGTGGGAATCTGGACTGTGTATCGTCACGTGTATAGCGTAGATCGTTGTACAATCTATATATTAATACGCAAAATCGCCGCGGGGGGTACGTAACGGTCTGCCAATGTAAATTTTTTGACATCAAACCCGTCTTTCCTCGACCCTGCCCGCCTCTGCCGTGGCGCGGGAACGGCGACACAATTCCAAATGGCTGGGATCGGGCATGTCGCGTGCCACGTCGACCCCGTGGTCGCCGTCCATGTCGTTAAAAGGTGGTTTCGGGGTCCCCGGGAGGACGGGCGGACGAGAGCACGGCCGGCGTCGTCCGTGCACGGAGGCGACGAACCCGCGAGTGAGTCGGCGAGGCGTGCACCCGCCCTCTGCACGTCTAATCAAAGAGATCACACTATCAAGAGACGGTCCAGTCCATGATATGTTGTAGCAATATGCACGTCGCAAAGGGTAGGGCCTATCCCGTGTTAGGCATCTTGCTATATGCGGTCTAATCAAAGAGATACTTTATCAAGAGACACTCCACTCACGTCATGTAGCGTAGCACATGCATGATGCGATGGGTTGGGCCTATCCCGTGTGAGGCATCTTGCTATATATACGCATCAGCCAAACTGACGTCAACGTAATACGTGGTTCTACGCTCACACACGTACACACACAGTCGAGATAATTCGTGCGACGGTTACAATATATTGGCACAAACAGTCCGATTTTTCGCGTAAAATCTTTACTTTGAATATATTTGTACATATTCTGTGGACCATGCCAACATAATCATAGTCCAAGCTTCTGCTTTATTGGTCTTTTCATGAGAACTACATTTAAATCACAACAATAATAACGCAAATAGATTGTAATTGTCGAGACCATATAACTGAAGAGAAGAAAAATTCAGCGAGCTTAGGTAATATCACATGCCTCCGCACGGGCAACTCCCGCGGTGTCAGACCAGTCACGCCATGCAATTTACCTGTGCTGTCACTGCAGCACTCTACTGCTGTACCTGTAATACTGCAGGCTGTATAGCGTGTCTTTAGATTCTTCAATGTTTCATGTTTGAGCCGTGCAATGAATTGTTGTTTTCTGTTATTTTTTATTGAATGTGATGTGAATGTGAGTACAGTACATGCTATTACAGAAGTGTCCAAGGAATGATAGGCCTACAGGTGGAAGGGATATAAAACAAATATACAATGACTCATTCTCGGAACAAGCTAAAACTATTCGCACTCGGGAACATCAATGGAACTGTTCTCTATCGGGCCGCGATGGCCCTCGGGATAGATGTTCCTTCGATGCGAATAGTTTTAGCTAGATCCTCGAGTCACTTCGAGTGTCATTGTATATTTGTAAATTTGTATATTATTTTCATGTAGGACTAAATTAACTTAGCAATGTGTGAAAATAACCAAAATGATAATGGGAAGTGCATGAGAACAATAGACGTAGGCCTATCAGGGGCGTCGACCAATCCATTATCCTGGGGGACGGGGACACGTTCCCCCACGATTTGGGGTTAAAATCTTTCTTTTTTTTTCTTCTTTTAATTCTCTTTCTCTCTGTGTTGACATCGCGCGGGAGGGGGAGGGGGACTTTATTCAAACAAGGATTAATAGTCCAGAACGGTACTACGAAACGATCTTTCTCTAAAAATTTCATGAAACAGGGATTAAGAGTCGAGAACGGTGCAACGAATGGGCTTCGTTCTCTAATAATGTAATGAAACGTCACAGCTTCCGCGCTACGCGCGAGAGGCCGGAAACTGAATTCAATCAAGGATTAATAGAGAGTCAAAAACGGTACAACGAATCGTCTTCTTATTTAAATAATTGAATGAAACGTCAAGGTTCCGCGCTTCGTGTGGAAATTAAGGGGGGGGGAGGGGGGACTGAATTCAAACAAGGATTAAGAGTCGAGAACGGTACAATGAATCGTCTTCTTTCTGTAATAATTTAATGAAACGTCAAAGGGGGAAACTGAATCAAACAAAGATTAAGAGTCAAGAACGTACGAATCGTCTTCGTTTTTAAATAATTTAATGAAACGTCAAAGCTTCCGCGCTTTGCGCGGGTGGGGGGAAACTGAATTAAAGCAGGGATTAAGAGTCGAGAACGGTACAACGAATCGTCTTCGTTCTCTTATAATTTAATGAAACGTCACAGCTTCCGCGCTTCGCGCGAGGAGGAAACTGGATACAAACAAAGATTAAGAGTAAAAACGGTACAACGAATCGTCTTCTTTTTAAAATAATTTAATGAAACGTCAAAGCTTCCGCTACGCGCGAGAGGGTGGAAACTGAATTCAGACAAGGATTAAGAGTCCAGAACGGTAGAACGAATCATCTTCTTTCTCTTATAATTTAATGGAACTTCACAGCTTCCGCGTCGCGCGGGAGGGGGAAACTGAATTTAAACAAAGATTAAGAGTCAAGAACGGTACAACGAATCGTCTTCTTTTAAAATAATTTAATGAAACGTCAAAGCTTACGCGCTACGCGCGAGAGGGTGTAAACTGAATTCAGACAAGGATTAAGAGTCGAGAACGGTACAACCAATCGTCTTCTTTCTCTAAAAATTTAATGAAACGTCAAAGATAAAAAAGATAATAAATGAACCGGTCACCAATGAAAGTACATGCCGTGAAACAGCATAACTAGAGAGAGAGTGACATGTAATTGTGTCCCCATGCTCAAACTCGGATTGCAATGACGCCCTTGATCCGGGAAAGGGATAGTGAGAATAATTGGAACGAAGTGACGACAATAATCGTAAATAACGAAAATGAAAACAAAAGTAAAGTCTAAAATATCTGCATCAATTTTGATTACAAATTATTGATTTCACTGTTTTCTTCCAGTTCAAGTTTTGTTACATGATTCAGATAAAAATTAAAAATTCAAAACGATACATGATGGGACAGGAAACAAAAGGTTGGTATTCTAACGAGTAAAATATAAATGAAAAGAAGAAGAAAAATTATAAAATGATAAAAAGTAGGCCTATACAATGAAGAGAAATAATATCATCTAGCACAGAAATTATCTTTAAAAAAAATATAATAATAATTATATTTAAAAAAAAAAAAAAAATAAATAATAAAAAAAATTAAAAAATCGATATCACATTATCTATTTACAACCCCCTCCCACCCTCCCTAGAATCCCGTGGATTTTCCACGGGCCCTGCTAGTGTAATTTATTCCACAGAAAGCTACTAGTATGTGGCTGTTTATTATTTTGTGGAGTATTTTGATGGTAAGAAATGAGTGCATGCGTTGATTTATTGATACACGAGAGAATTCCTCTTCAAAATAAAAGTATGATATACGATTCACAAATGAAGTTTTGAGATGGAAAGAAGAGCAGAGTTCTAGAGTTCCAAACAAAGGAGATAATTCATTATTTTTCCGCACAGCACTCTGGTCACTGCACTGCAATCATCACCACGTCCACCATGCCCCCCCAAAAAAATCCTCTCTTTCTCTCTCTCGCTCGCACATTGTTTTCAGCGTAAGTTTGTTTCCGCAGGCGGGCAGGAACGTTAGAAGAATTTGAAACTATTACAATGTATTTGTGGGCCTGCGATGCGCTAGCTGAAGAAATGTAACTAAACAATGCTGAAGTTTTCAGTAGAGCGTTTTCGCTTCCTTGTGTAGTGGGTTTGGCTTGAATGAATCGCCCACCGAGAGGAGATATCGGGTTCTTGCCGAAAGAGGGAGCTAAACAGACATATCAGTAATTTTGAATTCGGTTTGGGACTCACCCGACCGATGAAATATCCAACGTTTATTTTGCTCATTTCTCTGCAATTACACAATTTCGTTCAAATTCCTTAAGCAAGAGTCATTTATTTGTACTACTTAACAATCAGTGTGAATTTGAATAGGAACTGTTTCAATGTTTTTTTCACCATTACCAAAACTCAAGTTTATCTTTAAATGCGAGCGAGCTTTGGGTGAAATTATAAAAAAGGTTGCTTTTAAAAGCTTTACATTAGGAGAAGCTTTTATGGTAGAAGGAAAATGAAGCATTTATCTAAAGAGAAAAGTAAACTTATTTATAAAAAAAGGAGCACGTTTCAAAATTAAAACCGGAATTACCTGAGGTGTAAGTGGGGTACTTCTCGCACCTGATATAAGGAACACTCACCAGACATGTCGAAAAGGGGCATTTATGAGAACGGAAAAGGGGCACATATTACAGAGAATTCAAAGGAAGGGTTGGCCGAAGGGAAATGGCAATTATTAGATAGGATAAGAGGGCACGTGTCAAAATAAAAGTAGCACTTATCAAATACAAAAAGGGGCCCTTATTTCAAAATTAAAGCTGGGACCTCTCAAATTTAAATGAGGGACCTCACTGGAGATGAAAAGGGGCACTTATAATAATGAAAAAGAGGCATACAAAGGAAAAGAGGCACTTGTCAAGATAAAGGGGCACCTAGAGCTCCCAGATGTTAAAAGAGGCAATTATAAGAGGCGAAGGGGCACTTCTTGTACCTGAAAATGGGCATATACCTGAGATGAATAGGGTCACTTATTACAAAGGAAAATGGGCACGTGTCGAAGGAAAGGGGCACCTATTAGATTTTAATAGTCAGAGGCGTTTTACCAGAGAGGTGAAGGGGCTCTTATTTATTACAAAAAGGGGAGGGGAGGGGAATTTATCAGAAGGAAAAAAGACGCTTATTAGAAAGAAAAAGGGGGCACGTGTCAATGTGAAAGGAGGCACTAATCAGATGTGAAAAGGGGCACTCATCAGAGATGAAAAGGGGAACTTATTACAAAGAAAAAGGGCACTTATTAAAGTAAAATTAGATCACCTCTCAGATTTGAATATGGGCAATTATCATTGGTGAAGGGGGAATTTATCAAAGGTGGTAAGGGGTACTTATAAGAATGTGGAACGGGCATTTATTATAAAAATAAAAAAGGGGCACTTATCTGAAGTAAAAGCGGGCACGTTTCCTAAGAAAGAACAGAAAAAAGGGTAAGATTACATACACGTGATTTAGGAGAGAACAAAAGATTGCCTGTCCAAGGGGTGTTCTATCTATATTATTAAAACGCAAAATCGCCGCGGGGGGTACGTAACGGTCTGCGAATGTGATTTTTTTGACATCAAACCCGTCTTTCCTCGACCGTACCCGCCTTGGCCGTCGCGCGGGAAGGGCGACACAATTCCAAGCGGACCCGCTCGCGCAGTCCGCGTGCCACGTCGACCCCGTTGTCGCCGTCCATGTCGTTATAAAGGTGGTTTCGGGGTCCCGGGGAGGACGGGCGGACGAGAGCACGGCCGGCGTCGTCCGTGCAAGGAGGCGACGAACCCGCGAGAGTGAGGCGGCGAGGTGTGCACCCGCCCTCTGTCTAATTATTCAAAGAGATTACACTATCAAGAGACGATCCATTCCATAATGTGTTGTAGCAGATACACGCTGCAAAGGACCGGGCCTACCCCGTGTTAGGCATCTTGCTGTATGATATGCTTTGTAGGCACTTCACGGGCATGCCAGAGAAATACACAGCACAAGACAATCCACTCAAGTCATGTGGCGTAGCAAGTACAAGGCGCAGCGGGTTGGGCCTATTCCGTGTTAGGCATCTTGCTATATATAGTCCTATGCAGCACCCAAGCTGACGAGAACGTAATATGTTGGTTCTACGCCCACACACACACAGTCGAGTTAATTCGTGCGACTGCCGCAATATTTTGGCACAAACCGTCCGATTTTTCGCGTAAAACCTTTACTTTGAAAATATTTATACAAATTCTGTGAACCATGCCAACATAATCATAGTCCAAGCTTCTGCTTTATTGGTCTTTTCATGAAAACTACATTAAAATCACAACAATAATAACGCAAATAGATTGTAATTATCGAGACCATATAACTGACGAGAAGGTAAATTCAGCGAGCTTACGTAATTTCAAATGCCTCCGCACGGGCAACTCCGGCGGTCTCGGGCCAGTCACGGGGCTGACGCCATGCAATTTACCCTGTGCGGTTACTGCAGTAGCTAGGCCTACCTGTCAAGCGTGTATTTACATCGATCCTTCAATGTTTCATGTTTGAGCCGTGCAGTTGTTGTTTTCTTTTATTTCTTTTTTGAATGTGATGTGAATGTGAGTACGGTACATGCTATTACGTGTCCAACGAATGATAGGACTACAGGTGGAAGGGATATAAAACAAATATACAATGACTCATTCTCGAAACAAGCTAAAACTATTCGCACTCGGGAACATCAATGGTACTGTTCTCTCGATCTCGGGCCGCGATGGCCCTCGGGATAATATAATACGATTTGATGTTCCTTCGATGCGAATAGTTTTAGCTAGATCCTCGAGTCACTTCGAGTGTCATTGTATATATGTATATTTGTATATTTGTATATTATTTTCATTGTAGGACTAAATTAACTTATTAGCAATGTGTGAAAATAACCAAAATGATAATGGGAGTGAAGTGCATGAGAACAATATTCGTAATAGGGGCGTCAATCCATTATCCTGGGGGACGGGGACACGTCCCCCAGGAATTTTCAGGTGGTGAAATGTCCCCCCACGATTTGAGGTTAAAATCTTTCTTTTTTTCTTTCTTTCTCTCTTTCTCTCTGTGTTGACTTCGCGCGGGAGGGGGGAGGGGGAACTTTATTCAAACAGGGATTAAGAGTCGAGAACGGTACAACGAATCGTCTTCGTTCTCTAATAATTTAATGAAACGTCAAAGCTTCCGCGCTACGCGCGAGAGAGTGTGGAAACTGAATTCAGACGAAGATTATGAAGAGTCGATCGAGAACAGTACAATTACGAATCGTCTTCCATCTCTAATAATTAAATGAAACGTCACAGCTTCCGCGCGCGCGAGCGTGGAAACTGAATTCAAACAAGGATTAAGAGTCAAAAACGGTACAACGAATCGTCTTCTTTTTTAAATAATTGAATGAAACGTCCCAGCTTCCGCGCTACGGGCGAGAGCGTGGAAACTGAATTCAAACAAGGATTAAGAGTCAAAAACGGTACAACGAATCGTCTTTTTTTTTAAATAATTTAATGAAACGTCAAAGCTTTCGCGCTACGCGCGAGAGGGTGGAAACTGAATTCAGACAAGGATTAAGAGTTCAGAACGGTAGAACGAATCGTCTTCTTTCTCTTATAATTTAATGAAACGTCACAGCTTCCGCGCTTAGCGCGAGGGAAACTGAATTCAAACAAAGATTAAGAGTCAAGAACGGTACAACGAATCGTCTTCTTTTAAAATAATTTAATGAAACGTCAAAGCTTCCGCGCTACGCGAGAGGGTGGAAACTGAATTCAGACAAGGATTAAGAGTCGAGAACGGTAGAACGAATCGTCTTCTTTTTCTAATAATTTAATGAAACGTCAAAGCTTCCGCGCTACGCGCGAGAGGGTGGAAACTGAATTCAGACAAGGATTAAGAGTCGAGAACGGTAGAACGAATCGTCTTCTTTCTCTAATAATTTAATGAAACGTCAAAACTTATGCGCTTCGCGCGGGAGGTGGGAAACTGAATTCAGACAAAGATTAAGAGTCGAGAACGGTACAACCAATCGTCTTCTTTCTCTAAAAATGTAATGAAACGTCAAAGATAAAAAAGACAATAAATGAACCGGTCACCAATGAAAGTACATGCCGTGAAACAGAATAACTAGAGAGTGACATGTAATTGTGTCCCCCCATGCTCAAACTCGGATTGCAATGACGCCCTTGATTCGTATAGATAACGAGAGTGAGGATCCGGGAAAGGGATAGTGAGAATAATAGGAACGAAGTGACGACAATAATCGTAAATAACGAAAGTGAAAACGAAAGTAAAGTCTAAAATATATGCATCAATTTTGATTACAAATTATTGATTTCACTGTTTTCTTCCAGTTTTCAAGTTTTATTACATAATTCAGATAAAAATTTAAAAATCAAAACGATACATGATGGGACAGCAAACAAAAGGTTGGTATTCTAACGAGTAAAATATTAATGAAAAGAAGAAGAAAAATTATAAAATGATAAAAAGTAGGCCTATACAATAAAGAGAAATAATATCATCTAGCACAGAAATATCTTTAAAAAGATAAAATAAAATAATAATTATAATTAAAAATTATTATAAAAAAATAATATAAAAAAAAAAAATCGATAGCACATATCTATTTAAAAGTATTTACAACCCCCTGCCACCCTCCTAGAATCCCGTGGATTTTCCACGGGCCCTGCTAGTCTATATATTAATACGCAAAATCGTCGCGGGGGTAAAAACGGTTCATGAAAAACGTCTTTCCTCGACCGCGCCCCCCTTCGCCGTGGCGCGGGAACGGCGACACAATTCCACGAGGCATGTCTCCCGTATCCCGCGTGCCACGTCGACCCCGCGGTCGCCGTCGATGTCGTTAAAGGTGGTTCTGGGGTCCCGGGGAGGACGAGCGGACGAGAGCACGGCCGGCGTTGTCCGTGCAAGGAGGCGACGAACCCGCGAGAGTGAGGCAGCAATGCGTGCACCCGCCCTCTGTCTAATCAAGGAGATACACTTTAAGAGACGATCCACTCTATAATGTGTTGTAGCAGATACACGCTGCAACAGAGCGGGCCTACCCGTGTTAGGCATCTTGCTTATGATATGCTTTGTAGGCACTTCGCGGGCATGCCAGAGAAATACACAGCATACGACAATCCACTCAAGTCATGTGGCGTAGCAAGTACAAGGCGCAACGGGTTGGGCCTATCCCGTGTTAGGCATCTTGCTATATATAGGCCTTTGCAGCAGCCAAACTGACGAGAACGTAATATGTTGGTTCTACGCTCACCACACACACAGTAGAGTTAATTCGTGCGACTGCTGCAATATATTGGCACAAACCGTCCGATTTTTCGCGTAAAATCTTTACTTTGAAAATATTTATACAAATTCTGTGAACCATGCCAACATAATCATAGTCCAAGCTTCTGCTTTATTGGTCTTTTCATGAAAACTACATTAAAATCACAACAATAATAACGCAAATAGATTGTAATTATCGAGACCATATAACTGACGAGAAGGTAAATTCAGCGAGCTACGTAATATCAAATGCCTCCGCACGGCCAACTCCCCCGGTGTCAGATCAGTCCCGTCGCGGTAACTGCAGCACTCTACTGCTGTACCTGTAATACTGGCTGTATAGCGTGTCTTTAGATTCTTCAATGTTTCATGTCTAATTGAGCCGTGCAATGAATTGTTGTTTTCTTTATTTCTTTATTGAATGTGATGTGAATGTGAGTACGGTACATGCTATTACAGAAGTGTCCAAGGAATGATAGGCCTACAGGTGGAAGGGATATAAAACAAATATACAATGACTCATTCTCGAACAAGCTAAAACTATTCGCACTCGGGAACATCAATGGTGTTCTCTAGCTCTCGGGCCGCCATGGCCCTCGGGATAATATAATACGATTTGATGTTCCTTCGATGCGAATAGTTTTAGCTAGATCCTCGAGTCACTTCGAGTGTCATTTTATATTTGTATATTATTTTCATTGTAGGACTAAATTAACTTAGCAATGTGTGAAAATAACCAAAATGATAATGGGAGTGAAGTGCATGAGAACAATATTCGTAGGCCTATCAGGGCGTCAATCCATTATCCTTCGAGTGTCATTGTATATTTGTATATTATTTTCATTGTAGGACTAAATTAACTTAGCAATGTGTGAAAAAAACCAAAATGATAATGGGAGTGAAGTGCATGAGAACAATATTCGTAGGCCTATCAGGGGCGTCAATCCATTATCCTGGGGGGACGGGGACACGTCCCCCACGAATTTTCAGGTGGTGAAATGTCCCCCACGATTTGGGGTTAAAATCTTTCCTTTTTCTTTCTTTTCTCTTTCTCTCTCTGTTGACTTCGCGCGGGAGGGGGAACTTTATTCAAACAAGGATTAATAGTCGAGAACGGTACTACGAAACGTCTTCTTTCTCTAAAAATTTCATGAAACAGGGATTAAGAGTCGAGAACGGTACAACGAATCGTCTTCGTTCTCTAATATTTTAATGAAACGTCAAGCTTCCGCGCTACGCGCGAGAGGGTGGAAACTGAATTCAGGCAAGGATTAAGAGTCGATCGAGAACGGTACAATTACGAATCGTCTTCTTACTCTAATAATTGAATGAAACGTCACAGCTTCCGCGCTACGCGCGAGAGGGTGGAAACTGAATTCAGACAAGGATTAAGAGTCCAGAACGGTAGAACGAATCGTCTTCTTTCTCTAATAATTTAATGAAACGTCAAAGCTTCCGCGCTACGCGCGAGAGGGTGGAAACTGAATTCAGACAAGGATTAAGAGTCCAGAACGGTATAACGAATCGTCTTCTTTCTCTAATAATTTAATGAAACGTCAAAGCTTCCGCGCTACGCGCGAGAGGGTGGAAACTGAATTCAGACAAGGATTAAGAGTCGAGAACGGTACAACGAATCGTCTTCTTTCTCTAATAATTTAATGAAACGTCAAAGCTTCCGAGCTATACGCGCGAGAGGGTGGAAACTGAATTCAGACAAGGATTAAGAGTCGAGAACGGTAGAACAAATCGTCTTCTTTCTCTAATAATAATATTATGAAACGTCAAAACTTACGCGCTTCGCGCGGGAGGTGGGAAACTGAATTCAGACAAAGATTAAGAGTCGAGAACCGTACAACCAATCGTCTTCTTTCTCTAAAAATGTAATGAAACGTCAAAGATAAAAAGACAATAAATGAACCGGTCACCAATGAAAGTACATGCCGTGAAACAGCATAACTAGAGAGAGAGTGACATGTAATTGTGTCCCCCATGCTCAAACTCGGATTGCAATGACGCCCTTGATTCGTATAGATAACGAGAGTGAGGATCCGGGAAAGGGATAGTGAGAATAATAGGAACGAAGTGACGACAATAATCGTAAATAACGAAAGTGAAAACGAAGGTAAAGTCTAAAATATCTGCATCAATTTTGATTACAAATTATTGATTTCACTGTTTTCTTCCAGTTTTCAAGTTTTATTACATAATTCAGATAAAAATTAAAAATTCAAAACGATACATGATGGGACAGCAAACAAAAGGTTGGTATTCTAACGAGTAAAATATTAATGAAAAGAAGAAGAAAAATTATAAAATGATAAAAAGTAGGCCTATACAATGAAGAAAATAATATCATCTAGCACAGAAATATCTTTTTTAATATAATAAAAATTATAATTAAAAAATTATTATTAAAAAAATAAAAAAAAAAAAAAAATCGATAGCACATATCTATTTAAAAGTATTTACAACACCCTCCCACCCTCCCTAGAATCCCGTGGATTTTCCACGGGCCCTGCTAGTCTATATATTAATACGCAAAATCGTTGCGGGGGGTAAAAACGGTTTATGAAAAACGTCTTTCCTCGACCGCGCCCCCCTTCGCCGTGGCCGCGGTCACCGTCGATGTCGTTAAAGGTGGTTTCGGGGTCCCGGGGAGGACGGGCGGACGAGAGCACGGCCAGCGTTGTCCGTGCAAGGAGACGACGAACCCGCGAGAGTGAGGCAGCATGGCGTGCACCCGCCCTCTGTCTAATCAAGGAGATACACTTTTAAGAGACGATCCACTCCATAATGTGTTGTAGCAGATACACGCTGCAAAGGACCGGGCCTACCCCGTGTTAGGCATCTTGCTGTATGATATGCTTTGTAGGCACTTCACGGGCATGCCAGAGAAATACACAGCATACGACAATCCACTCAAGTCATGTGGCGTAGCAAGTACAAGGCGCAACGGGTTGGGCCTATCCCGTGTTAGGCATCTTGCTATATATAGGCCTTTGCAGCAGCCAAACTGACGAGATCGAGAACGTAATATGTTGGTTCTACGCCACACACACACACAGTCGAGTTAATTCGTGCGACTGCTGCAATATATTGGCACAAACCGTCCGATTTTTCGCGTAAAATCTTTACTTTGAAAATATTTATACAAATTCTGTGAACCATGCCAACATAATCATAGTCCAAGCTTCTGCTTTATTGGTCTTTTCATGAAAACTACATTAAAATCACAACAATAATAACGCAAATAGATTGTAATTATCGAGACCATATAACTGACGAGAAGGTAAATTCAGCGAGCTCACGTAATATCAAATGCCTCCGCACGGGCAACTCCATCGGTGTCAGGCCAGTCTACTGCTGTACCTGTAATACTGGCTGTATAGCGTGTCTTTAGATCCTTCAATGTTTCATGTTTGAGCCGTGCAATAAATTGTTGTTTTCTTTTATTTCTTTATTGAATGTGATGTGAATGTGAGTACGGTACATGCTATTACAGAAGTGTCCAAGGAATGATAGGCCTACAGGTGGAAGGGATATAAAACAAATATACAATGACTCATTCTCGGAACAAGCTAAAACTATTCGCACTCGGGAACATCAATGGTACTGTTCTCTCTCGGGCCGCGATGGCCCTCGGGATAATATAATACGATTTGATGTTCCTTCGATGCGAATAGTTTTAGCTAGATCCTCGAGTCACTTCGAGTGTCATTGTATATTTGTATATTTGTATATTTGTATATTATTTCATTGTAGGACTAAATTAACTTAGCAATGTGTGAAAATAACCAAAATGATAATGGGAGTGAAGTGCATGAGAACAATATTCGTATCAGGGGCGTCAATCCATTATCCTGGGGAACGGGGATCGACACGTCCCCCACAATTTTCAGGTGGTGAAATGTCCCCCACGATTTGGGGTTAAAATCTTTTTTTTCTTTCTTTCTCTCTTTCTCTCTGTCTTGACTTCGCGCGGGAGGGGGAACTTTATTCAAACAAGGATTATTTATAGTCGAGAACGGTACTACGAAACGTCTTCTTTCTCTAAAAATTTCATGAAACAGGGATTAAGAGTCGAGAACGGTACAACGAATCGTCTTCGTTCTCTAATAATTTAATGAAACGTCAAAGCTTCCGCGCTACGCGCGAGAGGGAGGAAACTGAATTCAGTCAAGGATTAAGAGTTGATCGAGAACGGTACAATTACAATCGTCTTCTTTCTCTAATAATTAAATGAAACGTCACAGCTTCCGCGCTACGCGCGAGAGGGTGAAACTGAATTCAAACAAGGATTAAGAGTCGAGAACGGTACAACGAATCGTCTTCTTTCTGTAATAATTTAATGAAACGTCAAAGCTTCCGCGCTTCGCGCGTGAGGGGAAACTGAATTCAAACAAAGATTAAGAGTCAAGAACGTAGTACCTACAACAAATCGTCTTCTTTTAAATAATTTAATGAAACGTCAAAGCTTGCGCGCGAGGGGGAGACTGGATTCAAACAAAGATTAAGAGTCAAAAACGGTACAACGAATCGTCTTCTTTTTAAAATAATTTAATGAAACGTCAAAGCTTCCGCGCTATACGCACGAGAGGGTGGAAACTGAATTCAGACAAGGATTAAGAGTCCAGAACGGTAGAACGAATCATCTTCTTTCTCTTATAATTTAATGAAACTTCACAGCTTCCGCGCTTCGCGCGGGAGGGGGAAACTGAATTCAAACAAAGATTAAGAGTCAAGAACGGCACAACGAATCGTCTTCTTTTTAAAATAATTTAATGAAACGTCAAAGCTTCCACGCTACGCGCGAGAGGGTGGAAACTGAATTCAGACAAAGATTAAGAGTCGAGAACGGTGGAACGAATCGTCTTCTTTCTCTAATAATTTAATGAAACGTCAAAACTTACGCGCTTCGCGCGGGAGGTGGGAAACTGAATTCAGACAAAGATTAAGAGTCGAGAACGGTACAACCAATCGTCTTCTTTCTCTAAAAATGTAATGAAACGTCAAAGATAAAAAAAAGACAATAAATGAACCCAGGGGCGTAGACAACGGGGGGGATGAGGGGGATGCATCCCCCCCACCTCACAAGGTGGGGGATGGCATGTACAATCATCCCCCAGGTTTTGGGAATGATATTTGCTTACTTAATAAGTCATAATGATGATAATAATAGTAATAATAATAATGATAACAATTATAATATTAATAATAATAATAATTATGATGATGATAATAATAATCCTCATCATTATTGTAATTGTGTTTATTGTTATTAGCCGCATTCACACGGTGAAAGCCAATTCAGACGGTAAAACAAAGAAAATCTTACAAGTATTTTGTGGTTATCTTGTGGTTTGGAAACCACAAGATAATCACAAGATTAATCGCGCATATTTTGCAGTGCGCGCAATCTCGTGGTGTGGAAACCAAAAGATAACCACGAGTTTTGCGTGTTCAAATGGGGCAAACCACAAGATAACCACAAGATACCTCTAAGATTGCAAACCACAAGATAACCACTGTTTTATTATTATTATTATTATTATTATTATTATTATTATTATTATTAGCATTAGCATTATTATTATTATTATTATTATTATTATTATTACTATTACTATTATAAGACTGAGATCAAATAGAAGTAAATAATGCCCTAATTTGAAACGATGCAATGCCGTTATGGTTCCGATTTCTTCACAAACTTACAAAGCAGTATTGTTACTCCATGGATCATAGTGATACTGTTTATGTTTTTGTATCTGTATGTTAATGAGCCGCCAGCCAATATCCATCTATGGATACTATGCCTGTTTCTTTGAGGTAAAAAAGCATAGTATGTACGTATTCATTATGCTTTATAATGAACAGACATATTGTTCAAAGTTTAATCGTTATTTGTTTGTTGTTTATGTGTTCTATTCACAAATGGCCACAGAGGCTGTTTTCATTAATAACCACATACCCCTATCAAGACAACAAAGACTATACCTGCGTGTACACAGTTGACATTGGTTTTTTCTGAAGAGGTGTAACAGCAAAATTCACAGAGATAAATAAATACGTAGTGTGGTTCAATATGCAATACTATGTGTCAGTCCATTCTGTATTCGTATGCCACGGTGTGTAGATCTTGTCGATGTATGTCTGTCCATTCAAGGCGTAGTATGCGTGTGTGTGTGTGTGTGTGTGTGTGCGTGCACGCTTGTGTGTGTTATTTTACCTCATTAAGTATGCATCAGATTGCACGATTTCAAGTTCAAAATTGCAAAGCTCCCTACCGTGGGAGGGGACCCCTCCACACCCTCCCCGCTCGGTCGCTTCGCTCCCTCGCTCGGGCGCTTCGCGCCCTCACTAGCGTTGGCAGCCCAGTCATCCCCCCAGGTGTACGAACCTGTCTACGCCACTGATTGAATAGGTTAGGATTGGCTGAGATATGACCATCTGAATAAAAAAGATTGCCTATGGGAACTCAGTGTTATATTGCTCTGGTTCATAACATTAGGAGCCAGAGCAATATAACACTGAGTTCCCATAGGCAAATTTTTATTCAGATGGTCATATCTCAGCCAATACTTAACCTATTCAATTGGTTTTCGATATTTGGACATTATTTTTGATGCTCTTTCGGAAAATGAAGAAAAAATTGAGAAATTCCAAAAATAGATTTTTATGACGTCACAGCTTCGGTACTCTATAGACTAGAGGTCTACTGAGTATAGCCGGGTCAGGTGATAACAACACGTGTTACCCAATTATCTAAATAGTCTAATCTAAACATACGCAGACGCTGTTTGTGACATTAAGCTGATCAAGTGTACCAAAGCAACACAACTGACAATAGACCTAGGAAGGTATTATCCTACATAATTGTAGACCTTTACCTGTTTGTGTGAAAAGTAAAGATTAATTCCATTTTCAGTATTCAGTATTATATATATATATATATATATTCATATTCGTCAGGTAATGCCAGGGCTACATGGTAAGTGAATTCCTGCTCAAAAACGAAACAAAAATTAATATTTCAGAAGGCTTAATTAAGATACCGAAATTACAAGACTATTTTCAGTTAGTCTTTTTTATAAAGTTCTGTTCACGACTAGGGACGTTCTGTCATCTACACATTCCTTGTTTTCGTGTCGTCTTGGGAGGGGGGCAGGGGCGGATCAGCCGGCGGCAAGGGAGGGTGCCAAAAAAGAGGCCCACTTTGTGCGAAAATTTTAAAATCGTGCCGGCCGATTTTTCGCTCAGTGGGGGTAGTGAGCACACATTCATTTATTTATTTTTTTCTCAACGGGGGAAGTGCAATTTTTCTTCAATCTGCACCATCCCCCTGGGCGCCAGGGGCCCATTTTCTTTTTCTTTTTTTCAAAAAAGGGTCTTTTTACCTGTTTCTTTTTCTAGGGGAGGGGTCCCGGGCCCCCCTCCTGGATCCGCCACTGGGGAGGTTGTAAGAATTGAAGGCCTGGAAATTAAACAGTTATTTCTTCGTTCTTTCGTTGTAGCGTTCTCGACTCTTAATCCTTGTCTGAATTCAGTTTCCCCCCTCCCGCGCGAAAAGCTTTGACGTTTCATTAAATTATTAGAGAAAGAAAACGATCCGTTGTACCGTTCTGTACTCTTGTCTTTGTCTGCTCCTTTTTCTTCCTACGTCCTTTCCCTTATTTCTCTTCTCTGTCTCTCTCTTTTTTGTTTGGGGCGGCGGTTTTTTTTTTGGGGGCGACCGCCCCCCCCCCCCAAGGCTACGCGCCTGAATTCATGCCAGAAAACTAAACAAAATGTTTCAGAAGGCTTAAGATGCCTAACTCAAAAGACTTTTTTTAGTTAGTCTTCGATTGGAGTATAGAATCTCAATAAGGGACCTTTTATATTCTACATTCTATCTGTTTTCGAGTCAGATTAGGAGGGGGGGGGGGCTGTAAGAGCTGAATTACTGGAAATTAAATCGTTATTTGTTCCACCTTCCTTTAAATAAGGAATGATTTCACCTGTGGGCAGATCGTTCCTAAGGTGGGGGGCAAACCCTAGCCCAATTTTTCTTTATATTTCAGCTGCTGCATATAGTATGTACACATAGTTATTCTAGTGTTGATAATATTATACATACATGTGTATATATATTTATAATATATATTTGACAGGTAATGCCAGTGCTAGAAAGTGAATTCCTGCCAGAAAACTAAACAAAAGGTTTCAGAAGGCTTAAGATGCCTGAATCAAAAGACTATGTTCCGTTAGTCTTTGATTTGAGTATAGAATCTCAATAAGGGACCTTTTATAATCCACAGTTTTCCTGTTTTCGAGTCGGATTGGGAGGGGGGGCTGTAAGAGTTGAATTACTAGAAATGAAATCGTTATTTGTTACATCTTTCTTAAAAATGGAATGATTTCACCTGTGGGCAGATCGTTTCTAAGGTGGGAGGGGGGAGCAAACCCTACCTCAATTTTTGTTTCTATATATTTCAGATGCTGATTTTAATATATACACATATTCTAGTGTTGATTAGATGTTATATATATATATATATATATATATATATTATATATATATTTGACAGGTAGTGCCAGTGCTAGAATGTTAATTCCTGCCAGAAAACTAAACAAAAAGGTTTCAGAAGGCGTAAGGTGCCTAAATTAAAAGACTATTGTCAGATAGTCTTCGATATGAGTACAGAATCTCAATAAGGGACCTTTTATAATCCACATTTTTCTTGTTTTCGAGTCGGATTAGGAGAGGGTGGGGGCTGTAAGTGTTGAATTACTAGAAATGAAATCGTGATATTTTTTCACCTTCCTTATGGAGTGATGGCAGTTTTTCTTTATATTTCAGCTGCTGCATATAGTATGTACACATATTCTGGTGTTGATTAAGTGTTATATATGTACATATATATAATACATATTTAACAGGTAGTGCCAGACTGCCAGTGCTAGAAAGTGAATTCCTGCCAGATTGTTTCAGAAGGCTTAAGATGCCTAAATCAAAAGACTATATTCAGTTAGTCTTCGATTAGAGTACAGAATCACAATAAGGGACGTTCTATATTCTACATTTTATCTGTTTTCGAGTCAGAGTATGAGGGGGGGGGGCTGTAAGAGTTGAATTACTAGAAATGAAATCGTTATTTGTTACATCTTTCTCAAAAATGAAATGATTTCACCTGTGGGCAGATTGTTTCTAAGGTGGGAGGGGGGAGCAGACCCTACCTCAATTTTTGTTCCTATATATTTCAACTCCTGCCTTTAGTATATACACACTTTTTAATGTTGATTCAGTTATATATATATATATTGCACAAGAAGTGCCAGTGCTAGAAAAAAAATTTCTGCTAGAAAACTAAAAAATATGTATAAGAAGGCTTAAGATGCCTAAATCAAAAGACTACTGTCAGTTAGTCTTCGATTAGAGTACAGAATCACATAAGGGACGTTCTATATTCTACATTTTATCTGTTTTCGAGTCAGAGTAGGAGGGGGCTGTAAGAGTTGAATTACTAGAAATGTAATCGTTATTTGTTACATCTTTCTTAAAAATGGAATGATTTCACCTGTGGGCAGATCGTTTCTAAGGTGGGAGGGGGAGCAAACCCTACCTCAATTTTTGTTTCTATATATTTCAACTCCTGCCTTTAGTATTTACACACTTTTTAATGTTGATTCAGTTTAATATATATATATATATATATTGCACAAGTAGTGCCAGTGCTAGAAAATAAATTTCTGCTAGAAAACTAAAAAATATGTATAAGAAGGCTTAAGATGCCTAAATCAAAAGACTACTTTCAGTTAGTCTTCGATATGAGTACTGTTTCGCAAGAAAGAACGTTTTATCATCTATACCCTATCCCCATGTTTATAAATTGAGAGTTTGAAGAAGGGGGATGGGGGGAGCATACCCTTCCCTAAATGTTCTTGAAATTTAAACTGCTGCTTTAATATATAGACCTACACATATTCTAGTGTTATTTCAGTTATGTGTCTATATATATATATTTATATATATGTATTAAACGGGTAGTGCCAGTGCTAGAAAGTGAATTCCCGCTAGAATACTAAATAAAATGTTCAAAAGCCTTAAAAGGCCAGAATCATAAAACTAGTTTCAGTTAGTCTTCTATTTGAGTACAGAATTTTGTTTTGTGACCTTTTATCATTTTACACTTTCCCCGTGTTCGCGTGGGGCAGGGAGGGGGGGGGGGGCTGTGAGAGTTGAATTACTAGAAATGAAACAGTTATTTGTTTCACCTTCCTTATAGAGTGATCACACCTGTGGGCAGAGCGTTTCTAAAATGAGGCTAGGGAGCAAACCCTACCCCAATGTTCTTTATATTTCAACTGCTGCTTTCAGTATACACACATATTCTTGTGTTTATTCAATTACATAATATACTGGACAGGTAGTGCCAATGCTAGAAAGTGAATTCATGCCAGAAAAATAAACAAGATGTTTTAGAAGGCTTAATATGCCTAAATTACAAGACTATTTCAGTTAGTCTTCTATTTCAGTACACTTTGTCTACAAGGGCCGTTCAATCATCTACGCTTTCATCGTGATCATGTCGTATGGGGGTGGGTTGGGGGGTTGTGAAAATTGAAGTAGTGGAAATGAAACAGATATTTGTTACACATTCCTTATAGATTGACGACCCTAAGACCAGAGCAAAATAGGGGAACCCGATTCCTATTTTTCCTGCATATTGTAATTGCTGCTTTGGTTTTATGGCGTTGTTTTTGTTTTAGCTTTTAATAATAAAAGAGTTGCTACTGCTACAGGCCTAAAGTTTCCTTGTAGAAAACTGAATCTATGTATCAATACGATTAATAGTGAGGCATATATCACAGAATATCTACTACTAGTCTTCTTTTTTAGAACTATGCTGCAATCAGGGACGTTCTATCATGATTCGTGTTTTCAGGTGATTTTTTTAGGAGGGGTTGCGGGCTCCTGCAAGATCCTGCAAGATTTAGAATTTATGCACGTAATAAATGATGGTTACACCTTCCATAGACAGTATTAATCACCCCCAGGGCTATTATGATACAAAACGTTTGTTAAAGTCTGTTATCGTAGACTATTCGCGAAGCGGTTTAAAGGACGCTCCCCAAAACGCTGGTTTTGTATTAACCATTTGAACTGATTTCAACTTAAAATTCTTAAAATTGTAATACATTAATTTTATAATTATACATAGGCACACAATATGACTCACTAAGAATGAATAAACCATTCTATATAACATGATTTATGGGTACAGGACACATTATTTCTTTTTTTTTGAGTACATATAAAGAAAATTGATATAATTATTCAAACAATTCTAAAAGTACCCATCACCTTACATAACATGGTCATTATCGCAATTCATTCAATACGAGCCATGGGAGGGGGAGGGGTACACATACACCCTGCTATGTTACAATATAAAATGGCATTCATGTATCATCATAGACAATATCGTACAGAATCTACAGATATGCTGAAAGACTTAACTATTATCAATGCGTCAAATTTTACGAACCAGCAACCCTAGAGAGCCATCCCCTCCCCGATCTGTATCAATAGATAGGGTCTACGGTATTGCAGATGATATGCATCCATCAGTTATTGATTATCTGCATGTAACTAAAATAGGCTAATACAAAATTGGGTAAAATGCACTCGAGCATGTTAAACAAAATTAATACCAAAAAATGTTCAATCAGGCTCCCTGCATGTTGTAAAATACTATTTAAAAAAGATCAACATATATATATATATAAACCGCATTTCGCTCACATCTTCTTGCATCCTTTAATTGAAAGCAGTTCGCTGAACCATCTATCCAATGGTATAATGAGGGAGCAGCCTGGATTATCCTGGGAGTATCCAGCAACTAATGACCAATAGACGCATTGGAGAAGGAAAAACCAGGGAGAGTGCACTGCGATCTCCCTGGATTATCCAGGGAGAGTTTGTGGATGGGCTGAAGTTTGATGGAGTTCCTGATGTGAATGCTGCCCGACCATCACAAAAATATGACCTAACCGGTATCATCTGGTAAGTCCGGCACAGTAACAATAATGTATTTCATTCATGCTTAGAGAAAAAGGACGGAGCCCCCAGGCTTCTGAGGGGGTCACCATAGAGTTGAACGGTGCCCCTAGACTTCATTCATGCTCGGAAGGGGCTTCCAATGGTGAGACAGAGCCACCGGGCTTCAGAGATACTTGGAGGGGACTTTAAATTAATAGATGGGCAAAGTACCCGGTCTTATGATATGCTGAGAGGGGGTTCTCTAAAAGGGCGGTGCCCTTAGACTTCATTCATGCATGCTCGGAAGGGGCTCCCAATGGTGACACAGAGCCTCCAGGCTTCAGAGATACTTGGAGGGGGCTTTAAATAGATGGGAAAGTACCCGGTCTTATGATATGCTGAGAGGGGGTTCTCTAAAAGGGCGGTGCCCTTAGACTCCATTCATGCATGCTCGGAAGAGGCTCCTACAGAGATGGACAAATGGGCAGAAAGTGCAAGATTGCCCCTGAATTAATCAAGCCCCCATTCCATCCCATTTATATAGGACCTGTCTTAAACAAGCCCCTAGCTACGCCAATCATAAAATAATTATAGTTCGATTTTCTCTTTATGATATAGAACCGGCCGGTATTAAGAAGCAACCCCACAATATCTTCCCCATTGGCTACGCCATTCACAAATGAGAGTTTGTTTTTCTTTTCACGTCATTAATCAAGCACCCCTCGGACCCCCTTTCCCTTCCTTGGCCATGCCAATCATAAATTGTTTGTTTTTATTTTATTTTTATTAAGCAATTATATTTTTTCTCTTTATAATTAATATAATGGAGCCTCATTAAGTTGGCCCCTTAGTTAGTTCTGAAAGGTTACGCCAAATTAAGCACATGGGACTGAGCTCAGCCGATCCGATCAACCGATCCGATCATCAAGGTCAGTTTAATACAGCATTACGGTTTACCACTTGGCAAAAAAAGCTAAAAAACTTCTATATTCTGACCTCAAGTCTAAAAATGTTTATGATTGCAGAGCTTGACCTGCTTGACACATGACCATGTGCCAAATATGAAAGTGGTTGATTGCATAATAAAGAAATCAGAGCCTATAATGGGCTTCTGGGCCTGGGAACGCCAAAATAGCTTGGGCTTCCCTTGGGCCTGGGCCTGGCTAAGGCCTTATTAGGGTTAGGCTAAGCCTGGCTTAGCCTTGGGCTTAAGTTTAACTTTTTGTTAATGCAAAAAGAGTCGAAATACGCTTTGGGGGCCAAAAATTATGGACGCGAGCACAAATAAGTTCTGTCCACTACAATTAGTTGTAGTTCGTTATTGATTTTCATTAAAAAAACCTCTTTTTGACGAAATAATCGACGAAAGAAAATTTAACTTAACTCTTTCCATCGATCTCTCTCAGCTCGCGATCGATATCAACCATATACACACCACGTACGTACGCGACGCACGTACGTAACAGGCGCGCGCGCTGTTGGCACGGGACTCTGAACGCGTACATTTGGAATAAGCCCCCGTATGTGCTATTTGGTCGCGTTATCTGACCTGACGCGCCTTAACAATCCAACGCACCCTTTCGGCAAAACCGGGGGGGGGGGGGTTTGGACGAATTGTCGCGTTCAAGTTAACGCGACGCGACGCTACCGACCTTTCGGAATAAGCCATAATAAAGTCCCTCTGAAGAGGTAAAGAGAAAGACAATTACAATGCCCGGCGCGCGTCTTTTTTTTCGGTTACCTAGCCATCCTACGCTGCATATTAATATTTGAATATACATGAATATTTGCGTTGGTACGGTGTGGTGGAGATTAAAATTAAATCGGCCAGATTCTGGACTAAACCAGTATGTCGCAATGATTATGGATAAGTTACGACCTGGGTAGTCATTCGTTTACGGTAAGCCTCCCGATTTTGTCGCAATGTCATTTATTTTAAGTAAACTTAGCTGTGCATTTGTAATTTTTGTATGAAATCTCATATTTGATAAATTATCGCATCAGATTCTGTGTGCGTGCGTATCATGAATATTGATGACTAGCGCATGACGTATAGGTTCCTATTGAGCCAATCAAATGCAGCGATAGGATGGCTAGGTTACGGAAATAAAAGACGCGCCCAGCGCACATGAGGCGTCATTTTGCTGACGTTATCCGAATATAACTTTATTCCTGTTGATGTGCAGGGCTGCATATAACTCATATTTTGTTATTCAAACATCTAAATATATTTCATAGATTTTTAAATATTTTTAAAATGATTTTCTCAGACCTGCTAAGCTCCACCCCAAAAAATAAATGCTCAAGATCTCTTTCATCTTGTGACATCATCTGTCAATCATTAATGAGCTAACATTAGACAGTGGTATGTAGCTTCACCAGAGCTGACCGCCTGTTTACAATAGACCATACAATACCAACATAGTAGTTGCGACGTCTGTAGCAACATCAGGAAAAGAAAGGTAATGTGGAGGTATTGAAAGAATTAAATTCTTTTGTGAGCATGTGCTGAGCTGGGGGAACTTGTTACATACCTGCTTTAGAACCTTGCGTCGGTGGCTTAAGATTGCTACTATTGTGCATTAATATGCCTGAATTTGTTCGAATGGCGCAAATTAAATAACAACTCGTGTGCATCAGGAATGTTAAGAAACATGCTCATTATGCCTGATGCAGGCGCGCCGGAAGCAGTTTGGGTTGGAGGGGGGGTCAAACATTCCAGGGGGTTCACCTTTCAGGGGCAGTGGCGTAATGAGCAAAAACGTTTTGGGGCAGAAAATCTGCATCACCACCACTCTTACATGTAACATGCACGCCCCGCGGAACATTTTTCAAAGTGAAGTATTAGCGATCAGGTAGAGCGTGGTAGGTAGGCTTTGCCAGGCGGTGGTCAAGGGGCGGAGCCTCCGAAGCTTTGGGGTTTTAGGCATTATATTACGGTCAGATAGGCATACTTAGATACTTTATTTGTGACAATGGCAGGTCACTAATTGGCGGGGGTCCAGGGGGGCTGAGCTCCCGGGAGCTCAGGGGTTTTCAGTATTTAAATACGGTCAGATAAGCATCCAGGGGTCCTCCTTAGGGCCCTTGGAGGGGTCCAGGGGGCGGAGCCCCCGTAAGCTCACGGGTTTTAGGCATTTAATTACGGTCAGATAAGCATATTTTGATACCTATTTTGTGACACTGGAGGTCACTCATTCTTTCTTTCTCTCTTTTTTTCTTTTTCTCTTTAACATACTTTTTCAAAAAAGTGAGAGTGGGCTTGAGCCCCCAAGCCCCGCCATTCTGCCAGCCCCTGACATGAAGGCTTCTGAATAGGCATATTTTTTGCCTGACTGTAAATTTGGGAATATGTATGTTTCCAACAAACGCATAAAAAAGTATAATTTCCCCCAAAATTGAGAAAAAATCCCGGAAAATCATGTCATTTCAGCAACTTTTGTACCACTGGTATCGAATTAGAAATAAACCACGTTTGAATTTCATTTGGGGGCAACTGCCCCCACCAGTACGCCAGTGTTCAGGGGCTCATGTATTCTCACCCCTATAAAAAAAACACACACACGCTTTCCAATCCTCTCACAATATTTCCACGATATGCGCGTATCGCTGTTATAATATCCTCCTTTGATAAATATAGGGGCATGCGGAATGTTCAGGAAATTTAATTCCAGTTTAATTTCCTTTTCTTTGAATGGAATATGATTTGTATGTTTTCTTTTTGGTTAAAAAATACAAACCATTTCTTACTCCTTTACTGCTAATTTTTTTCGGGGGGGGGGGGGCTTCTTCTTTGGGGGGCGCGAAAATGCGTTCCCCTCCCCCCACTTCCGGCGCCTATGGCCTGATGTATACGACGGGTAATTACTTTTATATTAGTATCTTCGCTTATCACGGTTGTAAGAACAACTGCAACACCAGCAACTTAAGGTGACATTTGCACGTTCCATTTTGTGCGGAAGCTTAAAGACCATATCCGAACTGAAAACTAAATGATTAGTAATCATTTACAATAATATCAATTATATGCCATTTTAGTGTCTGTCAGAGGAGTATCAGCTCTCTGAAAACCCCAAATCCAAAGCTTTGAAAATCGGAAGATGCCGACCTAAACTTGCTATCGACTTGATGACATTAACTTATCTGGAGTACGCATATTCACAATGACTTTGCATTAATTAAGCACGGCTCATCGCCTCAGGTATATAGGTGAACCGATGGGGTCAACATGTTATGTCGTCACTGTAACTTCGGCAAATTTGACCCCTGTTGACCCGTAATGTTGAGGGGTGCGGAAAATGAGGTTTTGATTTGCTTATGTGCAATAATGAAAGGGTAAATCCTTTGTATTCCTTTTTATTGTATTCTACATTAATTCAGTTTTCCCGAAGGGCCCCCCCCTGGCAAAAAACAAGTATTACAAAAAGATGGTAACCACAAATTTAACTTTCTCTTTTGCTCAAGGAGGGGGGGGGGTTAAACTTAGTGCTCACACTACCCCCTCACTCAGCGAAAATAACGGTCTGCGCTGTTTTTTATATTTCCGGGACAAAAACAAAATGTAGTGCTCACTACCCCTCCCACCCTCCCCCTCAGCCCCACACATATTGGAAAATCCTGGATCCGCGCCTGAGTCAGGCTAATGACGCCCTTTCTATGCAACGGGCATAAAGAGATATACAAAAATGATAACGAGATGTGTATACATGTAATCTGTATTTAGCAGCTTAGAAATGTGAGTTACGATTTAAATAGGCTAACTTACAATGATGATCACCGGAACTAGTTTGTAATTGAGCAATGACTTCTTGCGATGATCCGTCTAGCGCAGCCCTATTAACGGTGTGCAGTTTTGCGTCAGTCCAATAGATCAGTTCACTCCTTGGGTCAAATTCAACACCAACTGGAAATGCGAGACCGTTCAGTGGAATTTTGATAAAAGATGTATTGACAAAACTGTAGTCTATTGCCTCTGCCATAAAGATCTCAGCGTTTGTAGTTTCAGCCATGAACATCTTGTCAGCTGCAAAGAGGAAAATATAGTAATACAAATAACATTGAAAATAACTATGTTTACCCAGGGAAGCCTCATGAACATCAATTTTGTGCTACCTGAGGGCCCAGCAATTATTATCAACCCAGCATTAGCCAGGTATGACCTAACATTTACACCTGAATGGAGAGTGGCGAATGTCGACCACTGACTTGCGAAAGGACCATAGTGCTGGGCTAGGATTCGAACCCTCAACCCTTTTAACTGAGAGTCAATTGAACTGACTGTACCACAACACCTCCAGATTATTAGTTTCTCTGTTAGAAAAAAATCACACTATACGATCTGTCTACGATCCGTCTTTGAAAAAGTGGACAACAGAATTTAACATCAACATGAAAATCTGTAAATATTTGTAACGCTAATGGTTTAGTTTAGTCATATTTTTAGTAAAATCTAGATTGCTTGGTATTGCAAGTCTCCTTGTAGGAGGCCGGAGGAAACGTCCAAATGATGACATAATACATGTCATCAGTCGTGCAGTTGAATACGATTTGAATCAAATTTGGGCTTTAACACGACTTAAAGACCTTATTTGTACCAAATTAATACTTTAGTATTAAAATCGTTATTGAGAACCTCATTTTATTTGTCTAAAAATCTATTCTTAATGCAATTGCAATTCCCCCGGAAACCAAATCGCTATCGAATCGTATAATGTGCGGTGGTTAAAAAAATATTTTACTGCAAAACCCCTGGTCTTCTTACATGTCTAATACAGTTGCTTGGACCACAAGTTCCCATTTTCATTTATTCGTCAGTTTGATAACTATTACTAATATTACTACTATTACTAATATTAGTACTATTGCTACGTAACCATACTACTACTACTACTACTACTACTACTACTACTACTACTGTTATTACTACTACTACTACTACCAATAATAATAATAATCAACATCATCTTCATTATCATCATCATCATCATCTTCTTCCTCTTCATCATCATCATCATCATCATATAAAAGTAGGCCATCCAAGACGTGATTTGTTACTTTGGACGGCATTTTGGGGGTAATGCATGGCACCCATGCTAAAACTTTTGCAAAAATACCAAGGAATAAGAATGTTCTTTCTGAGTAAATCACACTTTTATGTTTCATTGCTCATGCATATGTGTTTAATGGCCGACATTCAAATCCATATGAAACAGGTTTATCACTTCAAGCTCATGATAAAAACGTTACCAATTGAAAGGTCTTTATCAGATAATAAAGGTTTTTTGCGGCCAATTTTACACTTTTTTCATTCAAGTTCATATTCCGAGCATTCGAATCCGAGCAAGTCGCAATCGCAGCGTTGAATTAGCTTTCAAATTCAAAGTCCGTTCATTCAAATTCACTATCCGTGCAGTTATTGTTAAATCGGGTCATTCAAATGTTAAAGATACTATGTCCCTTTTGCAGCCAACATCAAATTCTGTAGAACTTTGCAGGAATTATGAATATGTCATGTATGTCCTATCTGTGAAATTTAAACGTTAGCAGTGTCCTAATATTCAAATTATGCAAGGAAACCCGTTTACTTGCTAGACTTCACTGTCAGACACTATTGAGTGACTGACTGGCTTTTTCATCTTTGGTAATAACATACATAAAATGAGCTGTAAAGGGTACATGAGCATTTGTCTACATCAATAACCCACTTCTTGTAATGGCCAAAATTAAACTGATTGAATCTTTGCGCAGCATAAAACGTACGACCATTCGGTACAATGGTCTGAAAAATCAGACTATTACTTACTGGCTCTATAGCTCCTAAGTCGATTCGACAACTAATAGTCGTTATTTTCCCACTTAAAGACATTTTCAAGCCCCTTTTTTTTTTAGGGAAGTTCTAAATTAGTATTGTCTTTCAAATGCCGTTGGAATTTAACCTTTTCATTTTTTTGGCCTGCAAATGGGACATATTAGTACCTTTAACTAAGAGCGTACATTTCGTGCAAAGAGCATTCAAATCCATTTAATGCCGGCTACGGTACCTCGGTGGTAGCCGGGGCTCATTCACGAATGTTCAAATGACACTCGGTTACATTTTCCCTTTCAACTCATCAAAGATTGTACAAATATCACACTTTTCGTGGCATATTCAAAATATATAAATGCACATACCAAGATCTGCCTAAGATCCGAAAATTCTAAGCGTTTTGTTTATTTCGTGGTGGATTCGGGTGCAGGGGCGTCGCTAGATGGGGGTGTAGGGTGCGACACCCCACCTATCAGGATATTGTCGGTAAAATTGCGCTGCCGTCGGGAAAAATGAGAGTGAAAGGTGAGAGGGAAAGAAAAAGGGAAAAAAAGTAAGGAAAAGAAAGAAAAGAAAGGAAAAGAATATAAAAAAAAGAAGAGAAGAAAGAAAGGGAAAAAAGAGAAAATAAAACAAAAGGAACGGGGGATGAAAGAGAGGAGAGAGAGGGGTAAGAGCATGGAGAGGAAGGTGGGAGTAAGATCGAGAGAGAGAGAGAGAGAGAGAGAGGGGGGGGGACTGTTGCATGGGTAGAGCCATCTCGTCGAGGGAGCAAGAAAGATACGCAAAGATACGTTGCTGTGCTGGTCGTTTCGGTATTCTCGCTCGATCATCGTGTACTATATCAATGCAGAAGTTAAAACTCGGTGAGATGTATGTCGGTCGGCCGGCAAATTATTATTTTTTTTTTTTCTGTGACTTTTTATCCGCTGTGACGACTTCGAGAGAGACTACAACTATAATACTTGTATTTTCTCGAAGTTTCACCAGCAATCATTAAACACCATTGTCGATTGTCATTGTCAACCTTACTATAATACCAGCAAAAGAAAAAAGGGGTTGAAAACCCGGGAGATATGTGTACAAGCGCAGCGCTTTTTCCGATCACGTCACACCGAATAGTTGCACAGTACACTATGGTTGCACATTTATTTATATAGCTACGATGCTGACTAATCTTGACGAAATAACCCGTATATTTATGAGGTCAAGGGAAATGACCATGTGCGCATGCGCAGGTATAGATAGTTCGTAGGAAATTTAGCCCCCGGCCCCGGGTTCATAGGGTTAAATTTGTAGACATTGGCACATTGGCATTAATGTATTTGTCGGTAATTGGTGGCTAGTTTTGTTAGTATTCGGTGGCCTCTACACCCCCCTCCACTGAAAAAGGGTCTATCGACGTCGGGTCGGGTGTACATATGTCTGAGTATTGTGAAATTGTGTATGATGATCTTAGAACGGGTGAAGTATATTTGTTCTTGTAGGGGGTGTTATCGTTATTTAATGTTGTGGAATTTCATCAGCAAAGGGTATCTTTACAGGAAGTGTCTGTGTTCTTTGAATTCATAGGTAACTGGTTTTCAGCTTATCATATTTGATTAAGCCTACAAAAGAAAGAGGTAAACAAATATATATAAAGAAAAATTGGGGGCTGGTAAAATAGAAAAGGGGAGAAAAGTTGAGGGAGAGATATGGAGAGAGACAGAGAGCGAGAGAGAGAGAGAGAGAGGGGGGAGAGAGTTGTGAGAGGGTGACATGGAACAGATCGAGAGAGAGAGAGAGAGAAATGGCATGATTTTTAGGAAAAGAGAGAGAGAGGAAGACGAACACAACTGGTATATATACATCTATGGCACGCATTTAGGGAAACAAATAAAATTATTCAACATCAATACAAAATATATTTCTCTCACTGAAATAAATTCCTCTCCACTTTTTTTGTATATTTCACTCTTTCAAAATATTCATTTCACTCTTTCAAAATATTCATTTCACTCTTTCAAAATATTCATTTCACTCTTTCAAAATATTCATTTCACTCTTTCATAATATTCATTTTACTCTTTACAAATATTCATTACATTATTTAAAAATATTCATTTCACTCTTTAAAAATATTCCGCTTTTATTTCAACGAGAAAATACATTTTCCTCTTTTAAAAAATACATGTATGGCACTCCATACTCGTGATTCATCTTCTTCTCGAAAATTTACGTTCCTCTTGGAAAGAACATTTCACTCTTTAGAAAAAAATATATTCTACTTTTTGTTCAGCCTAAAGGTGGCGCTTTTCAACATAATATTAGTGATGCTGACGTCGCACGTACGTACTTAGAAAGGATCGCTCCGTTTAGATAATTATAAATACGGTGGGCCCGCCGACGCCTCCGCCGGCTCCACCGCGACCGCGACCTAGTCCGAAGATGTGTTGAAACTCTCTTCGAGAGCTAGAGTTCATCATCGCCGTCGGCGTCGACGATTATGATGATGTCGATGCAGGATCCTAAGCGGAGGGCCAAAGTCAAATATCATGCTTAGTTTTTGAGTTGCCTGCCACTACCACACAAACTAAGCACACCTTGTGTATGCGAAAGATTTTATCATAATACACAATATTTCAGAGGTGTTTTTATTTTAATTTGTAGCGAACACCCCTAAACTGAGGAGCGTCCAAAAAAGCGGCCCTTTTGACGAAAAAAAGTATTTTGTAAATAATATTTTAAGGAAACCTTGAATCACAATGAGTTTGGTGTCATATGCAAGAAAATATAATTATCTACATTTTGATACCAATTTTAACATAATTGGGATTAATTAACATCACAAATTTAAGTAAAAAACGTGATTTTTTTTTTTTGATTTTTTAAAATATATATATGCATCTTATATATTCAGTGGGCTGGTCGCATAAAACTTTTAAAACCAATTTTCAGCCCCAGTCCGCCCCTGGAAACATCAAATAAGTTTTGTGTCAAAGACATGATGTAGACAAATAAAGAGGCCTGTTTGTAGATGTTGTAGTCCTGTTGTTATCTGGTTATTTGATCTTTCGACAAAGCTGTAATAGTTTCAGTTGCTTTAGGACATTGTGGATAGGAAACATTTTTTTTTTAAATTAAATTTTACCTCATTGAAATGGCATCCAAAGATATACTATATTCATTTTGATAGTGCTAGTGTGATCGGAAGTCGTCCAAATTTAGAAAGAAAGGCGAGTTAAGGCATTTTCATAATGTCACTACTTCTGCTTAGGCGAATCCAAGGTGAATAATGAAATAAATATATTAAACAATCTAGGGATAAAACCTTGGTTTGCGAACCCCTCCTTTTAAGAACCAGAAGAAGGCCTGTGTGACTCCCGTGCGGGAAAAAATTCAGAAATGAAAATGGGAAATTCATTCCCCACGCCCACCCCTTCGGAGCAATACACTAAGCTTTTGGACTTATGAATCTTCATTAATTTTAAGAGTAATGAACACAATGGTATAAGAAGTTTAGGTGTTCATAATTATTTTCCCTCAGAAAAATGAACCTTTTTAAATACGAGTAACCCAGGTCACGCCCCAATTGGGTTGACAAAATGCCAGTATGACATTTGTTGTCTTTGAGATGACATGCTGAGTTTGCAAGACAAAACGCAAATCTAATCATTTTCGGTGCGAACAATCTGTTATTTAAACTCAATACAAGGGCAATAGAAGTATACTTGGATTTGGTTTGGAACATTAATTTTTGCAATATTGGCACCCCTGTTTTGCGCCTTGGCTCAATGTCCCTTGCAACCAGATAGATTCACGACTCATGGAATACTAGATTTATATGATAGTTATCACAGTAAAGCCCTTATTGCATTTGATAGTAAGACCCTTTTCACTATTTTAATAAAACTATTTCTTATTTTAAAAATCTATATACACATTGCTTTGTGTACATACATGTATATTAATGAAACAAATAAAATACCAACGCAATAAACTGTATTCTATAATGGTTGTACGTAAAGGAATGTTTTCTACAAACTTAGTAAATAATTTATTTTAATTTGAAAGAAGAAAGTTATATCAGCTAAGACAGCTATATTAACGCAACTAAAAAAGAAAACATTTTTAAAGGAGGAAAACCATAGAGGTCAGTCTTCAGCAGCGAATCTAATATGTAAAAACTATTCGTTACTATATGTTTTTTCTTCAATAATGGAAAAGAAAACACATTATTGACTCAGACTTGTTATCCACATGTATTGAAAAGAATTTACACCATGGTCTTCTGAAAAAATTACTTGAGGATTCACAAGACCGGCAAGGCAGTTTTATGGGCATTCTGACAATTTGTTTGAGGGTTCAAGAGACCTACATTTTTGGTCTCATGGGCTGTCTATATAATCCCAACTAAATAACAAGCAGTATTTTTTTAGTTATCTTTCTTTGATTATGTTGAAATATTTGCTTTGGTTCTTTACCATGACAAGATTTTACTAAGCGGTCAGATGGAGGGAGGGGGTGCCAAAGAATAGTTGATAAATGGTGTGTGTGGAGGGGGGGGGGGGTATGCACCTACCTAAGCCCACATTTTCTGAAACATCACAGAGTATAGAGGTACTTATCAATTGCACTCAGCATCCCTAATCCTTTGAACTGTCTGAACTGTCTGCATTACTTTATTCATGTTGATGCACTAACTTGTCCTGGTCATGGGCAAGGGGGAGGCTACTGCCAATGCCCATATTTCCTGAATAATCCTAGAGTGCAGAAGAAGTACTTATCAATTGCAGTTAATATACCGAAATACTCCCCAAAATTAGAGGGGAAAAATATGTACAAAAAAGCACCTTTTCGGCTCAAAATGTATATTTCACACACTACATAACTCAATGAAATTGTTATCAACTTGAAGTTATCTTAATTATCCATCTTTTGACACCAAATCCATGGTGATTAGAGGTTTTACTTAAAAGTTATCTTTAAAACTCTATGTAAACACACCAAACACGTCCTCAAAACCCTAATACACGTAAATGCATACAGTTAATACACATGTGGGCAAATATGTCGTTTTTGCGGAAATCAAAATCATTAACTTTGGGTTGCTATTACTTTTCACTGAAAAGAGATATAAGCCTCCCCTCGGCACAGGATATTGTCCTTGTACAAGAGCAAATTCCTGGAAAGTAACGAAAAAAGGCACCTCTCCGATTTTGATATATGAAATAAAAGTGTTGATAAATATCAATATTTCGAAAAAAATCACACACAAAATTTATTTATTTATTTATTTCTGATATTTATACAGGGTGGCACATATCACCAATTTGGTGGTTTTTCATGAGGCCCTGTTTGGTAATAATAAAACAAATAACAGCATCAAAAACAAAATAGATATATACACAAGCATATAAACAGGTAAAATACACATTAATTGGTATCCCCATGTAATAATTGATCATTCAAGAATCATCCTTGATCATTTACAAGAAATAGGTAAATGGAATTTTCAAATTAAATAAAAAATTTACAAACGTTCATTTAATAATCTGATATAGCTCAACGCACGGGATACCAAAATTGTTATATACATATTTACATTCAATTGCTCTTTAACTAATACACTTAGGTTGTTTACAAGCTGAAAATGGATACATTACATGTATGAATACATGATATAACGATAACCATGTCAACCAAATTTCATAATTTTGCAAATAGGAAAAAATGGTTAGCTTCGCACGAAACCCCCAAACGTTCACTTACACGTCTTCTACAGATAACAGGGCTTTTAGAGCGTGTTTAAAACTGTTCAAAGTAGGTGACATTTTGACAGAACTTTTAAGTTGGTTCCATACTCTAATTCCAGAAATTAGAGGACTATTTTTATAAGTGTCCGTCCTGAATTTGGGTACACACAATGCATCCCTTACAGCATGTCTTGTGTTGTAATCATGTAGTGAACTAACATGATGTAAATCTTGTTTTAAGTATGTTGGTGCCATGTCATGCATTGATTTATACATCATCACTGCACGTCAAAACTGAATAGGCATCCATCCTAAGCGACTAAACATATCATTTGAAGATACTTCAAATCCTTCTCCCAGCACTACACGTGCAGCTCGTTTTTTTAACCTTTTGTAATTTAATCATTTGTCTTTGAAATCGCTCAGACCACACCGAGGAACAATAATCAAAATGAGGAAGTACGATGGCATTATACAGAAGTTTTAGAGATCTTGTTGGAACATAACTTTTGGCTCGCTTAATTACACTTATATTTCTTTGAGCAGTTTTAATAACTTTTTCCACATGCTCCGTCCAACGGTAACTCCTCGTCAATCATGACACCCAGGCATTTTGCCACTTTTACTCTTTTCAAACAGCTGCCGTTTAGTGTGACAGAAAAATAATTTACTCCGTTAAGAACTGATCGTGATCCAATAAGCATCACATTTGTCTTATCCGCATTAAGAACTAGACGGTTTGTTGTTACCCATGAAAATATGTTTTCCATACCTTTGGTTAGCTTTTGTTCTACTTCTGTGACATTACTCGCTGACTGTTAGAGTTGTGTCGTCAGCATACATATCAACAATGCCATCATGAATACATTTGGGTAAACTATTTATGTAGATAGAAAAAAGGAGGGGCCCTAGAATCGAACCTTGTGGGACTCCCATCATAACTTTTGAGGAACTCGAAGTAGCCCCTTTAAAACAAACCATCTGTTCTCGGTTGGACAGATATGATGCAAACCACTGAATACTAGTATCAGAACATCCAATGGCTGTCAATTTATGTAACATAATATCGTGATCGACAGTGTCAAATGCTTTCCTCAAATCAATGAAAGCAACACCTGTTAACTCATTGTTATCTACATTCAAAGCCCACTGGTTTATAATTTTCATTAGAGCTGTTGCAGTAGAGTGAAGAGGACGAAAGCCTGACTGATTAGGATACAATATTTCAATTTTGTTTAGAAAACCACATAGTTGAAAATGCACAGCTTTCTCTAGAATCTTGCTCACAACGGATAATACCGAAATTGGTCTGTAATTACCGGGAGTGGCCATATCACCAGTCTTATAAATTGGAATCACCCTTGCTTTTTTCAAGCCTTTTGGTACATGTCCTGTTGTAATTGACTTATTGATAAGACATGTTAAGGAGTCCACAATGATATGCTTTGACATTTTTAAAAGACGGCAACTTATTCCATCATCTCCGGTTGCTTTATCATCACTCATGTTTTCGATTTCTTTTAAAACAAATGCGCTCGTGACTTGCTGTAGCTCAAATTTCCATATATACTTAAATTTGTGATGTTAATTAGTCCCAATCCTGTTGAAATTGGTATCGAAATGTAGATCATTTAATTCCCTTTCATATGACACTAAACAAATGATGTTTCAAGGTTTCCTTAAAATATTATTAACAAAATACTATTTTTTGTCAAAACCCCCGCTTTTTTGGATGCCCCCTCCGATTTAGGGGTGTTCGCTACAAATCAAAATAAAAACATATCTGAAATATTGTGTATTATGATAAAATCTTTCGAGTAAACAAGGTGTGCTTAGTTTGTGTGGTAGTGGCAAGCAACTCAAAAACTAAGCATGATACTTGACTTTGGCCCTTCGCTTAGAATCCTGCATCCACATCATCATCATCATCGACGCCGACGGCGATGATGAACTCCGGGATGAACTCTAGCTCTCGACGAGAGTTTCAACACATCTTCGGACTAGGTCGCGGTCGCGCGCTGGAGCCGGCGGAGGCGTCGGCGGGCCTACCGTATCTATAACTATCTATACGCTCCGATCCGTTCCACGTACTTACGTGCGACGTCAGCATCACTAATATTATGTTGAAAAGCGCCACCTTCAGGCTGAAAAAAAGTAGAATATATTTTTTCTAAAGAGTGAAATGCTTTTTCCAAGAGGAACGTATATTTTCGAGAACAAGAATGAATCACGAGTATGGAGTGCCATACATGTATTTTTTTTAAAAAGGAAAATGTATTTTCTCGTTGAAATAAAAGCGGTTCTTATGGGAGATATATTTTGTATTTCAAAAGAGGAACATCTTTTGGGTAAGTGAAATGAATATTATTAAAGTGTGAAATGAATATTTTCAAAGAGTGAAATGAATATTTGTAAAGAGTAAAATGAATATTTTTAAAGAGTGAAATAAATATTTTTAAAGAATGAAATGAATATTTACAAAGAGTGAAATGGATATTTTTAAAAAGTGAAATGAATATTTGTAAAGAGTGAAATAAATATTTTGAAAGAGTGCAATATATATTTTCAAAGAGTGAAATAAATATACTTTGAAAGGGTGAAATTAATATTTTGAAAGAGTGAAATATACCCCAAAAAATGGAGAGGAATTTATTTAAGGGATAGAAGAAAAAAATTGTTAATGTTGTTGAATAATTGTATTTCTTTCCCTAAATGCGTGCCATATACATCATACAAAAGAATTATTTCATTGAAAAAGTCTTTTTATTCAAATTTGTGAAAATGCATTTCAAAGTAACTACATTTTTTTAAATTGAGGGAATATGCGTAATAATAACATCCAAATCACTAATTTTTTAATGTTTTAAAACGCTATCAATGTTTCCAATTATTTAGAATATGTATACATATATATTGAAAAAAGGGTGTAAAACGGGATATGAATATATATATAATTCGCGATATGATAGTCAAATACATGATCAAAAGGCGACAATTGTTAGATAAACAAAGAACATTAAAGAGCTGAGTTATTCGTATTTGTATCTGTTCAAAAATAAAAATTAATGTTGTGTATACAATATTTGATATATACTGAACAAATAAATCGATGTCATTTTATTCTTTGATAATTTCAGCCACCGCAAGCGCTCAATTCTGAAAAACTTACTAAACAGTCACGTGACAGCAGGTCAGGGATGTGACGTCATCATGCGGAGTGTTGACCGCTGATCGCTGGCAGGTCGAAATTACCCGCAAATTTTAGTACAAACAACACAATAACATTAAAACTACCTCAATAAAAAAAACTCGTTTCTGTCGAAATTCGGCAAAATGCCTACAAACTGAATCGTTTACGGATATACTAGAACATTTGGAGATAAGACAGCAAGTTTTTAAGGCTTTCAGAGTTTAAACAAGGATCCGAGCCGACGAAACAAATGGGTGAAATTTGTGAGAAGCTATCGCAAGGATTTTACAGGTCCCGTTGTCTCTCACAACAGCAGTGTAAACGTGAAGATAGCGACCGTAATGATGATGATCATCATCATAATGTGTATTACTTATAGAATTTAATGATGTTCTGAAATTATAGTCTCTTACTTCACGCCCGCGCGCGGCCGCACCTATTCAATTGTATTGTCCAGCGGTTTGCCGTGAAACCTGTGAAAATATGTACCGTTTAATATAATGTCTTCGGTTTTAGGAAAAATACTCCAAAAAAGATCAGAAACTTGACACGAAACAGGTAAGAAAGATATCGTCTTTTAAATTATGACCATTATTTGAACAATTGATGAAGATTTAGTTGATTTTTTTTGTATGTTATAGACTTATAGTACGGTATCTCCACGCCGGAGTCACGGGTCAAAGTCTGGATACGATTCTGAACAAAGATACAAGCTAGCAAGCAAGCGGCCACTCAATTTGCTTCCGCTGGCCTCCGAAAATGCCCACAGGACCAGCCGTATAGCGACCAGCAACAGCAGCGTTTGAGCAATTTCGTTCACTCGCTCTGCTGTATACGGCTCGCACAATGGCAGCCTATAAAGCTAGATCTAACGGTCATCCATACACTAAAAACTATTCAACCCCAAGCTTTTAATAAAACTGCAGTCAAAACATTTAATTACCGACACGATATGATTGTTCAGTGGAAAGATGAATTTTGTGAAGTCGTCAAAATAGGGAAATGTTTATGTGAATTGTTTTCCAGCATCGTCGTAACAATTTGCATGTATCGGCAGTGTAGACAACTAAATTCTGTGAATCTCATAGAGGAAATTGGGATTTATGCGATACATCTTTCACTCACCAAGGTTAGGATCTCTTTTTTCTTGAATTTTAGGAGGAATCTTATAATAGTAGTATCATCAGTCCAGATTGTGTAAGTTTCCGTGTACATATTGCGAACACATTGTACGGTATATAGCATAGCGTAGGACTAGACTAGGCCGGTGTCGTGGCGAGATGTGTCTTAGCGAAATCACGTCTGTACAGACGCATCTCGCCTGGCGAGCTGCGTCTTACAGACACATCTTGCCGCATTCCCCCGGCGATATGTGTCTCCTAGATCGGCGAGATGAGTCTGCGATTGGCGGAAAGTGTCCACTGGCCGATCGGCGAGATGAGTCTGCTAGCGATTGGCGAAAAGTGTCTACTGCAGTACTGGCCGATTTGTTTTACTTTCGTGTCCCATCTAAAGGAACTAGATGTTTTTTTTCTTTTACATGATGATGATATTGTCTAAAAATATATTTACAATATATATATACAATAACGTTCCTAAAACCCGTGAAATGCAAGTGCATTTATTGCATCATAATTTAACCATTTAAAAAATAACCATGCACGCTGCAGAGGCAGATATCGATACTTACTATTCCTAGAAACTTTGAAGGTAAACAAAAAATGTAACAGGTGATGTGGGGGAAAACTTTTTTTTTAAATTGTATTATATTATCTTGTATTTATTAAATATTGTCTGCCTATATGACAGTGAGAATATGATATAATACATAACTCAACTGTTATTGTATATATTAAAATTTTGAATGTCTAAACTGCAGAGCATTTGACGAAGCGTAATCATGTGATGTGCGAAAAGAATGACTGCTGATTTGTGAAATGGTTCCTTTAGTTATAATATTTTGTTAAATGATTATTCTATACAAAGATATCAAAAAGTTATATGACAGGAGGGGGAAGAGGGGAAAGAGAGAGAGAGAGAGGGGGAGGGTGAGAGAGAAAGAGAGGATGCAATGTTGATATTTTAAACACCTTACTTACGTACTTAAAAGGCAAGATTTAGAACAAAAATTAGAAACAAAACACAAAAAATGCCCCCCCCCCCAAGTTTTCGAGTGCCCCCTTTTACTTCAGATAAGTGCCCCTGTTTAGAAACAAATATGTTTCCGATCCCTCCGGGGGCACGCCCCCAACACTTTTCAAGTACCCCAAAGTTCCCCTTTTACAGAGGAAAAATGTCCCTTTTATTACTTCCTCTTCAAATAAATAGCCCTTTTAGTTTGACATATGACATTTTCCTTGTTCATATAATTGCCCTTTTTCCTTCTGATAAGTGACACTTTTCCCCTTCTTACAAATGCCCCTTTTCAACTGTGTAAATGCCTTTTTAATAAGTGCTCCTTTTAATCTCTGATTAGTGCCCCTTTTTACTATTCACAAGTGATCCCTTTTCCTTTCTTACAAGTGCCTTTGTTCCTTTTTATTAAGAGCCCTTTCCCCGTCTCATAAATACCCCTTTTAACCTCTGATAGAATAATGCCCTTATTAAAATCTGATAGATGCATGCCTCTTTTCCTTTGTAATAAGTGCCCCTTTTTCCTTTCTACGTAACATGTGCTCCTAATTTAAAGCGACTAATAGCAATTTTTTCTCGAGTGTTCACCCTCAAACTCATTGCCATGTTCTCGCATATTTTCAGTTGCTGTAAATTATGTAACTACATCATGTATTTACAAATCTTTTCAGTCTTTCATGATGAGATTGTGGTTAAAACCCCATCAGGATTGGGTTTGTCCTCTTTAATTGTGTCCTCATAAATCTTACAATATTTGCTCGCTCTCATTGCTCACTCGAAAATGGATATTCAGACCATCACACCCAGCCGCAAAATCATAATAAACAGTGAAATCATCCCTGATATTGAAATGTATCAATCACAATAATTATAAGGGTACATGTATATACCAATGTTTGAAAATTGTATATTTTTGCTTTGAGGTTATCTTTTAAGTGCCTCTTTCTTCAAGAAAGTGCCTTTTATGGTGCCCCCAACTTTTAAAGACGCTCCGCCACCCCTGTACCACATTATGTGTTTATTTGAATATCATGGGCTTTTCTGATACAATGTTGCTATATCATGTTTATTACTTAGCATTTCCTGGTCCACTGTGATGCGAGTCTTTCTGTGCTACGTACGGGTCATTACGACTTAAAACAATTAATCCTGAAGCTTAATAAATAGCACTACTTGCTACCTACAGGAAATGAATATCGAATTATAAAGATCATAATATAATATAATATTTAATGAAATATGATACCTAACACACTATATATTTTAATGAATTGTACTACTCCAACTCAGACCCCCGCCAAAAAGAGAGAGAGAGAGAGAGGAAAAGAAGGGAAAGGGAAGGAGAAAAAAAGAGGAAGAATTAGAAAAGAAAAGAAGGGGATATCAGTTGCAGTTTTCCCGCCAACAAGTTGTGGATCGGGGGCGAAATGCCCTTGGAATGGGAAAGAGGAGAGAAAGTGAAGAAAAAAAGAGAAAGAAGAAAGGTAGGAGAGATCAATTGCGTTTTTCCCGCAATGCAACAAGGTGAAGCTCGAGGGGCACTGGCGCACTTATGGAGGGGGGGGGCTTTGCGGGGGGGGAATATAATTCAAACGTGGTTTATTTCTAGTTCGATACCGGTGATTTACAAATGTTGCTGAAATGATCGACATAGTTTTCCGAGATTTTTCCTCACTTTTTAGTAAATTATACTTGTTTATGCGTTTGTTGGAAAATGACAAATTCCTATATTTACAGTCAGGCAAGAAATGTGTTTATTTAGAGGCCTAAATTTCAAGGCCCGAGGAACAGCGGGGCTCGGGGGCCTCAAGCCCCACACCTTTTAAAAAGTATATTAACGAGAAATAGAAAGAAAGAGAAAAAGAAAGAAAGAATAGTGACCTGCCAGTGTCACAAAATATATAAAAATATGCTCATCTGACCTTGATTAAAGCCTCAAACCCCTGAGCTTCCGGTAGCTCTGCCCCCTGGATTCCACCTAGGGCCCTAAGGCGGGCCCCTGAATGCTTATCTGACCGTTATAAAATGCCTAAAACCCCTGAGCTTCTGGGGGCTCCGCCCCCTGGACCCCACGCCAATTAGTGTCCTGCCAGTGTCAAAATTAGGGTATCAAAATATGCTCATCTGACCTTAATTAAACGCTTAAAACCCCTGAGCTTCCGGGGGCTTTGCCCACTCGACCCAACCAATGGCACTAAGGTGGGCCCCTGCATGGATGCTCATCTGACCTCATTTATTCCCTAAAACCCCTTAGCTTCCGGGGGCTTTGCCCACTCGACCCAACCAATGGCACTAAGGCGGGCCCCTGCATGGATGCTCATCTGACCTCATTTATTCCCTTCCCTTAGCTTCCGGGGGCTCCGCCCCCTGGACCCCACGCCAATTAGTGTCCTGCCAGTGTCACAAATAAGGTATCAAAATATGCTCATCTGACTGAATTAAATGCCCATACCTGCGGAGCTTCCGGGGGCTCCACCCCTAAACCCCCGCCAATTTACGCTACGCTCTACCTGATCATATATACTTTAGCCTCCCCCCACCCACTTTGAAAAACATTCAGTAGGCCTGCATGTAAGAGTGGGGTGATGCAGATTTTTCTGCCCCCAAACGTTTTTGCTCATTACGCCACTGCTGGTCACCATTACGTACCAATATTTGGCTCGCATAAGTTCAAATCCTGGATCCGCGCCTGCCCCCCACCATACCCTTTTCCAGCACACAAACACATTAGGCACTATTTGTGCGATTAATGTATGGAAGTATCTTGGTAAAATGATGGCCAAACTTGACCTCCCTGAAAGGGCCCACCATGCATTTGCTATAAAAGTAGTCCACCATAGGGATGTTGCGAAGTGGTCATATGATGCACTTATATAGGACTACTTTTTATATCTCGACATGCGAGTTCCTCCAAAATATGGGAGTTTGCCCCCTCGGTAATATATGGAGGAATGTGAGTGAATGTATTATACATGTACGTGTTTATTCAGCTCTCGTATCCTGTCAACTTTCATTCACACATGTTATCCTAACTCATTCATTTGTAATTCATTAATGACATCTACTATAAATCAGTGCATTCAATCAACTTCCTGTATTCCCTTCCTTTTTTCTCATCCTTTCACAATCACATATTCATTATGGGCCTTCCATTCTGCCTTTCACAATCATACGTTTCACCCAACAATTTTTCACAACCCACCCTACACTCTTCCTTTGGTCTATATTCTTCACCACACATTCTGGACTACATGTACCTTTAACTACCAAGACATATTTATGTGAAATAATGATGGCAAATTATACCGTATCAATCATGTATTCATTCCTAATTACATTTAATAGAAAAGTACAACAATTACTTAATGGTATTGATATTTAATTTAGAAAACGAGATTGAATTTTTGTAATAAAAATGGCTTTGTATGCAAAAAAATGTGCAATATAAAACTGGAAGTGATAGATTGAAACACATATTATAATATAATATGTACATCTTTGACTGCGTAATTCCTTGCACATGTGCAGTGGTAAATTAAGTTTTCATAGAAAATGGTGCATTTATATGACTAATGATTGGTAAAGAGAAGTCACAAGGAAATTACCTACATTGTAGTTATATTGGAGCCTTGTTATATGAGGGCCCAAAACCAGAATACAAAGAAGTGGGACCATCAAAATTACATTTGGATAATTATAGTGTTTATTATAACGAGGTTCCACTGTATTTAGATCAACGGTACATGCCCATATTTTAAATGACGGGAGGGCAGCCGAGCAGTCGCAAACTGCTATCGTCTGACGATGGATGTCTCCTCCTTCTACAGCCGTCAAAGCCTGGGCCTAGTTACCAATGAAAAAGAGCTGGATTGGAAGTCCATTTGAATGCTGCATGAAAAGAAAAAAGAAAATTCAAATTCATCAGAAATCATGCACGGAACAAGAACATGTCTGGCACATTTTGATACAATTGACATCTTTTGATGCAATTTGGAACATTACATGTATAAGGACATATTCAACAAGTAACATTCCAATTTCCTTTTTTGCTACCAGAACTAGAGAAGCTCAAAGCTCCCAATTATGAAGAAATACATCTAAACCTGTATATGTGGATATGTCATCGGACTGCGGATCACAAGGTCCGCTGTTCGCGTTCCGCTGCATCACCAATGTTCTTTAGTAAGATATTAATCTACATTTGCCACACTCGACCTGGGTGAGGTAAATGGCTGGAATTAATTCCTTGAAATGCTAGAGCGCCGTAATGGTGGCACAGCTAAAGCGGTTAATAATTTCTAAATTTGGAAGCGCATAGAGACGTTTAAAATGTGATATGCGCTACACATTTCTGCTTGTACATGAATATATGCAAGTATTGCACTTTTTGATGACATGCGCATACTAATTGTAATTGTAACACCTTACAGGTATATCTGATTTCGACGAAAATGGTATCAAAATGTGCATAAGACTTGCAGCGAAATCTCTGAAAATGTGAGGTTAACCATACTTGACTGGAACCATCCGTTAATAGAAAGTACATGTAATATTTAAATATGTTTTTTTAGAATTACCAAATCAATTTTTATTAAAGGCCGTGTAGCTTGGCAAATACTGGTTAATGCCATCTACGTCTTCTTTTGGACAACTGCACGTAAACGAATGGACTGGATTAACGGTAGTCAGCGACTTAATCTCGATTAGCCCCGAGTCAGGCCACGGGAAAGACACTTAGTCTCGTCAGTCTACACTCCCTTTAAGGTTGACAGTTGGGTTTATTTGATAAATAAATGTTAGATTAGGTTAGATTTGCCTAGTTCTGTCTGTATACACATGGATTCCCTGTAATCTGGACTCCAGTGGTCTCAACAACGGAAAAGGGATGATTTTAAAAGAGATTGTTAGAGAAGGAAACTTTCATAACCATGTACCTCTCCAAAACAGCCCATTATTTTGTTGTTCTGCCTTTGTCTCCTCAAGTTGTCATCTTGCTTCATCAGCGTTCATCTCCTATGGTGAAGCATCATCCTAAAAATGTAAAATAATGCAAAAGCATTATACACAAATTATAATTGCCCTCATGTTGATCAGTCTTCTGAACAAGGATACATATGTTCACCTGGGGGCAGTGTTCGTAGTAGGTCCATGGGTAGATGATCAAGATTTTACTTTACCTAAAATGAAAACAACTTCTTTTTTAGGGGAGGTCGGGGTTGGTTAGGGCAATTAAACCATTATAACCACATGTAGCTATTTCAGTGTGAGTTGAAAAATTGAATCAAGAGTTTCGCGGACATTATGCTTACATGAGAGGTAGTATGTCCATCCACATCCAGTACCATCCCCTTCCTCTCTCTAGAAAAATACATTTGTGAAAGTTATATGTAGTTTTTTTAGGAAGACATTGAAATTTTATAAGCGTAGTCCCTGGGGCACTTTTGGGAGAGGCTGCCCACATGTCAGAGAGACTCATTCTCACAAAGTTAGATCCCTTTCACCCAAGGATAATTCCTATCAAGTTTGCTTAAATTCCAGCAATCCTTTTATAGAAGTAAGAGTATATCAAAATATGACCCTGGGGCACCTGGGGCTGCCCCATGCCAGATGGTTACCTCATATCAACAACTTTAGATACTTCCTTTCCCAAGGACGATTCCTGTCAAGTTGAGCATTTTGCTGAGGTGAGCTAATAAATAATTTCTTAGATTTTCATCTACATGTATTTATTAAATGAACCAAACTGTCAAACTTAATAGTACCGAAGGGCTATAAACGCCATATTTCATCGTCGTCTTGGTTACTGGTTCCAATCAACAGAGCCTGCGCATGAGGTTCACCGCAAAATCATTCAAGCAACGGGATGGACCTGGGCAAATTCAGTGTGTGGCGCTGGTGTTATCACCACGCCATTGTTTAGCACAAAATTGTTTGGAACCAGCACCCTTGACAACTTGGCCAATACATCACACTTCGGTACTCTATAACCTTCATTTGTTTTTTGATGATATTTCTACTATGATTCAAATCAACTTGTTATCATGGTTAGATTTCCCCATTTCTGTCTGTATACACATGGAGTCCCTGTAATCTGGACTCCAATGGTCTCAACAAACAGAAAAAGGAAAATTTGAAAAGAGATTGTTGTCAGGGTAGAAGGAAACTTTCATAACCATGTACCTCTCCAAAACGGCCCATTATTTTGTTGTTCTGCCTTTGTCTCCTCAAGTTGTCATCTTGCTCCATCGGCGTTCATCTCCTATGGGAAAGCATCATCCTAAAAAATGAAGAAAAAAAAAAATGAAAAATGAAAATATAGCAGTATACACAAATTATAATTGCACTAATGTTCATCATTAAGTCTTCTCAACAAGGATACATGTTCACGTGGGGGCAGTGTTTGATGATCAAGATTTTACATCTTCTGTCCCCCCTCCCTCCTCATACAAATTTGTGACAGGTCATTTACAGAACTTGTTTCTGACAAATTTGTAAATCTACTGACTTTGGAAACATTGTTTCCAAACTCTTCCTGACACCCCACAATATAAAAATATTCAAATGATACCACTTTACTGTGGCCACATTAGTTCATCCTAGAAATGAATCACTTCCATACATTCTATTTACAAATGTTTAAAACATTTTGAAAAACAATACAAAATTATCACATTTACTCCACAATTGTACTCATATATCTCTTTTTATATATCTTTTCATGGTTTACCTACATATATTAAGGAAAATCAATTTCAAGATCACTGAATATTACACCATCATGTTTATAAATAGACGTACATGTATACCTGTCAATTTTTATGTGAAATCTTTAGGTGTCCATACCATCTTGCATCTTCAACATTTGTGGCAATGTCTATAATAAGTTCCATGAGTTGGGTTCTTCTGTTAAAGTTAATCTGAGGAAAAGATATCGAAACGAAAGATAAAATCTTTCTCATAATTTTCCCTACATCTATAGGCCCTATCCGCATTTTGACATGTTTTCGCATTCGATAGAAAAATTGGTCCCTGCCTTAAAAACTAGAGGATTTTAAACATCTTTTAATAATTGTCTTATTATTGTTATCTTTCACAGTTCACAGACAACTAATTTAACGAAAAGACAGCGCTCTTGTTTAAAAACTGCCCCACAAAATATACCTTTACGCTGTGCTCAGTTTATCTCATCAATTGAGCTTGTAAAGCTACATTAGCCCATCACAGTTCTACATATTCGCAAATGAGAACTGACATGACCAACTGAATTTGTCAACAACCATCATACCTTTCCTATTGTACTTTTGTCTATTTTATCATGTATTTCATCTTTTGCACAAGCTGCACCTTGAGCATTTGATTGTCAAGTGGATTTGGTGCCTTACAAATCTTATGTATTATTATTATAAATGACAGTCATCTTGTTTCGTTCAGTACAACTCAATACCTCATCCACTTTGGCATGCCATGAACACATACTTTATAGAGTGGCATTAATGATAACACTTGGATCAGGGAGATAGAAACACTGCAATTGAACAAATTAATTCATCAAGACAAATTATTTGAGATTTATCTATTAAAGCCTTGATCTCGAGTCCGACTCTGAGAGTGGAAAAGGGCAGGAAAAATGCTCCACGCAGACGGCGAACTAGGGACATTTAATGTTTGGAACTTCACGAGAAAGAATGGCATCGTATGATTTGTTAGAATTTTCACGACAAAGTGATGTAGTACTAGTAGAATATATTAGCGCCTATATAATTCATTGCCAGAGAAGTTATCTGTGAAAAACCGCTCATGTGACCGGAAACCGGGCAGGCAACATGCAGTAGATCTAGACTACTTTGACTTCGATGACTACTTCGATGACTATTTTAAACACACACAGATATGCATGCATGCGTACATGGCATGTAGCAGGATAGCACTAGCACTATACTGTAGGCCTACATACAAAGTCTATAGTATAGTATAGAGTCTAGTACTAGTAGTAGCAGTAGCATTAATGCCATTGCCATTGTATAATTAACGACTCATTTCACTTTTCAGAATAGATCCACCATTTAAGACCCACCTAGATTGGAATAGGGTAATCTGTGGCAGTATAACTCGAATTTATTCTGATCACTGATGCAAGAAACTTACGAAATTGAACGGTTAACTTAAAAATGTAATTAGGTCTATGAGTTCGAACTTCTTATTCTTTAATTTGCACGGAAATTCCCCGAGATTGTCCCCCTAAAGTCTGGGAGACTTTCCCGAGAGGTAAGGGGGTAAGGCTGAAAACTAGCTCATGACGACAAAAACTAAAAAGTTCGAGAGTAGATTGCACAGTATGTTATTTCCAAAACATCTAGATCTAGTATGAAATCCTGAAATAGTATGAAAGCACTAGAAAATAGAAATGTATCTAAAGTACATGGCAGTCATGATTGTAGCGGAATATATTAAATATATGGATAATTATAGCACGACTCACCTTCGAGTTTCTTGGGTCTTACTCTTAGACTCAGAGTTCACCGCACAGAAAGATCGAATTTGGTTACTCTTCTATATTTCGATCAAGCGACCAATAAGACTTTGGTCGTAGTTAGCGCAACAAAAGAATGATAGAATTCGGGCTATGGTGTCTTCGAAATAAAAAACAAAAAAGTGAAAATGTAACATGGATGATATTGATAAAGAGAAGAAAGATTGGACAAAAGCTATCACCAGAGTCTCCAATGTCACAGCAAAATAACAGATTTCATATCATAGCAAAAGACGAGGGGTAACCTCGCTATTCATAAGGACCGCTATTCATAATTTGAGAAAAGGGTCTCTATTCATAATAGGACATGAGGGTCGCTACTGACAATGCGACGAGAGGGTCGCTATATATTCATAATACGAAATGAGGGTATATAATACGGGGTGAGGGTCGCTATATAATACGGGGTGAGGGTCGCTATTCATTAAAAAGATGAATATGAAATAAGCAATGAACAAAATGATAAGAAAGCGAAATAATGAATATGGGACACCCCACGGCTCTGGCGTAGCCGCGGTGAGGGGGGGGGCGTGAGAGATTTGTTTATTTATTTATTTTTATTTAGGGGTGCGATATATATAGCCCTCGTAGCGACAAGGAGGCAGGATATAATGATAAATACAGAACAAACACAGGAAAAAAACGGAATTTAAACATAAATATGCAATCAGGTTCAGAAAAAGGTAAACATTAATTAATTCGAGACATAAATTCAAAGCAAACACAGAAAATATACATGTAATGATGTAATAATTATTCAAATCCATTTATAATCATGCTACGAGGGCTATTGATGTTACGAGGGCTTTAGCAGGGGCGGATCCAGGATTTTCCAATAGGGGCGGCCTGAAATGTAAAAATCGCGCCGATCGATATTTCGCTCAGTGGGGGGGGAGTAGTGTGAGCACTAAGTAAAATAAACAAAGAAACCAAAAAAAAAATCAAAACCCCCCTCCCATTGAGCAAACGAAAAAGGAAAATTTGTGGTTACCTTCTTTTCTCTAAACTTTTTTGCCAGGTGGGGGGCGGCCGTCGGGCGCCCTCGCCCCCCGTAGACCCGCGCCTGGGCTATATATATATCCTACCCCAAAATTTTACGCTACATGACGCGAAAAAACCCTTCAAGGTCCGAAAGTGTTCAAGCCCCCTATCCCCAAAACGAACAAAAAATTGAAGTGCCCCCTCATCCCTCTCCGGGCAGTAACTAGGCTCATGGTCCGGTCCAAACCCATTTGGTTTCGGTGTTAGGAAAGTTTCAGGAAATCAAGATTATGGATAAATGAAGTTAGGTTAATCAATATGATTACTCGTATCCTGAGGTATGATAATTCCTGGAAAAACGAAAATCTATTAGTCTTCATTGGCTATTAATTGAAGAGCTTCTGGATGCCTGGATATGGCTGAGGCTATAATGATTTGTAGGTCCATAAGTCCTACTAAAACCTACTTGCTACAAAAACATTATTTTCGTTTATAAACAATTACTAGTTTCTGAAATAGCAAACTCAGTGATAGTGGGCCTGCTTGTTCTACTTAATGTCTCAGTGGCATAGCCTGGATAAGATCAGTCGGGGCAGGGTAGTGGGGCAACATTTCCCATAAGGCGGACAAATTATGATATGATAAGATGTTTTACTACTTTTTTCGTCACCGCAGGAGCGGGGGAAATATATTAGCTAGATTATGGGGATGTCTCTATATTATATAATTATCAAAGATAAAAGGTAAAATATACTTTTTAAAGAGACAAATATTCAAGGCCATGTGTAGCCCCCGCCCCGCAGCTACGCCACAGCCGCGGGGCGTCCCCCATCCAATATTTCCCTTTATTATCATTTTGTTCATTGCTTATCTAATTTGTATGAATAGCGACCCGAATAGCGATTTGAGATTATAATATGCCCTTTTAGTTTAAGGAACACGCATTTCTATTGAGTTTAGAAACTTAAACAAATAGATGTAGGTAATTTAAAGCATTTTCAAACTATTGCTAAATAAAAAGATTGAACTAAACAAAATATGAAATACTTGAGTTTCAAGTTATTTTTGGCCAGGTTTTCACAGTTGGTAAATTATTTTAGAGCTTCAGATGGAAATCGGCCATTAATTAACGCATAACGTTTAATAAGATATATAACTCAAATTAACAGTATTTAGATTTAAAGGCCATATAAAGTATTGTATAATATTTCAATAAGATAAAGAGCTTATGAAATTAAATGTTTTTGATCATTACTCCTAATTAGGGCGCATATGTTTGTCACGTGCCAATATTTTTGTTGTCTTCTGCAGATTGAAGTTAGGGCTCAAACCGGCATATCGAGGGCTTATCTACACAATAATGGCAACAATTCGGCTTTAAGTTTGAAGTCTTTCAAAAAAAAATAATCGTATGACGTTTTCGTTACATATTGATCCACACCATGTAAAAGCGGTAAAGTTGTTCTTTACTGCCAAACATGTGTCACATGCCGACAGTTTTTTTCCGGGTTTCACCGTTTCAGATTGAAGTTGGGCTCAAACCGGTATTTTTTCCTTTTCGATTAGACGATTTGGAAACACTACAACCCCGTTTGGTGGCTGGCTTCCTCATTAAGCGCTAACATAGTGGGCTTCCAACGTATTGGTCGCAGGCTTATTAGTCGCTAGTGTCAAGGGCTAGTCTCGTACGTACAGCCAATTGTATGGTGAAGTAATGTTCCGTTTGGGGCTAGACTCGTACGTTTAGCCATTTTTATGGTGTTATTAATTTGATATAAATTGTAGCCAACAAACGATTTGGGAGTAAACAGTACATCTCTCTTGTCTTATGTTACATAAAAATACAATATTAATGGTAAGATACAATCAAGTGGAGCAAAGTGGGGTATATACATTTTAAGTCGATTTTTAAGTTGTAGGGTTCAGGACGCATTTCGCCAGTGGACACATCTCGCCGTGACTTAAGCGGCGACATGTGTCCGACCTAAGACACATATCGCCGAAGTAAGACGCGTCTCGCCACCCAATTTTCGGCGATCTGTGTCTGCGGACACAGATCGCCACCCGGACACTCTGGCCCGTGACACCGGTCCGTACGTAAAGGTGCGTTTATCGTGTCTTGCCACAGATATGTACATATCGAACCCCACTATCGAATCCCACTATCTAACCCCACTATACGAACGTGATTTTCTGGGATGTCGCGTTTATCGTCTCATCACGATTCAAAATAAAGGCCTTGTCTCTGCGCAGCTGCTTTGCGCCGTTTGTCCCGGGAAGCCGATTAGCATGGGAAGGTCCGATTTGTATGTGGTGTTCAAAACAGCTTTGCGTTTATCATGTCTCAGAAACGTGATTCTGGCTGTATGTCACATTCAAAACGCACTTTTTTCGGCGTTACAATATGCCCATATCTAAAGACGTTTGAAAAAGGTTTTGCGTTTATCATCTTAAAAATTTGCCTGAAAGACGTTTGCAAACGCTGATTCTAGGCAAAAAATTGGACGATAAACGCAACCTTAGTATGCCAAACTTTGCATATAGAGGTCACTTCGCTCGTTTAACAAAAGAGCTGGAGGAACGAATTGGGGAGTGTAAGAAACCAAATTACAAACTCAAATTTAACGGACTTCCCGATTGAATTTTTTGAAAATTCAAAAAGCATATTGATTTTAAGAACATACATTTCAAGATTACAGAATAAAAACCATAATATTTTTTTTGCAAATCACTCAGCTCTTTAACTAAACCTTGGAGATTTCATTGTGTAAAAGTGATCAACAATAGTTCCAATTAATCAATTTAAAGAAAATCAAAATTTCTCTCTTGAAGGCATTGTTTAACAACGTTTCCAGTTTTACAAATCTGAGATGTGTGGCCCTACGTGTTATCAGTGTCTGTGATATGGTGTAATATTGAAGCCCTAAAATAATTGCGCTTAAAAATGATCATGAAGTGCTTCAAAAAAGTAAAAATCCCTGAGTGACCGGTTTTACCATACTCACTTTCCCCAGACTGTAGTGACATAACAAACTGTTCAAAACCGTTTGACAAACAGTTTTTGACATTTCTAATTCCGATCATAAATATCTTGATAATCAGACAGGCGATAGGCTTGTAAAGGTCATGAGATTCCTGACTGACCTAAAGGTTTATAATTATGATTGCAGCATGAGCTAAGTCCAGGATTTTGTTTAGAATCTGAGGCAAAGATACCCAATCCCTTTAACCGGAATCCCTCTCAATATTAGATTAAATTGAATGCACGTAGTAGGAAATTGATAACCAAAAATTAAATTGAATGCCCCAAACAGGCTCATCGTGAGCGCCACGTTAATTTGAATGCACGAATTAGGAAATTGTACGCACATTCGTGAATTTGAAACATGTAACATGAATAAGAGTGCCGATAAATGTCATTGATCGTTCAGATTTTGAATTTGAATGCCCGATTTTACCTGCGAGCGACCTCTATGTGAATTTGAATGCACGTTTATGAATTTGAATGAAGAAAAAAAATCAAAATTGGCCGCAAAAAAACTTTTACATATTTGGACCAAAAAAAGAAAAATCATGTTTTTGTTACTCTTGTTGAAATACCATGAAATAAGACAGGGGTGTATGCCACGCACAATTTTTATACTAAAAATGTCATTTGGGGCTAAAAAATTTTAAAATGTAAAAATATCATGATTTTTCTTTTTGCACGAATATGTATTATCTTGTAATTAAAAGACTTTTTCAAGTGGAATAGTGTTTATCATGAGTTTGAAGTGATAAACCGGTTTAATATTCATTTGAATGTTGGATATAATCCACACATTTTCAATTTTCAATTCTAGTTCTAGAAAAAAATAGACAAGCTTTCTTACTGCAGTAGGAGGGTGAACAAAATTGAGCAGAGATGACGACTGCAATCATCCACTGCCACATGGCCGGCCCATCCATTTTCCAGGATGAAGTTTGCTAGGTTCCTTGAAAGAAAGACAAAAACAAATACAGAATGTTGGTAGTCTATAAAGTGTGATATTAATTCACATTTGTTTATGACCATGTAACAGGAGCAAGAGACAGCTTTCAAATTAAAAGAGGGTTTAGTTCTGGTAAATATGAAAAATAATGTGTGAGCTCTTTCATCTTTTATGTCGGTTAAGAGTAGAAAAGTTTCCTGAGAAACATAACTCTTCAAATGCCCTTCTATTCGGAATACGTGAAAAGGTTTACGACAAACATCAATGTCATAATGTGTGTCCCATGCACCCGTTTCGGTGTGTATTATATCTGATTTAAAGTCAGAGTGAATCAATTTCTTAGATTGTTCCAAACCTTCACAGCATACATCAATTCATCTGCCTTTCCTAACTGTTTTTGGATTTTTGTTTCCTCCGAATTGTAATCACGTGACAAGTACTCAATCTTATCCTTAAAATTTAAAGATCAAAGCTTCTATCAAATCATCAGTTTACCCGAAAGTAGATTACATAGTTTTATTTCACATAAACATTGAAGATCAACTGGTGTATTGATCGTGGAACTCGATTAAGAAAGAAGTTGTTTTAGAAGTTATTCTGAACAGTTGAATGGTTGATTATGTTTTAAATAGGAACATAGGTAGTTGAATAACGTTTAAGAAACATGATTGATTCGATTTTGCTGAAAATCACAAGCCATGAAAGTAATTAATGGACGCAGAAATGGGTACATATGAATACACCGAGAAGTGGCATAGAATTTTGGTGTCAGAAATTAGTCAGAAATAGTCAACTATTTCTAGTTTATCTAGGTTTTCTAATTTGATCAAAAAGGTATTCAAAAGAACCTGTTATACATAGTTACCAGGACTCATAGTCCCATTCCGGACTCATGGCATTATGATATTGACAGCATAAAACAATATGCCAAAAAATACATTTAATGTTAGATACTTCGTGAGCAAATATTTTCATGTGATATACCAAAATTTCACATGGGAACAAACGATAAGAAAAAGCTCATGGCCAGTACATGTGGCATTGGAATGTTGCATAACTTTAACAGATGTAGTCGCTAAAAATTTCTAGTCAGAGTATGAAAGTTTGTTATGAGGAAATATGTTCATGTGATATGCCAACATTTCCATGTAGGGAACAAAAAGAAAGAGAACGCTTACAACTTATTTTTCCTTCACCTTAATCAAACACTAATAAAACATGGCGAATTACATTAACTAACCCGTTGTGGCTTACAAAATGATGCTGAATGCGAAATTCTTAATGACACTAGTGATCTAGGATTTACGATTCATCAACAGATAATCAATGACCTCATGATTCCCCAATGATAATAATAACAATGATAAATATTACCCACGTTATCACAAATAGCAACAGTGAGGTAGTTGCATATCACAATTACAAAATCAATATCAGGAAAATTACAAAATGCACAAAGTCGACTTCCCCATACGAGGAATAGCAGTGTTGTGATGGTAATTCTCCTGTGCGATGGCCTCTAAAAAGTACAGTCATGAATCAATTGAACGACGCTTCGTCATTTGACAATACATGATTATGCGATTTTAGTGATTCGTCGCATATCTTGTCCTGAAATCATCATGAAGATGGTGAAGTAAGAATACTTAATGAATCTCACCTTTGAAGCATGCAAAATATTACAATACCGTTGTAAATTTGACACTCTAATATGGCGTCGCAAGCATACAATTTGGCAATTTGTCTCACATTCCGCCAGGAATAGGATTATTCGATTTATCGAATCAGCAAATTGATGAGAGAATACGACCAAAATACAAACCAAAGTTTTATCAAATTGACAGTACTGTAAACAGTGCAAAGGGTCAAGCGGCAGAATTGCTATAACAACGAAAAATCTATCAATGCTGCGCGTCCATGTGTATACGCGCGATATAGCGGCAGGATGCACGCATTTCTTAACCGTGTACACGCACACTATTATCGGATTTTATTTCACACGCTCGACAACTTTCGATGGGGTAAAACGTGTTTTATTTTTCGGACCGGAGATAGTAGATCTACGGGTAAAATACCTCTGATTTATTAGGAAATCATATAAACATTGCAATGTGTAATTGCCCCGATCCAGTTCTATTATCAGCTAGTAATACCGGTACCGGCAATAGCGTCTGCACTGAAGAAGCACTGAACCTATTTTATCTTATTACTTGGAAATAGGCCTACCAAGTGTAACGTTTATAATAAAATGAGCTAAAGACAGTCTGCAGAAGATCAGTCACGGGTCAAGCAAGATTAGAATATGGAGAACTATGGTAGTCTAGTCTGGACTCGCGTCAATATTTTAACTACATCAGCATAGAGATTCCAGATTTCTGAACGGCTGCTTCAAGACAAGAGATGGTTCCTCCGAAACATCACCTTGTTAAGTTGTGTTTCGACTCTACACTACATGTAGAAACGAGTTTACGACTTCCGTACACACAAGGACAATCGAACAAACGCAGACTAAACGACTGAGTCAACTCCTTCAGCACAACAGACAAATGACAAGATGCCTGCGCCTGCACAGACATGGGACAAGAAGCAAGTCCTAACAGCCGCAGTGATGTTGACAGAGGCGGCACCAGCAAGTCCAGTGCAGAATACAGAATGTAAGGCATCAGCTGCAACCGGCCTGGGCCCGGTCCTGGAAATGATAGAACAAGCCCCTCGGCGATATTTCACCGACACAACCGGGTGAGTTAACGAATCCATGATACATGCTTCGCCGACGATTGCTCCGCCGACAGTTACTCCGCAAAACGCGACAATTACACCGTCGACAATTGCTTCGCAACATTTGCTCCGACGTCAAATGCTCCTCCGACAGTTGCTTCGCCGACAGTTGCTCCGCCGACATGTGCTCCGCCGACATTTGCTCCGCCGACAATTGCTCCACCGATATTCGCTTCTACAACACGTGCTCCGCCGGTAGAAGCAAAATCATGTATCGGGTCACCGAGTTAACACATAGGCACCCGTATTGGCTTGCATGACACTTGGAATAGAGATCTAGATCTAGATCTAAATGAAGATCTAGAATTAATTAGGGCCTTTTCGTTTAGCACGTCCACATATATAGACGACGTCAAAGATATGACGTCATTTCGGCGATTTGCGCATGCGTCGGGTCGTCTCACGTCGTCAGACCCGATTCAAGGACGCGTTCACCCATCATTTGAGGTTCGTCAAAAAACTCGAACCCCGTCGTCAAAATGACGTCATCTTGCTATATCGCAGCGTAAATCAGAAGGGAAAGACAGAAAGAGTAAGTGATAGAATGATAAAAACAAAGAACAACATAAAAGAAGGTTATAGAATAGATAATGAAAAGATAGAAGAGAAGATGAAAGATGGAAAAACAAAGAATAACATAAGGAATGGTAGAAAGAAAATGATAGAACGATAAAAACAAAGAATTACATAAGAAAAGGTGATGAAAGGAAGAAACAAAGAATAAAAAAAGGAAAGACAGAAAGAGAAAATGATAAACAAAAGATAATGAAAAGATAGAAGAGAAGATGAAAGATGGAAAAAACAAAGAATAACATAAGGAATGGTAGGAAGAAAATGATAGAACGATAAAAACAAAGAATTACATAAGAAAAGGTGATAGAAGGAAGAAACAAAGAATAACATAAGAAAAGACAGAAAGAGAAGGTGATAGAATGATAAAGAAACAAAGAACAACAAAAGAGAAGGTGATAGAAGGAAGAATAAAGAATAACAAATAATGAGATATCTGCTGTGGAGCTTAGACACATTAGTCTGACAGCAAGGTCTTCCACCACAGTCCCTATATAGTCTGCAGTACTGGTAGTATACAGGCTAAGCAATGTCTTGTGAAGACAGAAAACTGATTTTAGCCAAAACGCCCTCTGTTGTCCTTTGATGGTTAGTTCGTATGATGCTGTTATGTCTGTTTCAGATCATACTTATCTTTTTCTTCGTAATTTATGTCAAATTACTTACCGTAAAACAAAACGCCCTCTGTTGTCTGGGGGTCAGTTCGTACGATGTTGTTTTGCCTGTTTCAGTTCATCCATTGTTTGTAAATGTGTCCTTTCTTCTCGTCGCTTTGTCTCTTTTGCTTTGTCCTTTGTTTGAAAAATTGTCCTTTCTTCTGGTTACTTTGTCTATTTTGCTTTGACCTTTGTTTGTTTGCTTGTTAATTTGTCCTTTCTTCTGGGTACAAATTTGTTTATTTTGCTCTGACCTTTGTTTAAATGCATCTTTTTCATTTTTCGTTTTCGGTTTTTATAACACTACAGTCTATTTGGGGAAAATGAGTATGGTAAAACCGGTAACTCAAAGAGTTTATTTTTCTGAGGCACTTCATGATCATTTTGAAGCGCAATTTTTTTAAGGCTACAATATTACACCATACCACAGACACTGATAACATGTAGGGTCATGCATCTCAGATTAAACATTGTTAAGCGATAATGCCTTTAAGGGAATCCGTAATCCCAGGAATCTTTGACTGTCGGTTGGATTTCTTCCTCCCGGTTGGTCACGTGACCCAGGTTTCCCCTACTTGGTAGGCCTATCTGGTTTTTAGTCAGCCTTTTCCCCTTTTCCCTGTACCATAATGCTTGTACATTGATTGTGCTTTATTGTTGAAAATGTTGAAAGCCAAACGGTTAACATGGGGAGATTAACCCCAGTTGAATACATGTTGAGAATATGGCAATTGCTGTCTCTGTGTTGTGTTTCTTCTCACCATTGGTTCGTAGGCAAAATCGTTTGTATGGATATTAGAGTTGGGGATAGGCAGCCAAACCGTCGTTAGTTATTTGCTACTGTCATGAATAATATTACATTATAGGAAACCATTTATTAGTAAATTGAAATGAGATAAAGAGAGAGGGAAGAGAGAGAAATAGATAGAGAGAGGGATAGAAAGAGATAGAGAGAGAGAGAGTAGGGGGAGATAGAGAAAAGACAAGATGAATATAGGGAGTCAATGTTGCCCGCGGCGGAATAAGAAGTACTGGCAATTATAATCTATGAAACGAAATATGAAACATGTCATGATCCGATAGGAATAGAGACAGAGAGAAGGAACTGGCATACAAGTGGAATAAGCACTGTTTTATTTAAAATCAATTTAGTTGTAGATAAATGCATTTTGAACTGACTGATAATTATCTACATTATAATAATGTAAGACATGTTAAACGGGTTTTTAAAGTCCAAATTCGGCAAAAACACATATTAATCCATATAAGATTGGTTTTATCATGGTTTTGGGTCTCATCGTTTTGTTTGTGTTCTTTAGACTTTACTGCTCTAACTTTCATCATTCCTATATGCTTCCGTCTACAAATAGTGGTGAAATTTTCCAAAATGTAAAAGGTGATATGAAGAAGACTTGGAATCATATTAACACTCTTTTAGGTGAAGCAAAGAAACCCACTATACCTTCTCATATGCACTGTGACAACTCAAACCTTACTACAGACAATCAGAAAGCTGAAAAATGTAATCAATATTTTGCTGAGGTAGGCCAAAACATTAACAAAAAGATCCCCGATACTGAACATTCATTTTGTCGATTTCTACAAGGAACACATGTTATTACTCTACTCTTCCTTAGACCCACATCTACTTCTGAAATTATCAAATTCACCCACATGTTAAAACCATCAAAATCCAGTGAGCATGATGATATTACATCAAAAGTTGTAACAAATCTATGTCACAAGGTGTTGTACTTACTAGTATGAACATTGCAAAAATAGTACCTGTGTATAAAAAGGATGATGCTACAAACATTACTAATTATAGACCCATTGCATTGTTACCTGTATTCTCAAAACTGCTTGAAAAAAATAATTCATGAACGTCTGTACAGTTATCTAGTTAAAAATTAATTATTAATCCCAGAACAATTTGGTTTTAGAAAGAACTGTTCTACTGACATGAGTGTTCTCCATTTAAGTAATACGATATCACAGGCCATTGACAGAAGTGAGATATGTCTTGGTATATTTATGGACTTATCAAAGACATTTGACACCATTGACCACCATATACTGTTGAATAAACTTAGTTATTATGGGGTAAGGGGTCTTGCTCTTGACTGGTTTAGGAATTACTTATATGATAGGAAACAGTTGTGGTGGTTGATGGTGTCAGATCTCAGTCTTGCGCAATGTTTTACGGAATTCCTCAAGGGAGTATATTAGGGCCCCTCATTTTTCTTATCTATATAAATGATATTGTTCATTCTACCACACTATTTAATAAGTCCTTGTTTGCTGATGACACTAGTGTCGTTATGCATATAGCAACATACATGAATTAATTTCATCAGCGAGCAAGGAAATTGAGAAACTGTATTGATGGTTTTGCAGTAACAAATTATCTTTAAATCTTGACAAAACCAATCATATCATTTTTAGATCAAGGAACAGGAGGGTTCCCCACAACGTAAACCCATTAATGTTTGATGGAAGCACTATTAAACAAGTTGAAAATGTTAAATTTCTTGGAGTAATGTTGAATGAGTTTCTTCCTGGAAACCTCATATTGATAATGTTTGTTCAAAGATATCTAGAGGTAATGGTGTGTTATCTAGATTAAGACACTTTTATTGTAATACTACATGGGGTCATACATTTCCAAGTCATCTTAAAAAAATAGAAATTCTTCAAAAACGGGCAATCAGATTGATAACTTGGTCAATAGGCTATTTAAACAGTAGCCCACTATTTTATAAACTTAGGACCTTGCCTTTGAAACCGCTTGTATCCTTTGGTACTCTAATTTTCAAGTTAATATATAAGTCTGGCCTGTTGCCTTAAATATTTAATGATATGTTCACTTTAAATTCAAATGTTCATTCCTATAATACTCGCCAGAGTCGCCAATTTCACAAACCCAAGGTGCGTACTACCACTGCACAACATTCCTTTCTTTTTAATGCCATCCAACAATGGAATGCTCTTGATAAGAGCACTAAAAGTAGTACCACCCTATCCCGTTTTAAAACGCTTTGTCGTAATGCTTTTCTGCTCTCACTTAAATATTTTTTAATAATAATTTGTGCAATATTTCTCTACAAATCTTCATCTCTCTTTATTCATTTCCTACTCTCCTGCCCCTTCTTCCCTTCTCTCTCCCTCTATCTCCCTCTCGCGGGTGTGTGTGTGTATGGGTGTGTGTGCGTGCGTGTATATGCTTGTTTTTTCACATGATTTTGTATTACATAGCACCGGTCAATGTTCATCGGCCGCACCTGCTGAGCCCATTGTTCTGCTTGAGCGTAATGTAATAGCCGGTGAATGCTGACAGGTGCTATGGTTTAGTTTGTCTGAGCTTATTATCTAGATTTTGTTATACAATTTTACTTGTTTATTGTACAGGGAACCACACTTACAAGCTTAAGCTTCTCTCGGGTTCCCTAACCATTTTTTACTCTGTATGTCCAACATGTTTTGTATATGTCCTTTGAACATTGTTTGTATTTTCTGAATGTTGTTTTTAGAAAAATGGTTGAACCAATAAAAATGGTTAAACCAATAAATATATATATATATATATATATACATATACCACATTGGTACCCCCTCACACGCATAAACATACACACAAACTCTCTTTTTTTTCTATTCCTCCGGATCTACGCCAAGAACAAACAACGATATATCTATACTTTATTTAATTTTAACATCAGCCGTTCAAAAGCAGAACAGCAAAGAAGAATCTAAATGTTGCGAAATTGGGGATTTTCCCTTCTAAACCACCTCAAATGCTGTTTGTTCATTATAAGAGGCTTGTAAACACGAATTGAATCAATCACGCTTCGGTAAAAATTAATAATCATGTTTTGCCAGAACACGGTATTTTCGAGTTTACATAAAGCTGCTCAGTGTAGGAAGAAGGGCAGAAGAAAAAAATATATAAATGATATTCTGTACATGATGACTCTCCTCTTTTTCTCACTTTGTCGAATTTTACATTTCCCCCCTTATTGATAAGCACTCAATTGATTCTTTCCACATGGTTGCACGACAGCGTAAGCGTGTATGTGTGTGTATTGGGTTTTTACAGACGTGTATCAATCAGATATGATTATTTACGTCTGGGGACCGAATTTTAACGTCACCATCCGAAAGACGTGACTCAGTTTCGAACCTGCGTCCTCGGCTGAATCAAAGCCTCTTTGTATTGTATGCTAAGTACACTTTGAGGGCACGTTTGATACAGAAAAGTTCATGGTAAAAAACCAAAAAGGAGTTGAGAATGCTCGTCAATCCGAATACTTGATAAATACGTTTAAAATATTTTGACATGCAATGATATCAGTGTTGATATTTTCCCTTCGATTGTAGTCATTCAAATAGAAGATGGGAAGATCTACGCCACTCTTTATCATATTTACCTATAGTATGGCTAATTTAAGTTCTTTTGTATGTGAACAGAGCACATCTCTTTGGCAAGACTCTTTTGTTTGTATTTATATATATATATATATATATATATATATAATATTCGATGACTGTATTTTCAGGACCAATGAGGGTCTCAAACAAAATTTGGAATTCTCGGATGGCTTTAACAAAAAAACAAGAACAGTTAAAAAAAAAAGACTGTTAGTTGGTGTCACATGGACCGCAATTACTGACTGTACGGTCATGACAGTGACTTTCTAAACATGTTACTTAAGAGTTAACAAAAAATACACCCTGTCATATACAAGGTGTACATTCACATTGATGAATAAATATAGAGCTAATCTAATTTTCCAACGTTTCTGTTGTAAACAGAATTTATCAGCCGTTGATTGATCAAAAGAGGTTCCCCCTCCATTTTGTTTTTTCTAGATCAAGATGAGTAAAAATTTTACTTGGCAGATATTAATTCGTTATAACTCTCGAGCGCTGTTATGGCCGCCGTTCTATTTTCTGGATAATAATAGAGCGCTAGGAGTAGCGTTGTACCAGACATGAGCGCTAAACAATTAAGACTCGACTATTATCATTATCATTTAGGTGCCCTCCAGCGATTAAAAATGCCTTCTTCAGAATGTTCAAATGCCTTCAAAGAGATCAGAATATCAGCTTCCCTTGAATACCCCCCTTCTCCCGTATCAGGACAATTGCCCCCTGGAAATGCAATCACCCCCGGAAAATTACCCTCCTAAAATTTACCCCCAAGGACAACCACCCCGAGGAAAATCACCCCCTGAAATTAACCCCCTAGGATTTTTTTTCCTATTCCTCCGGGGGCGTGTCTCATCAACTAAAATCGATTTTAAGGCCGAATCGATTTTAGCTTAAAACTGATACTTGTGAGCTGTTTCATCAAATCGATTTTAAGCTAAAATAGATTTTTAGGGGTCTGTAATCAAGGCTATTAAATTTGGGGTAAATCAACCACAAAATGGCATCGGTACAACTACTGCAAGAGAGGTCCTTGAAAAGTAAGTAAATTCCGTTTTTCTCTGAAAATATTAATTCTGTTGATAAAAACTCTGTTATTTTGGAAAAAGAAAAGTATTCCTCTCATTTTTATGCAAATAAATTTTCATTTAACCGAACAATCTTTTAGATAAACATCAGTTAATATCACTCCCCAACTGGGCTAAAAGTGATCGAATTGCACCGGTTAATTCATTTCAGTCCCATTCATATAAATTCGTGCAGGTCCAACTGTAATTGTCTACCGATGATTGTTTGTTACTAAATGTTAGGACAGGTACAAAGTACTAATTTATTCTTGCAGTTGATAACAATATAGGTAAAACACGGCCTTAGGAATCATCATGTTGTATGGTTACCGATGGGTCTTGTGCTTATAGTTATACTAGTTGTAGATTTGGGCTTAGAATCTAGACCTAAATCTAGATCTAGAATAGTAGAAATAGACCCTTCTACGCTCTACGGCTAGGCCTAGGCTCTACTCAGTCTCGGTACTCTCTACAAGACTCTAGAATCTATTAATCTAGAGTGACGGTAGTCTAGACTCTAGACTAGTACTAGTCTAGTACTAGTAGTAGTAGGTCTAGATCTATCAGTATCATCATCTAGGCCTATCTAATCTAGGCTTAGACCGAAGATTTCTGTCTCTTTAGCCTCGTTAGCCTCTGATTTGGGTAGGGTCGGCTCCTCTCTTTAGAGACAGAAGCCGACCATATAGCGACTGCATTGCAAACTACTGCTCGCGTCCAAGCAGTAAACTTATCCCCAAAATAGTCTACTACATTTCACCCGATGCATATCCGATGCATTTATTATTGTAAATTAGGCCTAGGCTAAACTACATCGGTTCCACTTACCAGATTGACTGTATGATGCGTTTAAGGGTCTTTTTTCCGGATTTTCATCGCCGAAAATGAGCTCCGTGTTGAAATTCTTGCAGCCATATTTTAAACTGTTACTGTCAATGGATGACATCATCTTCCTTCTAGATCTAGAGCTAGATCTAGATGGTAATTGGTATAGAGTCTATCCTTTGTCTTGTTTTTGTTGATAATTACAATCAGCCGACCTCTAGAAATCTACAGAGTACAGCCTACAGCCTTACAGCTATACAGGATCTTTGTTTTAACGTTAACATTTTATAAAAGAGAATTAGACTCGTGACAGACTTGGACCTAGATCTAGCCTACGTTAAGTAAGTTAGATCTCGATTTAGATCTAGCCTAGATATAGATAATTCTAGACCCTATATAGATCTAGGTCTAGTCTAGATCTAATAATTTATATAGGGTCTAGAGTCTAGATTTATTTAGTCAAGGATCTATATGATACTTGAGTCTTGATAGATCTAGGGTAGATGTAGACCTAGTCTCTACTGCAGCCTTTGTACAGACTACAGTAGACTCTATAGAGTAGTACAGGACTAGTCCTAGATTTGGACCTATAGAAAGTAAAATCTAGATCTAGACTAGACCTACTGTATTTTGTAAGATCTAAATTAACAGGAGTTTAGGTCTTGTCTGTGCCTAACAGTAACGGTAACAAGTTGGATTCTAGACTAGATGTAGAATTTTATGTAGTACTAGACCTAGATCTAGTAGATTTTTCTTTCTACACACACACATAGAGGTCTAGATCTAGGCCTATTCAAACTATTAATACAAAAGTATTAAGCTGTAGACCTAGGCCTAGAATCTATATTAATTTTTTCTTAATTTCATTTTTCTTTTGACAGAGTCAGACTCAGAGATGGAGTGGACCTCGAGTCGTATCCACCGAATAGACCTTTGGTCCAAGACTCAATAGTTCTCTCCTGCCATGGCTTCACAGTCTTCGACTTGGTTCTCATCCTACCTCGGCCTCAAGGCTAAAGGAAAGGGTTTGGATATGCAGAATGTACTCAAGCTCAATGTCTAGGTGACAGCTATAGATCATACTGTGCTAAGCGGCCTTGTGAAGTGATCTTCTTAGTAAAATGTGTACACCAATATTTATAAACAAAGGTAAGGTTTTCTTTTGGTTCTTCTAGACCTAGTATCTACAATTAATAAATTACTAATTTGTTGTTGAGTGTGTAATCTTGATTTTTATATATGATTAAAGGGTTAAGGTACTGGATTTCTTTACATTTTCTATGTACAATCACAAACTGGTAATTCAATGTAAGGGGAAGTCAACCATGACAGGTCTAAATCATAGATAAATTACTACATCAGCCAGACTGATAAATATTGTACAAAGAATAGGGCAGCAATTAATGTATAAAGATGTGATTGAACCAACTGCAATGAGCATGTGTATGATGTAAGCTGCTCTGTTTGTTATATAACAGTTAAGGTATCTCTTTCTCTTCTATTCACGGTTGGGGAATGTTAATTGATTTTGTGTACAACAGTGTTTGGTTCAAGAGCAGGATATCCAAGATCAAGATTTAAACTCAATAGTCCATCTTGCAAATGTCTAAAACCTTCAATGTGGTTGGTAACAATGTATGGAACCAAATACATTTAAATCACAATTATAATCACTGTTGAACACATTAGATACAGTGACAATTATTTTGTTATAATATTTACGCTCTTCATGCCATATATTATATAGACCTATGTATTTCTGTTTTAAATCTAAGGTTGCAAAATAAAGATCTATGGCATATACATGTAGGCCTACTGCTAATTCATGACATCTGGACTTTCATTCTTAAGTTATTGTCCATCTCTTCAGGTTGAAAAGGTAAGCAGTATCAGTTACCATAATGGTTATGAAAGGATTCTTTTCCTCCAAAGCAAACAATTATTTATCTTTTGTAACTAAAACTGCTTTTGTCTCAAAATTTTTAAAGAATATTTTTTATTCTTCTACTTATTTATTTTGCAATCAAAGTATTTGACATAATCATGAATACAAAAGTTGTAGATAGATTGAAAAATTACACTAGTATTTATTAATTGATTCATTTATTACATAACTTTAAATTCTGATTCTAGACTGCAGAGCCTGAATTACCTGCATCGTTATGCTTCATATGGAACATCAGCCAGCCTACAGATACAAGCTCCCTTTTCCAGCTTTAAGCAAGAGGACCACGATGAGATACAGATCTCGGTATCATGGACTGGTCGCTTTCTCTTACAACCACCACTTGTAAAATAAGATTTACAAATGAATTCCTCTGAAGCTATTAAAACTGCTTCATTCAAGGTACTAAAATTTGCCATCGAGTATGAGATTTTTGGTTTGATAATATGTTAACATTAAATGTTTTAAAGGAATTAAAATTTTCAATGATACTGCCAAGATTTCCTGTATTTTAAACAGAATTTTAGAATCTTGCGGAAGAAAAAAAAAGAACTAGTTACAGTTGGAGGATAAGACCGAAGTTATAATCCATACTAAATTAGCTCTGCAATTTAGGCCTGCACTTTCGAGAAATTTCATTTTAAGTGTTGTTGCTGATCTAAAAAGCTATGATTCTGTCATGGAGGTTATTGTTACCAAACTCACATTACACAGATAATTATGTTCATGGCAATAAATCTTAAAATATCAAATTGAACATTTCAAAGTAGCAATTCATCTGAGAAGCAGTGAATCAATTTGATGGCCTATTTGGAACTCTTCCTAGAGGCACTTCTGGCATGACTATGTATCGATAATTACCTGTTGATGCCTAACGTGCTATTGTAGCAATTGCACAATGAAGAATACAAAAGAAACAACAGGACTTTGTAATTGCAGTGAAAACAAATTTGTCCTGCAGGAAATATATTAACTCTGACTTATGTTGTCTTTAGAATTTTTTTTCAAAGCTGATAGAAAAGTATTTATGATTAATTTCATATAGACAAACTATTGTATCTAGAAAAACACATTCTCACCGACTGCATGACCTTACATGACAATGTATGTCACCTTTAGATTAACAACCATATGAGTAACAGCAATCCTTGTGACAAATATTACTCTTTTAATATCCAAAAAGGTACCTTGACTAGACAGTGGCAGATATCAGCTGCAATACTTTAAACAACTGGCTGTCATTTTAATAGCACTTTCATTTGTGTCATTTCAAATGTTCTTATTGTATCCCTTGAATGTATTTGCTATGCTCATCATTTACAAAATGTAGATTTCATTCATTAAAGCATATTAAGCATATTGATTAGACATTGAAGCTTTTAAATCTGTGTTAATTTTATTTTTTATGTAAACAATTGTATTGTTTGTCATTTAACAAGTTAAAGGGGGAGGCAAAAAAAATGAATGGATGAGATTGTATGCAGGCAATTATGAAATGATGATAAAGGACAATGATGTGATTCAATGATGGTGTGTGTGTTTGATGGTGAGTATTGAAATATCCTAGCTATGCTTTTTCTTATATGTTAGTGTTTATTTATTAATTTTTGTACTTTATTTATAGTTTTTTTGAGGGGGAGGGTTCATGAAAGAACAAAACAATCACTTTGAAAGGGGCGGAAAGCAAAGTGTTGTGATGAGAGTGTCGTACGTTAATGAGAGGGAGTATATGAATGGAATAACGGCACATAGTTGTAAGCAGATATGGTAAGACAAATATAGAAAAGGGAGCACACAACAGAATGGAAAAGGGGAACTTCTAAGAGAGAAGAAAACAGTAACAAGAGAAACTTTAAAACAAAGTAAAACGGGACAAATTGCATGAAGGAAAAGTGCACTTGTAATAAACAAGGGATATTAATCAGGTGTAAAAGGGAATGTTTAAGGAGAAAACAGGCCCCACACTTATGTAAGTACCTGAAAAAACGGGCAATTGTGCCATCCCCAAACCCGGAGTGCCGCCTAAACTGCGGACTTTGGTATTGATCATACTTGGTATTAAATTTGATAATTTAAAATATACTTGGGTTATCAACAAAGACTTGTTCCCCCCCCCCAAAAAAAAAAAATAATAATAATAATAATCAATGCCTAAAAATTGCCATTATTTTGAACAGAATTCTCCATTTCCCAATGCATGATCAAACTTACGCCTGTGCAGCCAATAAATGCTTAAGATAGCATATCAATAATCGAATGAATAAGATAAAAATTGATGTTAAAACTGATATAATATGGATCACACTCTAACTTAAAATCGATCTTAAAACTGATATGGATCACACTCTATTTTAAAATCGATTTTAAGGCTAATCGATTTTATTTATTTGATGAAACAGCTCCTAAAATCGAAATCGATTTTAGGCCCTTAAAATCGATCGGATCGATTTTAAGACCGACTTTAAGGCTTAGTGAAAAACCCATGGATCTACGCCAAGAACAAACAACGATATATCTATACTTTATTTAATTTTCACATCAGCCGTTCAAAAAGAAACGACCAGAACAGCAAAGAGCAATCTAAATGTTGCGAAATTGGGGATTTTCCCTTCTAAACCACCTCAAATGCTGTTTGTTCATTAGAAGAGGCTCGTAAAAACGAATCAATTGAATCAATCAAGCTTCGGTTAAATATTAATAATCATGTTTTGCCAGAACACGGTATTTTCGAGTTTACATAAAGCTGCTCAGTGTAGGAAAAAGGGCAGAAGAAATTAATAATGATAATAATAAATGTAACTTACATAACGGCAAATCCACTATGTGGAGTCCACAATTTTCAGGGCCGGTTAATCAATAATGATAATAATAAATGTAACTTTAATACATAACGCCAAATCCACTATGTGGAGTGCTCAAGGCGCATGTAGACATAATTAAGAATTAACCCCCAAGGACAACCACCCCGAGGACAATTACCCCCCCCCCTGAAATTAACCCCCTAGCATATTTTCCACCCCCGAAAAAATTGCCACTTTTGTTTATCAAAGGGGAAGTCCACCCTGATAATAAGAGTTGGTTTTAGTAGTAGCATTTTTTTCCGGGGGGTAATTGTCCTCGGGGGGGGGGGTGATTGTCTAAGGGGGTAATTTTCAGGGAGGTAATTGTCCACGGGGGTTATTGTCCTAGGGGTAATTTTCCGGGCCGGGTATTTGATAATGATAATAATAAATGTAACTTACATAACGCCAAATCCACTATGTGGAGTGCTCAAGGCGCATGTAGAAATAATTAAATTAACCCCCAAGGACAACCACCCCGAGGACAATTACCCCCTTAAATAACCCCAAGCATATTTTCCCCACCCCGAAAAATTGCCACTTTTGTTTATCAAAGGGGAAGTCCACCCTGATAATAAGAGTTGGTTTTAATAGTAGCATTTTTTTTCCGGGGGGTAATTGTCCTCGGGGAGGGGGTGATTGTCTAAGGGGGTAATTTTCAGGGAGGTAATTGTCCACGGGGGTTATTGTCCTAGGGGTAATTTTCCGGGCCGGGTATTTGATAATGATAATAATAAATGTAACTTACATAACGCCAAATCCACTATGTGGAGTGCTCAAGGCGCATGTAGAAATAATTAGGAATTAAACAGAAGCGTTTTTACATGATTTTTAAAGGAATCAGATGTTATACACTTGTTGATGTCTTCAGGAAGGCTTTTCCATAAGGAAGGACACGCGTGAGCAAAGGATTTTTCCCCTCAAGTTTTTGCAACTTTAGGAATCACCAGGAAACCGGAAGTGGATGACCGTAAAGATCTCGCGGGAGTATAATTTCGGATTTAAGAAATATTGTATTGGGGAGCAGAACCGTGAATGCAGTGAAAAGTTAGCAACAAAATCTTGAAAATAATCTTTAACAGGGAGTCAGTGCAGCGGCTGCAAAACAAGAGTGATATGGGTACGCTTTATGGACAAAATGACAATGCGAGCCGCAGCATTTTGAAGCTTCTGGAGCTTGGACAACAGATTATGGGGGAAATTGAACAGAAGGGCGTTGACAAAGTCAAGACGGGAGGAAATCAAGGCGTGTACTATTTGTTCAGTCTCCCTTTGGGGGTAATTTGGGGATAATTATCCCGCTGGTAATTGGCCGGGGGTGATTGCCCAGGAGGTATTGTCCTAGACCCCACTTCTCCATATAAAATGTCTAATCTACCTTTATTTTATACCCTTTCAGTATGAATGAAATGAAATGAAATCAATTGTAACATAAAACAAATGACCCCATCCAACCAAACACACTACTAACCCCCCTCCCTCCCCACCATTTTTTTCTTTCTATTATCTTTATTTTGATTTCACTCAATAATACATGATTTTTTCCTTTTTTTCAAATCATTTTCATTGAATTACATAACAGAAATACAGTAAAAATCACAACTAACATATTTCAATGACTTATGTGATCCTATAATGAACAATAGATGATTAAGCTTGACACACTGAAATTATACATTACCAGAAGTACAATTAATCATCACTAAAACAATTTCAATGAATAACATAAACATACAAACATTAGAAGAAAAAGAAACCTTAAACAATTTTTTTTAAATTAGAGAAATTGAGTGAAATCTTTCTTCTTTTACCCCTTGACTTCCCAAACCCCTCCCTAAAAAACAAAACAAAACAAACACACCCGCACACACGCACAAACGCAGCCACAACACACACATACACACGACGAGCACACATTCACACATCCTCTCTTTCACCCCTCTCTCCCTCACTCTCTCACTCTCCCTCTCCTTACCCCTGGATATCGCCCCCAGTCCTGCCATTTCGGTGCAATCTCTCCCATTTTAACAAATGCTTATCTAACTTATTCCTTTTAATAGCTATTGCTTTTTCTTCATTTTGATATTCTAACAAAGTTTGAAAACATCTTTCCTGAGTAGGAACTCTCCCCTCTGACCTTGTCTTAAAAATAATATATTTCATTAAGAAAATCACAGTATTGCAAAATTTAATTTCAGGTTCAGATCCAGTGATTCCCACATGTATTTCTTTCGACTCTGCCTTCCGAAGACTTCCTAAACCTAGTTTTTCAATAACCATTTGCCATAAGGCCTTTACATCACGACAAACCCAAAATAGGTGTTCGTATGATTCCGGTGCTTCCTTGCAGAATGAACAGTAATTGTTATCAACAAACCCAAATTTAAAAAGATGTTCATTGGTATATATTGCACCATGAAGTAATTTATACTGAAATTCCCTGACTTTCGGTAAAATTGTTGTAGTTCTGATTCTTATAAATATTTGTGAAATTTCTTTTTTTGAAAAATCAAAATGGTTGTGATCATCTTTTATTCGGAAAGTATACAGGTGCTGGAGATTAGTTACAAAATTTTCGTAGACCTTTCTAGATGGTACATCTTTCAGTAAAATGACTTTTCCAAACATCTTCAAAGAAATATTATAATTGTCTACATCATATGAGCATAAATCCTGGAAGTTCCCTTTATGTTTTTCGCTTTTCAACACGACATCACTTATCTTCCAAATTTCCATAATATTTTCAGCACTCAAGCCTTGTCTATGAAAATAATTTACTGTTTTCACCTGTTCTCTCCCAAGAACGTGATCGACAAGGTATATATTATTTTTAAACAAATCTTCATCAAAAATCATTTTACCTTTCAAAAGGTAATCTTTATTGTTAAAAATAATTGGATTGACTTTTCCTGCAAAATTCCTGTTTTCCTCAATATCTTGCCAAGCCTTTAAAATCTCTAAATAGAACTCTGGGGCTTTCAATTTCAATAACTTAATATCATAATTACAAAGCGAGATAAACCTTCCACCCACTTTTCTAAAGATGTAATCAAAATAAAGTTTCCAGCCCATATTTGTTTCCCCATAAAGTAGTCGTTTTAACCACATTACCCTTTGGGTTTCACAAATAAATCAAAATCTATCATCCTTAAGCCACCATCCATGTAATCTTGATAACAAATATCTCTTTTAATTCTATCTTTTCCCTTCCATATGAAATCAAAGCAAATTTTCTTAGTTTCTATTCCTACCCGCCTTGGAACAACTAATGACGACGAAACGTAGTTTAATTTTGACAAGGCATATGTTTTGAGCAAATGTACTTTCCCCATCACTGTTAAATCTCTCTGTTTCCACCACCCCAAAAGTCTTTTAATTCTACTCAAAATCTCTTTATAATTCAAATCTTCCATTCTCATTGTATCCAAGCAAAAATATACGCCTAAAATCTTCATTTCCGTTACAATATTACCAAAAGGTAAAGTTCCCGACTCTAACGCCCACAAATGTAATAACACTTTACCCACAAATGTAATAACACCCACAAATGTAATAACACTTTACCCAAAAATGTAATAATTTTGAATCACCCACAAATGTAATAATGACTTTACCCACAAATGTAATAAATTTGAAGGGATATTTTGTCGAATTTGTTCAAAACTAAAACCCTGTAGTGAAACATGGGTATAGCGCGCAGTCTTTACTCCAGACCCGGTTATTTCAAAAATTTAAAAAATCTTCAAAACTAAGACCCCATAATCCTTTTCCTGTGGAATAACATGAGAATCGAGCGTAGTCTTTCCTCCAGACCAGGTCATTTCAAAAATAAAAAACAATAAAAAACAAAACAAAAAATTCAAATCTAAGACCCAACAATCCTCCAAACTAAGACCCTGTAATAAAGCATGGAATGTGTGTGCCAACTGAAATGCACGCAACATGTACCAAACAATCATCCCGATGTGTAAAATAATTACTTTTGTAGTGTCATTTTACTCTAATTTCCTTATTTCCTTATTTCTTCCGAAAAAAAAATCAAATATCTATTTTATAATTTTTTTTTTCACTGTTAAATTGACAACATAGAAGAGTATACAACCAGCATGTCTTTTGAGGCCACCCAAGGGAAACATACAATAAGTCCACTGTTGACAGGTGGCCTTTCTAGACAGGTTCTACAACACGAATATTCTGCTCGAGGTAGACAAATTGCATGGCCACTTTAGACAGATGACCTTTGCAGAGAGGTATAAGACAGGTACGACTAGATACTGGTCTTTTCGTTGGATCTGGTCACGCGGTTGCAATGTGCATAACCTGTTTTGTCGTTATTGGAAAAGGTTGTTTAGTTATAGGCCTACATGGGGATATTTGTGTATTTTGAGGTTTTGTGATTTAAAAATATGGAATTAGTTTAATCTTGCTGAAAATCAAATACTAACATTCAAAATACTGAATACAGATATGAGTATACGGGACTACATGCACATGTGAAATCTAGACCAATAATTAATCATTTTTGAAAAATGAAGGCATTTCGACAGCAATCCTTTGTATACATTATACATGATATTCTTTCACGCCTTTATAACTACTCATTGATCAAAGTTGCACCTATAGCAAAGGGAACATAATAGCACAGGACAAAAACAAATTACTGGTAGATGCACGGTATAAAACAGACATTTCTAGGAAAAGTTAAAAAAACAGCATAATGAAAATATATTTTAAGAATCATATGGATACATATATTGTAGAGGTGTTGTGGTGTAGTGGATAAGACACCCGAGTGCAGATCACAAGTTACGGGGTTCGAGTCCCGCCACGGCACTAATGTCCTTTGGCAAGACGTTAATCTACATTTGCCACTCTCCACCAAGGTGTTACATGGGTACCCGGTAGGATGCGAAAGTTAATGTGGTTAGATGAGCAAATGTGTGCCTAAAAGACGCCTGGCTGGAATGCTCCCGGGGTAGCCAGCCAGGGAGTGGAGAATGTGCATACATTGTGTGCGGGTAAGCCTGAATCCGATGACCGGGGTAATGATGTATCTGTAAAGCGCTTAGAGACATCATTGATTATTAAGCGCTATATAAAAGCGGAATATTAGTATTATTATATAAAAGAAATGATTTTCCAATAGAGATGGTGGTATATTTAGGTCACATAAATATAAATATAAATAAACTAAGGATCGGTCATACATGTATGTTATCTGCTACCCCTTCTCCCTCATCCACCCTGTCCATTTCCTCTCTAGCTGGTACAAAGATAAAACAGTTATTTAATTTCTGCTTTATTTAAACAAAAAAAAGTTTCATTATATGAATACAGTACGATTTTATAAACAGGAATTATAAAACTTTAAATTATTTCAATTTTTAGGGAAACTCAACACTTTGTTAAACTTGCATTTTGGAAGGTAATAAAGGTGATGTAACATACAAATGGTTCCTAACCTCTAACCTATTGTTCCTAACCTCGATAGTCCCATCGGGTCTTCGGGTTACAAGAACTTTCTGTAAAAAGGCCAGCGCTCGACACTTCATCATTTTCTGGTTGTATGGGCATGTTCTGAATTCACAATTGTACATGTAAACAGATAAGCCTTATCTCATGGAGTGATTATTTGTATTCGGTTTACCCGACCTTTCGTGAATATAGGGGTATGTTTTCACGAAAGTTCATGTAACCCGACAACCCGACCCGACGCGAAGACCGATGGAACAAAGTAAGCCCATGAAAGTTATATGTACGGATATGGAGAGCAAATTTAACTCAAACGCAACTTCCATATGGTTTAGTTGGATGTATCGCATGGACAAGAAAACTATTTGCATACATGGCTTTCAAGCACACTGAATAGAAGGCAACCGGTTTAAACCGGTTGGGTGAACAAATATTACTAGAACATTTACGCAAGCAGGCAAGGTAAATATCGTGCATATGTAAACAAATATTACTGGAACATGTATTTTATAATATTTTGTAATATTCTAAAAGGAAACTATCAGAATGAAAATTGGTGTTAGTTACTGTATCTGGTCTAAGAAAATTTAGCTTTCAAAGTGTCGTTTCATTGAAAATCCAATTAATGAAAAAGGACATTTAAGTGGGAACGAGGACACAATTTCATCTGATCACACGATATTTTGGTTATCAGTGAAACACGTATTAGTTTAAGAGAGAGATATTTTTCTTTCATCTTCATATATTGAATAATGTATGGTAATTTTTCAAAGGTTTAGTGAAGATGTATTGTAATGTATTGTATTTATTAAACTTCATTGATGTACATCAATAATCTGCTTATAAACATATTAGTAAGTTAGTAGTGGTTATTTTACCTGACTGCTAAGAAAGCATAAATGCTTGTTAGTAAGCAACCAGAGGACCGACGGCTTAAGTTCCTCTCCGGATTACGAGACCACTGCTCTACCAACTGAGCTATCGCGCCTCCGCGATCATATATACATCAATTTACAATGTAATTTAGCAAAACAGAAGGAAAATTATATACAGCAAAATAAACTCATTTTTCTTCTTGTAATAACATGACACATAATGCATAACGTAAATAATATAATGTACCATAACACATCGGAAAATTTAGATATATAAAACCTAATATAGCAATTTTCTAAAAAAATTATAACTCATGCTATACAAAGTAGGTAAAAAAGGTACATGGAATACAATAGATAATCGTTTCTCCTAAAATAAATGACGTGATAGTACCTATACATATATGTTACCTACTGTAAAATTAAACCAAAAAACATAAGATTGTAAATTTGTGCCTTTTCTATATAAGTAAAGTCGTTGTCGTTTAAAACATTAGGCCGAATACATAAAAGAAATATAGAGAAAATAATAGGGTTGTATACTTATCTTTTACAAATTGTAAAAGTTTTTTGTTTGTTTTTGTTTTACTTCGTTGTTACATATATAGTATCTAAAGTTGCCCCTCACTGCAATTATGGTAAAGGAAAAGAAAATATATATTATGTCTTCATTGTCTAATCTCATCATATATATATATATATATATGAATTTTTCTTGACATTCCAAGTTACTAAAATTTTCTTTCAAATTGCTGATTTTCTTTTTAAAAATCTACTCATAAATCTTCATATATATTACATTTCATAATTATATGGAATTCATGTCCTACTAGATTCATATTGCAGTCTTCACAGAATCGTACATCATGGCGCGTTTTTTCTGGTCTGTTATATCTTCCCGTTTCTATGGGTAAGTTGTGTGCTATCAGTTAATATTAAATTGTCATAAGGTTCTGAGTTTATTTCCGTTACGGGTATCCCTATCATCAAATAAATCCAGTTTTAATTGTTCATCAATTCTTCTTTCCAAACAAAGTTTACATAGCTCGACAAAATCATTTAGAGAAATTGGTGTATTTTCAGGGTCCAATACGGTCTCATTTCCATCATTACAAATATTTAGTGAACTAAACATATTCCGAATTGACATAACCACCACTGGCATACTGGTGGGGCTTGGGGCGCTAGCCCCAAATAAAATTAAACCATGACTTATTTTCAATTCCATACAAGTGATTTATAAATGTTCGTGATATATCACATGATTTTCAACAAAATGCGCGGTTCTTCATTTCTGTTGCGAACTGACACATTCCCAAATAGCCAGGAAAAGCAAAATGTTCTTTTTTTATATGGGCCTTGGTGTCCACTAACAGTAATACTAGTACTAGTAGATAACCGTATATCCAGTTTAGCGAAAAGTCTGGATACCCGTATGTCCGGCCTAGAGTAGAGCTTATATCGCGGCAGCTCTAGGCGGTACGCGGGGGAATGCGCAGTCGCCTGCGCTCAGGGTTTGTTTGGATGCGGCGAGGAGGGTCATTTCCGGAGGGAATGTTCCACAGGTGCAGATCCAGGGGGCGAGCGGGCCTTGCCCCGCAAAGAAAAACAAAAAAAAGAGAGAGAGAGAAGGAAAAAGGGAAAAGAGGAGATAAAGGGAAGGAAAAAAAAGAGAAAGAAGAAAAGAAAAGGGGGATATCAGTTGCAATTTTCCCGCCAACAAGTTGTGGATCGGCGGGGAGGGCCAAAGGCCCTTGCCTCTCCCCGCCGCCGCCAAAAAAAAAGAGAAGGGAAAAGGAAAGAGGAGAGCTAAAAGTGAACAAAAAAAGAGGAAGAAGAGAAGAAAGGGTGAAAAGAAGGGGAGATCAGTTGCGTTTAATCCCGCCAACAACATGTGGAAACCTAAAACAGAGAGAAGGAAGGGAAGGGAAAGGGAAGGGGAGGAAAAGGTAAGGAAAGAAAGAGAGAAAGAAGATAGGTAGGGGAGGTCATTTGCGATTTTCCCCGCCAACAAGGTGTAGTTTGGGGGCACAGGCGTACCGATGGGGGGCAATTAGTGTCCTGCCAGTGTCACAATAAAATTCAAACGTGGATCATTTCTAATTCGATACCGGTGATTTACAAATGTTGCTGAAATGACATAATAATCCGAGATTTTTCCTCACTTTTTATTAAATTATACTTTTTATGCGTTTGTTGGAAAATTACAAATTCCTAAATTTACAGTCAGGCAAGAAATATGCTTATTTAGAGGCTTACATAGCAGGGCCCGCAGACGACGGGGCTCCGCCCCCACTTTTTGGAAAACAGTATACTAAACAGGCGCGGATCTACGGGGGTTTAGGGGTTTAACCCCTTGGGCCGCCCAAAAAAGGGAAAAAGAAAGAAAGAACGCACACTGGAGAGAAACCTTTCAAGTGCAAATATTGTGAGAAGATATTCAACTCATCTGGTAACTTAACCAAACACATGATAACTCTGGATATAACTGTGTATTAAACTGTTACTTGATTTAACAAGACGTTATCATGCACTGCTTTTTATGGTCTCCAATGTGTTAGTAGATGCCAGGAAAACATCACTTACGGGCCAGGGGTTCAAAATAGCCCCAAAAATCGCCTCGCCGCTACGCGGCTTGTGGACGATGCTCCGCATCACTTACGGTAGTTCAAAATAGCCCCAAAATCGCCTCGCCGCTGGGCGGCTCGTAGACGATGCTCTGCATCGTCATTGGGTCAAACTGTTTAAACTGTTACTTGATTTAAAAAGACGTTATCAAGCACTGCTTTATGGTCTCCATTGTGTTAGTAGATGCCAGGAAAACATCACTTACGAGGGTTCAAAATAGCCCCAAATCGCCTCGCCGCTACGCGGCTCGCGGATGATGCTCCGCATCACTTATGGTGTTCGAAATAGCCCCCCAAAATCGCCTCGCCGCTACGCGGCTGGTGGACGATGCTCCGCATCGTCATTGGGTCAAATTGTTTTAGCTGTTACTTGATTTAAAAGACGTTATCAAGCACTGCTTTTTGTGGTCTCCATTGTGTTAGTAGATGCCAGGAAAACATCGCTTACGGGCCGGGGTTCAAAATAGCCCCAAAATCGCCTCGCCGCTACGCGGCTCGTGGACGATGCTCCGCATTGTCATTTGGTCAAACCGCCCCCCTCCCTTAGCAAAAAGCTAGATCCGCCCCTGCTAAAGAGAAATAGAAAGAAAGAGAGAAAGAAAGAAAGAATAGTGACCTGCCAGTGACACAAAATAATGAGGTATCAAAATATGCTCATCTGACCGTAATTAAATGCCTAAAACCCCAGAACTTCCGTGGCTCAGCCCCTCGAACCCACCAGAGGCCTTAAGGCGGGCCCCTGAATGCTTATCTGACCGTTATAAAATGCCTAAAACCCTGAGCTTCCGGGGCTCTGTCCCTGGATTCCACCTAGGGCCCTAAGGCAGGCCCCTGGATGCTCATCTAACGGTAATTTAATGCCTAAAACCCCCGAGCTTCTGGGGCTCCGCAACTGGACCCCACGCCAATTAGTGTCCTGCCAGTGTCACAAATAAGGTATCAAAAATGCTCATCTGACCGTAATTAAATGCCTAAAACCCCTGAACTTCCGGGGGCTCTGCCCCCTCGACCCACCAGGGGCCTTAAGGCGGGCCCCTGAATGAATGCTTATCTGACCGTTATAAAATGCCTAAAACCCTGAGCTTCTGGGGCTCCGCCCTGGACCCCACGCCAATTAGTGTCCTGCCAGTGTCACAAATAAGATATCAAAATATGCTCATCTGACCGTAATTAAACGCCTAAAACCCTGAGCCTCCAGGGGCTCTGCCCTCTGACCCCACCTAGGGCCCTAAGGCGGGCCCCTGAATGCTTATCTGACCGTTATAAAATGCCTTAAACCCCTGAGCTTCTGGGGCTCCGCCCCCTGGACCCCACGCCAATTAGTGTCCTGCCAGTGTCACAAATAAGGTATCAAAGTATGCTCATCTGACCGTAATTAAACGCCTAAAACCCTGAGCTTCCAGGGGCTCTGTCCCTGGACCCAACCAATGGCCCTAAGTCAGGTCCCTGGATACTCATCTGACAGTAATTTATTGCCTAAAACCCTGAGCTTCCGGGGCTCCGCCCCTGGACCCCACGCCAATTAGTGACCTGCCAGTGTCACAAATAGGGTATCAAAATATGCTCATCTGACCGTAATTAAATGCCTAAAACCCCTGAGCTTCCGGAGGCTCCTCCCCCTCGACCCCACGCCAATTAGTGACCTTCCAGTGTCACAAATAGGGTATCAAAATATGCTCATCTGACCGTTATAAAATGCCTCAAATCCCTGAGTTTCAGGGGGCTCAGCCCCTGACCCCACGCCAATTAGTGACCTGCCAGTGTCATGAAAAAGGTATCAAAATATGCTCATCTGGACCGTAACTAAATGCCCCTAGACCCCACGCCAATTTACACTACGCTCTACCTGATCGTAAATACTTTACCCCATCCCCTTTGAAAAACGTTCAGCGGTGCCTGCATGTAAGAGTGGGTGATGCGGATTTTTGTCTGCCAGCCCCCAAACTTTTTTGTTCATTACGCCACTGATAACCACCAAACTCTCTTTTTTTCTCTCTCAATAGCTTGACAATATTTTGATTCAGTTCGGACCTTGTCCATCTCGTCAGAACAAACAAAAGCAAACAAAAAACGGCACCGTTTTCGTCAAAATCATTACTAATACAAGCAGACAAAAGATGTAAGCACGTTAGAATCCATCCATTGATGTTTCTCGTCAGCCTTTTCAACCTTTTCAGGGGAATGGCTTTGCACTGAATTACGGCTGAAGGATAATTTGCAAAAGTCAAGATAAGGAACATGTTTTTTATAAAATTGAAAGCATTACACACTGTAGAAAACAATTATATTTGAAAATCTGAAATTCAAAATAATTAGTATTGATCAAAATTCACCGTAAAATTTAGCAAGATGATCGAAGGGTATGTATGATGAACTAGCACTTTATTATCGAACTAAAGAGAAAAAGAAGTTTATTTCTTACCTGTAAACAGGCTACTCTGCTTATCAACTTTGGTAATCTCTGTTTCTAGCAAATGAAGTTGAGATCGAAAGAGGAAATATTGAACATAGATTGCAACCGCTCCCACTACCTTTCAACAGTTTTATGTACAATCTTTCGGTAAGCCAGATGATTATCATAGCGCTTTACGGACGCAAACGGCCTCGGGTAGATCTGCGAGTGTGCAATGAATCGAGAGCGGGAATTACCAATTATATTCTCCCAACGTTAATCATGTGTGTCCAATGGCCAACATGAGTAAGAAGAATGACTACCGTCAAGTGGAACGTTCGATTGACTGTGAGAAGGGTAGTAAAGTATAGGGGGAAAATAATTTTTTTTTTGTATTATACTGTGAATTTGTACCTACAGATTGGTTTGTTCGGTTGAGCAAATAAAATGAATCTTCTACTATTAATATAGGCCTATATGTAAAAAATGAAAAAAATATATTTCTCCTAAAAGATCCCTGATTTCAGAAGTAAGTTTTGTTTTGATCTGCACAATTAAATAAAACCTCAATTGTATAGGGGTGTTTTGGGTTAACTGCACAATACAGAATAAGTGGTCATCAGTATTATCGATAAGACGACGCTGCCGTAAAGTATTGCTAATAAGTAGGACCCCATCACGGTAAAAACAGCGTCTTTGGCAACGACACCTCTTTGTAATGCTTAAATTATGTTTTACATTCATTTTCCAGTTTTCGTGTCAGGTGGAAGGATCGGCTAAATCTCGATTTTTAATATTTTGTATTAGCAGATCGAAAAAATCACTACAATCGACGATTGAAAAAGAAATCATGATAGTTTAAAAAATAAACACGCCCGTGTATTTGCATGATATGAAGGGAATTAACATATATAGTTTGTGGGCCTACCAACAAAAGCTATTGAATACATGTACACTGAAAACAATGTAATCCTCAAGTGTTACCCTTGATATTTAGTGTCTCGTTTTGTATAAAGTCATGTGGAGTTTTTAAAAATAATGACATCCTATTCCTTGACTATTTTTTTTTTTTTAGCAGTTGGAGGACTATATAAAGCACTTTTGGGGGTGCTAATGTAGAGACAGCATTTGCAGTGCTACCTGGTACAGCACCCCCGAAAATGCTACTAATTTTCCACTCAGCCTCTATAATGCTACGTTTACACTTTGTTCCCGGCGGACACGGCAGCCTCGTTTGCCCCAAACGTAGTGCGCCGTGGGATTTTGGCCAATTTCATCTCTGTATTCAAATTTTGTTAGGTATTGCTAAGTTTTCTCACGGTCTATCACGGTCTCCGTGACGGGCCGTGGGAGGGAAAGGTAATGCTGTCCCGGAGGCTCCAAGGCATACTACGGTTCGGCCTGCGGTCTCCCACTGATGCCAGTACGGTCCTCAGTGGCGGATCCAGGGGCCAGGGCCCGGGCCCCCTCCCCTAGAAAAAACAGGTAAAAATACCCTTTTTGAAAAAAAGAAGTTGGGCCCCCTCCCCTGGCGCCCAAGGGGGTGGCGGTGGAAAAAGTAACCCTTCCCGTAGGGAAAAATTTTCGGGTGCCAAAAAAAATTAGTGCTCACTACCCTGGCGCCCAAGTGGGGCGGCGGAAAAAATTACCCTTCCCGGAGGGAAATTTTTCGGGTGCCAATTTTTTTCTCACTACCCCCTCCCCCCGAGCGAAAAATCGACCGGCACAATTTTCAAATTTTCGCACGAAGTGGGCCCCTTTTTAGGCCCCCTCCCTTGCCGCCGGCTGGATCCGCCCCTGACGGTCCTTACCGGCCCGTCACGTTCTGATTGGATCCCTCACGTTTCTCACGTTGTGATCAAGGTCTGACACATTTTTCAAGTTCTGTCAAGGCTTTCTACGGATGAAATGTGGACGCCGGGTAGCTTTGAAACACGTTTGTGCCCACGATATAAAAAGGCCTCCCAAGCTATAGCAATCATTGTATCCTGGGACCAGCGCGTTGTGTCAGATAGTCCAGCCTCTGTACCGTTTCCGAGTCGCGCGCCCAATCAGCTGATAAAATAACACACCCTCAACGTCGAAAGTAGGACTGAAATTTGGGGATAGCGTGGTCAATGGAGAGAGCGCGCTGTGTGTGAGATCGATGCGTGGGTGGAGAATAAAAACAATGAACGGACTGAATCTGGACTACGTGTCAGACCGTAAAAAAACGCAACGCACCTTAGCGCACAGGGCCCGTAAACCGTCCCACTACGGACCGCCTCCAAGTTTTGTTACGGTCTATTATGTACTGTCACTTTTTGTTGCGTTCACTCCGTTTTTACTACGGCCTACTAGGTTTCTCATCCGCACCGTGACTGCCGTGGCAAATCTTTTGACAGTTTAAAAGTCTGGACGGCATCCACTGCAATCAGGCCTAGCTGTCACGTTTGCCCATTCCGTCCCCCGCGTTGTCTCACCTACATCTCGTTTCAGGCCACCGCGGCCTGAAACGTAATTGCCGTGGCCGCCGGGAACATAGTGTAAGCGTAGCATAAGGTTGCTTTTTTTAGCACCGGGAGAGCGAGTTCGAGCATTTGTTAAAGACACATGCGCCCCGCATTCCAGAGGGCGTTCAAAATACGTACGCGCTGGCGGACGGTGCTACACTATGAACATGACGGACAAAGAAAGAGGACAAAATATACAGTTCCTCATTCTACCCTCAACAATTGCTGTGGTAGACAAAGGAACATCCCTGCACTGCTATTATGTAAAATAAGTAGAACAGGTGAATATGCATGTGACACCTGTTCTACACATTTTTACATAATAGCAGTAAAGGGATGTTCCTTTGTCTACCACAGCAATTGTTGAGGGTAGAATGAGGAACTGTATATTTTGTCCTCTTTCTTTGTCCGTCATGTTCATAGTGCTAGCTGCCTATTTACACGAAACAGAATACGGTTCTTACGCAGATGGCATGTTCCGAATGCCCGAACAATGCCGATTATCGCATACATGTGCCGAAGTAATACCAATCGCAGTTCGGCTCTAAGATTCGGCTGCTGTTTCCGCCCACTTTCGTGACGTCACGATCGGCAGCAATCAGCTGGCTTGGCGAAGGTTTTGCCGTGATTACAGAAAAACTAGAACGGCTGGTGACCTCAGAGTTCGTCAGACTCTGCAGACAAATATTAGCCAATCAGAGCACTCTTTACTTCGTCTTAGAAAAAATCGCAGCCTAAGTTATGTATTTTAGAAGACCCATTATTGGTTGTTTCAGTCAAAAACCGCACGAGCCGACATGAATATTCATAGGCTATTGTTGCCCGCCAATTATGCCCAGCAACAAAGGCGTGTTCGCGATACCTTGCCCTCCATTCGATACACACGTATTTGTGCGACAACGAACCGTCCATCTTTATCTTTTATTTTTTTATTTTATTTTATTTTTCTGTTCGCTGTCTCTATTTTGTTTAACTTTATTTCGAAAACTTTGTGATTTTGTTTGATCTTGGTGGACATATATTGCGTGTTATATTTGTTTCCGCTAAATTATGGTAAGTTTTGTTCGACGTGAGCCGTTTTGTTCCAAGCGCTATTGACTTGTGTGTGCTGTGTGACCCGTGTGAGTCTTGTGTACGTCGCTGATGTGTACATGTCATTCATAAATATACAAACACGTTGAACTTCTGTGCTCTGTCCCTCCGTGTCTGAGACTTCGTAGGTGTTTTCATTTTCCTTCTTTTTTTTCATAATATCTGCCTTTTTGGCCCGATGATGAAAAAATAACAACAACAACAAACTAATTGCTATGCCTATGCAAAAGAAAGAACATAAATACATCTTCTAACCGTACAAACTAGACCTAGTCTACTACGGAAGTTGAATCTACTAGGCTAATATAGACTCTTATTTTTTTTACATCATTAGTCAGAAATGGAAATGCTCCTCCCCCAAAAAAAAAAAAAAAAAAAACGTTAGACTAGATCTAGTCTAGACCTATATGAAATAATTTAGCAAAAATTTCATCAAAGAACAAATATCACATTCATATAATTTCTTTAAATTATAAATTCACTAAAGAAATACAATGGAAATAAGGGAGAAAGTTGCAGTAATCGAACCAAAGAAAGACATTCTTCAGAAGAAGATTAGATTTGTTTTATGTATTTATATTCAACAATATATAAAGGAAAACTCGGTCAATGAACCTACATTCCTAATACTAGGCAACTGAGGCAACATGGATTGTACTAGTCTAAATTACCAGCCCATTATGGTGTTCAATGTATTTGTGGCTGCTTTTACATCTTGAAATAAAGGCTCATCGTGATTCAGATATTCAACAATTATATATGAAATAATTATGATATTGTGAAATTCTACCAAAACTCGTTATTTCTCATTATCAAAGAACATTTTCTCAGCTAATTACAAACGGTGCCTGGTTGGCAAGCCTAATTCTTAGCGCATTCATCAACGATGCGTCATCCTTTCGCTTTCCCAAGCCCAGCTGGCCCAGCGTTACCGATAGGATCGTATCATTTTGAGACATTCCATTTTTAGACAAGGGGAAATTTTGAACTGGAAGATAGATAAAAGACTAGCAGAAAATTTGGGTACTGCAATTTAGGTCAAAAAAGCAATGTAATATTTTATCAATACAAGGAAATATAATCACATTTTTAAATACATGACTTAGCCTGACTCCATCCCTTATTTTGTGGGTATAATTTCTGAACACCCCTTATGCCTAATCGACGAGCCCAAAACCCAAAGTCCAGGGGTGTGGCATATTCCACTACTACGAAGGGCATTTCCCTCCATATATTACAATCAATGCATGAAAAAAGGATATATCTGAATAAATATACGCATTATAACACTTTGAGACAGCCAAAGATCAGTAAACAATGGTTCATAAAGATTTAATTTCCATTTATTTGATGTAAATCACAGACATTTAGCAAAACAATTGTCCCTCATAAAATGCATTTCCCAACCAGTGAATGGTTTATTCCTGGTCGCGAATGATTTATACACAAGCACTTTGATTGACAGCTGTATGCAAATTAGAAGTCGATCTTCGGAACCAAGATGGCGATGACTAGAGCAGCGATAACTACACTGCCAGGACGGTGCCCCTTTAAGTGTCTGTACAGTTACTGCATTAGCAGTGCTTCCTATTTTATACTCAGAGTGGTGATGAACAGGCATACGGGCTATATGGGCTAACAGCACCTAGAGTACGCATTTCATGATATTCGCATGTATGTACAAGTTTTACTTATCATGATTAAAAATGGTTGTAAATTATAAAAGGTCGTAAATGACCAACAATTAAACCTCTCTGACCAATTTCTGAATCAATTTTTTTGTTGTTGATGGACCGAGTATGAATTTGAGACGCTATAGATCATTCAATTTACTTGAAGTGAAAAAAACCTAGAAACCCTATTTGCTTCAAACAATATGAAAATGGTATGGTATGGTATGGGCTAACAGCACCTAGAGTACGCATTTCATGATATTCGCATGTATGTACAAGTTTTACTTATCATGATTAAAAATGGTTGTAAATTATAAAAGGTCGTAAATGACCAACAATTAAACCTCTCTGACCAATTTCTGAATCAATTTTTTTGTTGTTGATGGACCGAGTATGAATTTGAGACGCTATAGATCATTCAATTTACTTGAAGTGAAAAAAAACCTAGAAACCCTATTTGCTTCAAACAATATGAAAATGGTATGGTATGGTATGGGCTAACAGCACCTAGAGTACGCATTTCATGATATTCGCATGTATGTACAAGTTTTACTCATCATGATTAAAAATGGTTGTAAATTATAAAAGGTCGTGAATGACCAAAAATTAAACCTCTCTGACCTATTTCTGAATCATTTTTTTTGTTGTTGATGGACCGAGTATGAATTTGAGACGCTATAGATCATTCAATTTACTTGAAGTGACAAAAAACCTAGAAACCCTATTTGCTTCAAACAATATGAAAATGGTATGCAAAATTATCATAGCTCCAAACGTGCTGAAACATTGGCCTCATTGATTCTCTTGGATCAGCACGTTTACTAAGCACCCATTTCTTCTGCACTGCAAAAGCTTTTGTCATAAATGACACTTAATAGGTGCTAAAAAGTGCAACTCCTTACGTAGCACCTGTAGCACTTTGTTGTTTTTAGTGTATCTTAATCAAATGACCGGCTGAGAGCGTACACGAAATTATTTTTTTCCTAACGCACGTTTTGCTTGAGACCGGTCATAAGGAATTACTAATGACTGGGCAATAGTTACTCCATGCAATACCGGTCACGTATGTCATCGGTCTTGTGGACCGTTGGTCTCGTTGACATTCGGTCTCGTGTGCCTTCTCTCTCGTGAATCTCCGGTTGCAGAGGCTTTCGGTCGCGGGGCCTTTTGTAGCAGAAGCCTTTTAACGTTAACATGTTCTCATACGTTACAGTCGGGAAACTTACGATCTTTATTTCTATATATCAAATATGTATTGCTACCATGGGTTTTTTTTTTTAATACAGATATATTTACAATAAAATTATAATTTCCACATAAAACTACAATTCTAATGAATTGATTGAATAATTTTTTACAATGTTCTAAAAGATAATCACATAATGGATGAAAAAAAAATTATGCATAAGAAGGCAGACATAAACATTTTTCATGCGACCTTGTGGTTGACATAAACCAGAGAAATGAAATAATCGAACATCTGTTTGGAGCCAGAAGGGTGTTAACAAACAGGTGTTTATACATTAACACAGAATTATGCCCTTCTGGCTCTATACAGACAATTTCGTCTTCTAATATTTACAATAGTATACATGTATACACTCAAATAATAATTATACCTTTCGTGTATCTTAGGACTAAATTTATAGGAATAAATTTATAATTATCATGAAAATACGAAATCATAGTTAATTATAATGAACAAGTAACACCTCAATTCTGATTTTTGGAAATAATAAATGTCATCATACATGTAGGGTTTTAACTAATTCGAGAACATTCTAACACATTTGTCAAGAAAAAATTAACCACGATCTTAATTTCATTTCATGTATATATAATCATTAAACGGTTCTGTTGCCTTATATGACGCCTGTCAAATTGAAGATAGTTCAAACTTTTCGGGACAGTTGATGGAGAGGGCATCATGTTGTTAGTAGGATTGTAAGATCTGATCGTTCACTCGTAAAATTTACCCCCTGCCAGATCACTGGTAGAGGGGTCACAAACAGAATACTCAGGTGGGAGCTCCTCTACACCTGCCCCGCGAACGTTAGTAAAATAGAAGGACCGATAGCTAGTTTTGTAGAATGTTGTTAAACTGGCAAACAGTATTGAACGGGTATCAAAGGTCAAATCTGGAAGCGACACTGGCTGATTGATATATTTGATGGGAAATATCAGAACATTTTAAGCGTCACGGACAGCGAGCAACGTATATACGTGTTGTAATATGAGAATAAGTACTGCCTCCACGATACTGAATAACTATTTTCTTTTAGTTTTATTTACAAGTCGTCCAAAATGATTTATTCAGTTTTAAAATGTCTGACTCTTGTCAAACTGCACACGTCAGTGAACGGGTTAATATTTATTTCTTATTTGTCTCACATCACAAATTATTAGTAGTATTGTGTGGCCTAGAAAGTTGTACAAATGGTCACATTAGACAGCACACTCGTTGATTTCAGGTTTAGATCATAAATTTAATAATCAATCAATTACATTTTGAATTGCCATTTTGCAGCATGACTTTCTTGACATTTCCATTAAAGGCGAAGTTCCCCTGATGTTTAGTTAGTTTCAGTCAAATCAGAAAAAATGAGAGAAACAGATCAGTTAAAGTTCGAGAAAAATCCGATACAAATTTAGAAAGTTATGATTTGTTAAAGTTATATTCAAAAGGTTCAGACCATTACAAATTGGAAACGCTGTGACGTATCTTACGAGGTACTCTCCTATTTGCTCGGTACAGAAAAGTTCATGAATTATAATTTTCATGTTAGCTAATAAAAAAAAGGGTTTGGTATACAGGGGTTACATACAGACAAATGTGCAATCAAAAATAGTTATATCTAGGGGGAATGTATGATAAGATATTTTCTTTAGAAAAAAAGAGACATTTTTGTTTTGTATACGAAGCAACTGCCTGGGAGAGGAGCTCGCATGCTTCGTAACAGTGTTGCCAATTTGTGTTGGACTGATTAAAGTTTCAAAATGTCATAACCTTCTATTTTGTTAGCTTAAAATTTCCCTGATCCCTTTCTCTAAATTCTCTGCTTTCATGGAATGTAGCTTCATATGAGGGTGGACTTCTCCTTTAATGCTACGAAACTATGATAAACTAGGTTGATGCGATAGTGCCCTTTGGTAAGCCATTAATCATCGTTACCAAGTCCCTCGGAGAAGACTTAAACCGTCGGTTCCCTGGTTTCTTACTTTACAAGCATACGAATGCTTTCTTAGTAGCAGTCAGGGCAAACAAAAACAACAACAACAACAAAAACCAAAGAAATCGGTATAAACTATATGGCCCATATTCTACAAAATTGAATTGAATTGAATTGATTTTTTTAAAAGACATCTCCATTTAAAAAACATGTATAAGGCAGGGCAAAAATATACAAATATGCAAAGAAGTAAAGATTAATGTAAATGTGGTGGACTCATAACAAGTTTGGTACAACTTGCAAACATGATCCCATTAACCTGAAATCAAAATATACATCATAAGTACAGAAAAAAATACTATACTGTAAACAAATAAACACAGAGAATTGTAAATTAGTAACTATATTCAAATTTTTCAATAAGAATTAACTTTTTCATTTATCTAAGACATTTAACAAAAATACTTTTCATTGTATATTATTCTTAAGACAGGTCCTTTGCATGTAATTCAAACCCGACGCTGGGTTTAGTCGTTTGTTTAAAATCACGTCGGACAGAGGAAGTTGCAAAGAACGCAAGATACTAGGCTTCCCTCTCACCGCACAATATATATATCTACATCAGTCCACCATCACTACAATTAATCTCAGTTGGTGTTTGTGACTTTGAGTCTTAAAAAAACACTTTCTTCTCCTTGGCAATTATTTACAGCATTAATCTGTTCTAAAACTACCCTAAATTATAATAATGACAAATAGAAGTATGATCATGAATCAATCTTTACTATAAATGAATAGTAATTATGTTATTCGAGTGCACACTCTATTTCTCTCTCTCTCTCCTTTTCTCACTCTTTCTCTTTCTCTGCATATACAGATAATTTGATCTATAATTTCCATATAGTCTTGACAAGTATACAATCAGACCGACGTTCATCATCGTATGGCACTCGCTGAAACAAGGTATATTAAGTGCACTTATCAAATTGATTGAGTAAAATGTGCATTGTATAATAGTGAAAACAGGAATTATGTTAATGTGTCAAGACGTCAGTCGATTAAAGAAATCTGAATAAAAAGATGCACATAAAAGTTTCCCCTGCATTTTTCGATTGACAAAGTTAATCTTTAACTACTCATTAAAATGTACACGAATTCTATACGTGAAGTAAAGTAAACTGTTGGAGAATGGTTAGGAACTAACTCTTCTTGATTACGAGCACGTCACATATAAATGCTGATTGCTGAATTGTTCTTTGATGCAGTTTAAAACCTAATTTCTGCATACGCATTTTTTTTCTTTCTTGACTATGCAAAAGCAGACAGTGCAAACACGAGCCGTAGATGTCGGCAATACTCAAGATGTCATCCGATTTAATGAACCTTGAACATCCATCAACATTAAAAGATATATCACATATGAAATCCGGACGCCTGATCCAGATGAGTTTACTTTTTATGATGATAATCTGTTAGAAATTGCTTTAAACAGTTGCCTCCAATGTTAACGAAAAATTTCATTAAAAAATACATGAACCATGTATCACTCTTTACTACTAATTTGTATAAGACATTATTACAACTATACAGATTTTGAAGCTTGGCAGACTGTATACACATTTCAAATATAACGGCTATGTAGAAAAAGGTATCTGGTGCAACTTTCTTGAAAAGGCTTTTACAATGGAATAGTTACATTCAAATTTTGCATCGTGTACGAGAACATATAATAGTGTTAGACAATGGTGTTAACCAAAACTATTTCACCTCCTTATTTAGAAACATGTATATTCCTGAAAGCACTGAAATAAAAAATAAAAAAAAAAACATTCGGGGATATGTTACATGTGTATATTATTATATATTGGCAGTGGCTTTGAATGTTGACGAAAGTTGCTGAAAAGATGCTTGGATCGCAGTGTCATGAAATACGCTGTCTATCAGTCAGTATGTCTGTTTCGATGTCTGTCCCCCTCATTCTTTTTCACCCTCCTCTATTTGTCTCCCACTCCAAGATTGAATCATCAATTTTAATTTTATTTTTTTTATTTTTTACAATATGTGCTTATGACAGAAGATAGGGAGCTGCCGACGTTTTTCATTGTATATCACTCGCAGAACCCAGATATATTAAGTGCATTGAAATACGTTGTCTGTCTGTCTCTTTCTCTCTCTCTCTCTCCCGCTCCCCCGTTCCCCCCAGGTGGACAGATGTCTCTGCCTTTCACAATATTATTTATTCCAGCATATTGGAGTTCCCTCCAAATTAGGAGGGGCTTTCGCCTCTTCTGCCCCACCTTCACCACCCTCTCCTGGTTATTTGGGACTGGAGAGAAAAAAATCAGAGATTGTCTTTAAAAAAAAAATTATAATAATAACAAAATAAAATGTGTTATTTAAAATTACAGTGAATGGTCATAAAACGTATGTAGTGAGTGTGCATACGGGAGCATTAACCTTCGGTTTGTGCAAGCAAATCAATTTTACCTTGAAGAAAATTTTGAATAATAGACCAGCCATTTATGTGTTCATCTCTAAGTAGATATTAGTGTGCTTCCTGTTGGGCCTTTCCACTTTATGTATTATTTCTTCATAGTTACTGTCCATGACTCCAGAACATTCTTGACTGGGGTCGAAGTCATATGCAGGGGGAAGACCGTCGGGGGTCGCCCCCTCCTTGTGATCTAAAGGCGTGAAACACCCAGTCGGAGGCGCTGGCAATGTACCGGCCCTATTTACAAAGTGCCTGTTCTGGACAGTGAATTCCGTGCTGCCGACTGCGCCCGCGAATTCTGATTGAACAAAGTCGCCACCTTGGTTTTCTCTTCCCTGAAGCCTCGGGGGTTGGGTGATGCGCTGTTCGCTCAGCACCATGCCTTCATCTGTCGTATTCCGTTTCCTGTTAGCCATCCTGAGAAAAGTCAAAGGGCAATCCAACTTTTGTAATAAGTCCATTTTTATTAAAGCAGAAAAATAACAGAGAAAACAGAATACCGAAAGTTTGAAATGAATCGGATCAATGATAAGAGATTCATGAATGTTTGAAATATGAGATCACTAAACCTTCGAGAATATGAAATAGACAATTTGTTCAGTGTATTGTGACGTAGTCATGGACAATTCTCCCTTTTGTCGTGCAAAAAATATCATTAATTTCTATTTTTCTTCAAAGTTACTTCTCCCTTGGAGAACTACCCACAATATATTATGGATGCTTTAACTTGCTTAGCAGTATATAAACTAGACATGTAATACTTGTTTCGGAACAAGTATAGGTGGGCTGTTCCAATTAGTGCATCCCACACATGGTTAGTGAGATAGTGATCGGTGAAATGTTTGACCTTTGATCCTAATTTACATACTAAGTAGTTAAGATACCATTGGCATGATGTGACCTAAATTTTTGAAATAATCCTCTTATTCAGGTCTATTAGTGTGCCAAATTTCATGTCTATGAAAAGCATTGTTTTAGAGAAACCATGTACAGTATATTTGACCTTTAACCTTAAAATCTAAATAACATAATGAAATATGCATATTCTCGATTTTGTGTTTTTATATGAAATATTTAGTCTTACCTAACAACATGCAACGTTTCAAGTCAATTGCGACCAATATACCAAAATAATCCACATAGACATTACACGTGAACGGAAAATGGAATTCTCAAATCCCACTTTGCAAGTGAAATATGAGCATGATCCCGGCATCTGATCGAAAAATAAAGGGCACACTTGTGATAGCTTATTGTCTCAGCTACAACATACTCGAAGCTCAGCGAAAACAAAACTAAAACGACGGAGATATTGCTCGCGAAAGACGGGAATGTAGAATCCAGTTTTGAAAAAAGTCATGTCCCATAGAGAATACACGCAAAATGTGAAAAATTGACATGCCTCCTTTAATCGCAAAAATACGCCATGATGCCTTTGTCAAAATGAAAAATCGTGACAACTGCATTTGTAGGAAATTGTCTCAGCTAGAACATATCAAAATTTGGAAGAAAATCGATCAATATTTACAGAGATACAATCAATTTTCCAAAAATATGCTGACGTCATAATATGCAAATTGAAATTTTGAGTTCGGAGGCCATTATGATGACGTCATGAGTTAATTGAGGGTCAAATGAGACATGAAATCATATCTCCGACTCATAATCTATCCAAATATGAAAAAAATTGGGAGTTCCCATCCATTCTGAAGAGTTACAATGAATTTTGTATAGGCATGTTTTTGCCCATATATGCTATGTATTACAAGAGCTCGCGCGCACGGACATTTATCTTGAATGGACGCTCTTCTTGTTATTAATGGTCAAAAAGAGATAAACATGGTATCAAATTGTTCGAAAAAATATGTGAAATATCATGAGGGGAAAAAAAATGGCGATTCAATGTTGTGTAATGGTGTTACGCGCGCGCATGTGCGTGTGCGCGATTTTTTATAAAATGCTTAAAATGGCCTGAAACGTATGCAAAATAAATTTGAGACGATTTTGAACATTTTAAATTTTGCGCGCGCTCACGCGCGGACGTACGCATGCGCGCGCTTTTTTGACCTGAAATTGACCGGACGGATATTGACCTTGATCATGATAAATATGAATGAGAAACGAATTTTCGTTATGAAGATATGATCATGAGTAGATTTTCAGAAAATTTTACAAAATGGCGCCTAGATGACGTCATCAGTCAAGGTCAAGGTTGAAAACCTTATTTTGCTTTGTCTATACGCCTATACATATGTATGCCAAATTTCAAGGCATTTGATTTAGCCATTTTCAAGTTATCTCGCTAACAAAAAAGTGATTGGAAATAAGAAAAATAAATAAATAATAATAAATAAAAAATAAAGGCAATTCTAACGAAAACATAAGGTGGTCTGTATTATATACAGCCCACCTGATAAAGGCAATTTTAACAAAATTATAAGGTGGTCTGTATGATATACAGCCCACCTAATAAATAAATAATAAAGGCAATTCTAACGAAAACATAAGGTGGTCTGTATTATATACAGCCCACCTAATAAATAAAGGCAATTCTAACGAAAACATAAGGTGGTCTGTATCATATACAGCCCACCTGATTAATCTCAATTATTGTCACCTGCCTGTGCATGAGAGGGGACAGGCGAACTGACTCACTGTAACCCTTTTGGTCTCTTCTCCCAGTATAACTGATTGGGGATATGACGCTGGACCACTACACCGGGGTTTCACTCTACTCTTATAGGGATACTTTAGTAGTGAAGTAGGTGGTGACAAAGCTTGTTTACGATCATACATGTATGTTGTGATTCTTAGTAGTCAAGATAACCATACTCATATTCCGTTTCAAAATCCTCCTGCCAACCCCAAAGATATTTCGTTAAATCCCCTATGAAACTAGTGGAATGTTAACGAGCTCACGTTAAAAATAGCCTATCAAAAAACTACTTTTCTCTTGTGATAAATACGATTAGCTTTCCAACTCTATGGCCAGTATTTTACTCAACTGTATACTCGACTCTTGCTTTAAGATTTTTGACTGAAACAGCAAAATTCTAGCATATAATCATGATAATGTATGTCCATGAGTATGTTTTTGTTTTGTCTTTCCGTTTGGCTGAAAGAGGTACGATGTTTTGAAGACAAAAAACAACACTTGCGAACTAGGTATATCGTTAAATAGTTGTTTGTTCGTTTTACTGAATATTTTTATGAAATATATAACTTTTCAGTTAATTTAGATTAGATTAGTATCAGATAATGAAAACTTACTTGTAGAGAAAACAAAAAATCATTCCAAGGATAGCTACAACCACTATTCCGACCACGATACCAATGATAGCTCCAGTCGGCAGTCCGTCTTCTGGTTCTGCAAAGAATAAAATAGTACACAATGATACATAACGGTCACACCAACGCGACGCATCAGACCGACAACATCATCATCATCATCCTCCTCGTCGTCTTCATCTTCATTTAGCGTATAAAAGCCCTTCTCCAAGCTTTCCTGTCTCCAGCAGCCGTTAAGCATTTCAGCATCTGACTGAGGCCGGAAAAAATGCTCCCATATTGCAAGGTTTGGTACAGGGTTTGAACCGGCAACCTGAAAATTCAGTACTTTCTGCAACCAAATGTTTTTGTTTTTTCTCCCTCTCTCCTAACTACACGACCATACCATCTCAACAGCCAGGGGGAAAAAATTACTCCTGCAAAATAGTAAATGACACCTAATGGCAAAGAATCAGTCGACTTGGAATCGGGTTAGAGTCTGTTTGGTTATGACTGATGTAAAATCCTTTAATCACTTAGGTAAACTTTTATTGCCCTTCACATTGTTGTACAAAACTATAACTTTCGTAATAGGCTAAACAAAACGCATAATGAACGGCACTAGTTAACGTACAGGTATCACTAGTCTTTGCGCAACGTTGTGATACCTTTATATTCCAACAAAGAGCAATTCCAGTGGATTTAGCATAACCGAAGCACAATTAAGAGACTGCATAGTTTTTAATATGTATAACGTAAGACCAGATGGAGACTATTTGCAAGTACGTTGCATAGGTGTCCCAACCTACAAAGTATAACAAATTTTCCTCCTAAAATAACATGCACTAAAATACCTGCGAAGACTGTGAGAACCGTCAATGATTCAAAGCTTTAAGCTTAAATCAAAATAAAATCCATTTAAATGAAAAGTCTGATCAATTTGCAAGTTGAATTCATAAATAGAGAAAAAAATAAAGAAACAAAACGGTGACAGTTTTATCAAAACCGGAAGAAAAATAAAAACAAGTTATAGGACTTGATTTATAAATTGTTAATATTCTTAGAGAAGAAATGTAATAGTTTTTGTTATGATTATGTACAAAACGGATGGATGAAAGTGAGGGGATGACATCACCAATACGCTAATTTGCACACAGCCTGTGTGATTCATATCACTGTTTCCGACATTATGCCAAACTTTAAAATTCCATAACTTTCTTACTCTCATCCGATTTGGATGAAAAGTTCACTGCTTTGTATGTTAACTTTTCTCTATTTGTGCAATCCAACTTGCAAATGGGCCCAACTTGCCCGTTTAATACCTGGTCTGCAATCAAGGTGTGCCAGTTGTTTCCAATTCCCAGACGTTCCGTTGCATTGCCACACAACAGATTCGTCTTTGCCGTCGCACTGTATAGTGATAACATCTTCTCCCCTGTAGACGCTTTGAGCCATTACAACATTACTGAAGGGGTGATTAGGCAGGGAGCAAGTTACCTCTGAAAAGGAAAGTAGAAAAATGAAGCAACGTTAGATTTACATTACACCATTGGTCCATTTGCCACAACCGGGATCTGAGAGTTATGTAAGTAAATCTCTTGCTTATTGATGAAATGAATCGAAGGAGATATGAGAGCATCTCGTCTTATTCTAGCGGATGCTGAAGATCAGAAGGCTTAGAAAAGGGCCATAAGGGAAAAACGGACGCTCTAGCTGATGATAATGATGGTGATGGTGGTGGAGGAGATGATGATAATGATGATGATGATGATGATAAGTGATGAGTGGTGAAATGAAATGAGTTGTACAGTATCTTTAAAATTGAAGTTATTTAAGGGCAATCCAACCTTTGTAATGAGTTCATTTGTATGAAAGCAAAACAAGTAAGAGAAACAGAATGGCGCAAGATTAGAATAAATCTGACCGATAATGAATATATCTATTATATATATATATATATATATATATAATTAACTTCTGTATTTCTCCTAACCACCTTCACCCTTGGAGAACTACTCAAAATAAATTTTGGATATCATATTATTAAGTCATCTGAAAAGAAAAGACCCTCCCGAGTCGTATATTTTGATGAATTGGCATTTTAGTAAATTTGCGTGTTGGAACAAATGGGAGTGTTTTCCGCATTTACATCATAGTAATAATACTGATGCGGTCAATTTAAAATTCCCTTTCGTTTAGTGGTTGCAATTTTCAAATATTCACAACTTTCTTATTATTTTGTCCGATTGCTTTCAAACCTACCAAACTACTTCTATAATTGTCTACTTTCTTTCAGAGCAATTTGCTCTTAAGGTTGGATTTTCCTTTGAAGAAAGTGCTTTAGGAACTAATAGTCGCTAACCTGTTTCACAATGTTGTCCAGTATATCCATAATGGCAAATACATCTATAATTTATGTCTCCAGGCGACGTAACGCACATCCCATTTGAACATGGATTAGTAAAGCAGATTTCACCTATTGGAAGAAAAAGACATCAATCATTAGCTAAATTTACGATTACTCAAAAACAGTTTGTTGACTGCAACTGCGAATGTTCTGGTCTTGTGTTCGTGATATGCCAGTAGGCTGTTTCAATTCAATTCAATTCAATTAATGTATGGCGTTTTACAAACTATGAAAACAATTTCCCCCCCCCCCTGTTTCTGGTTTCTAGGTTTTATACAAAATGGATTGGGACTAGGTCAGATAAGGCCTACCAACCTAACCTTTAACAAATCACATCACGCCTCTAACTAAGCATCCATACTGTGAATAATCATCATCCACCTGTACAACCACAATTGAGATTCAAACTCACCGAAAGCAACAATGGATTCCACATTGAGACTTACAGAGCCATCCGCAGTTTGCCAAACGCCAGGCTGTTGAAGTCCAAGGGACGTCTCTACTGCTGCTGCTTGGGCCTTCAGGTTAGCCCTATTGGAGTCAAAGACCATGACTTCAAAATCGACAACGACGCTGCCCGACGAGAATCCAGTAATTTCAACATCCCACTCATTGTTTTGTGTGTTTACGATGTTCACCAAAACATCGTGAAGCTGACATGAAAAGATTAAATATAATATCAATATCAAGGATGGGTTTAAGCTAGATTTTCAAAAATGTACTTATTTAAATACTTTTTGTATCAAGACTTTATTATCATAACATATTCTCCTGTTCTCTAAGCTAATAAAGACATAACACACTGCCTTTGTTTATATTTATTCCTATTTTGACTGGATTACAACTACAATTGCAATGAGAAATGGTAATTTGACATTATTTCATTAAATCATAGTAATTACATGATATATCCTCCTCTCTAAAAACTGTTGAACTTACGATTTTGTAACAAAGGTTTTCCAGATTGCGGTAAGCGTCTGACTTCGGATCATTAAGAGAATCCGTGAAAATAACAACCCGACCGTTAAGCCGCGTAAACTTGACGGAGCCACCAATAGCCCTGGAAGCTGATAAACATGATGAAAATATAGGGAGGTGTGTGAGGAGTTCAAAAGCTTTTCTCACTTTGAAACTCCGTTTGTTATCTAAATGCACAAAATATCAGTGTGTACAAGAATGATACACAATGTTTAACTATCTAGGAATTTACCAATTTATTGAAGCACGCCTTGTTGAGTATCTTCCATGGGGCTCTGCTATCATTGGAGTCAATAGAAGGATAAAAGTTCTTTCCTTTGACCAGAAGGTTAAATTGTATTCACATCTGAATGAAACTTACATGAACAAGCACACTAGACCTCTACAGTTTAGATAGAACAGAACCATTATGCTCTAAATAGAGCTATCCACTTTTTTTGTAATTCTTGCTATGCATATTGATTACATTTATGTACATGTATGTGTTGTTTTTACGAAGTATACAACCAATCGGACCCAATAAGCGAAATGATTACCGTAGCATTTAGGGAAGTAAGTCTCAACTCCTTACCAAAGCATATGCCGGTCCTCTGTAAGTTTTTATGCAGGTCTACATATAAAGTAGTAGGCCTAAATCACATTTTCAACTATTTAAGCCACGAATCAACGTGATACAAGCCGGTCAAGTTGTTTTTACATGAATTTAATCGGAATATAATAACGGATCAAGAATTGATCCCTGTGTTATACCAATCATCATAATGTGAATGGAATAGATCACGAGACTTGACAAGACGTGTAAGATCAGTAGCATTGTGTGAATGCAACTAACAACGTGCTATATGTCATATTTATATATTCATGATTTACTTTGTATTACTTATTTTGCTTTGGAAATGAAAGCAAACAATCAAATTAAGCTATTTTCCTAATTCAAAATCATCTTCTCTAGCTTCGTGAACACTGCAAGTCTATCTTTTCACTTCTGACATGTTAGATAATGAATTACCCATGCATACGTCGTTCCTCTTTTCAAGGCCTTCAGAGCAATTACAATAATAGCCGACTTCTGTCAAGTCCGTGTTTGTGCATTGCTCGTTCACGTCACATGGATCAGCATCGAAGCATCGATCAAATGCTGTTGAAAAGATAAGAAAAATCAAATAATCCGACATTTTTTTCATTTATAAAATCCCTAATATAATTCTTCATACAGTCTGTCCTCAAAATTAATAAATCATATCCTCATGCTTGTAAAATATATCAAGAATAATGTCTGTTATTTAATAGCCGGACAATGGCAATGGCACGTACTTTTTTAATCAGTTGTCTATGTGATCGATACTTTGCATTTTTATGCTTGCCCGGCGCTAAATTTTGTACATTGCTCGAGGTTTCGAACAATAATCATGAATTTGCTTTGTGAGTAGGTCCCGAAGTACATGGTTATGTGTTCTCAATCTATCATACAAGTATTCAATATTTGACGCTAATTAGATTGTGGTACATTCAACATAAATTGATACCTTTGTAATATATTACAAAGAAACAATATTTTATATAAATAAAATATAGATCACATAAATATATTTGACAAGTAGGCACAAATTTTAAAAGGGGAATCAGAATCAAAAATTGTTTGCCTATAGTTAACCTGTAGAGCAGGTACTGTCGGTATAACCAGCGACACAATCACAAGTAAAGGAGTTTATTCCATCTGTACAAGTTCCTCCATTCATGCAAGGATCTGGATCACAATCGTTGATATCTGCAATTCAAAGCGGAACAACAGATTAAACAATAGTACAATACTAACCAAAGTAGTAACGAGAACAATTATGGTAAATATTGTATTGATATCTTTACACAGTTGATATTTTAACCTTCGTGCATTGTTTTCCTCCAAACAAATACATGTTAAAATGAAAATATATTAATTTAAAAAAAAGACGTTACTAATGACAACAACATAAAAATGCTCTCCTGTCGTGGTTTGGTTTTGCTTGAGAACAGGTCGGATTCTGTCAAAAACCTATATTATGCATAATTATCTTGTTTTACTAAATAACAAACCATTCTCATTTGCTTTCAGACATTTAATAATAAGCTAGAATAAGTGCGCAATACATTGTAATGTTTGACGTTGAAGATGTCCTAAAAAATAATAAATCACATCCTCACTTTGCATTTTTATACTTGCCCGGTGCTCAATTTTGTACATTGCTTGAGGCTTCAAACAATAATCATGAATTTGCTTTGTGAGTCGGTTCCGAAGTACATGGTTCCGTGTTTTCAATCCATCACACAGGTATTCAATATTTGACGCTAATTAGATTGTGGTACATTCAATATAAATTGATACCTTTGTAATATATTACAAAGAAACAATATTTTATACAAATAAAATATAGATCACATAAATATATTTGACAAGTAGGCACAAATTTTAAAAGGGGAATCAGAATCAAAAATTGTTTGTCTATAGTTAACCTGTAGAGCAGGTACTGTCGGTATAACCAGCGACACAATCACAAGTAAAGGAGTTTATTCCATCTGTACAAGTTCCTCCATTCATGCAAGGATCTGGATCACAATCGTTGATATCTGCAATTCAAAGCGGAACAACAGATTAAACAATAGTACAATACTAACCAAAGTAGTAACGAGAACAATATGGTAAATATTGTATTGATATCTTTACACAGTTGATATTTTAACCTTCGTGCATTTTTTTCCTCCAAACAAATACATGTTAAAATGAAAATATATTAATTAAAAAAAAAGACGTTACTAATGACAACAACATAAAAATGCTCTCCTGTCGTGGTTTGGTTTTGCTTGAGAACATGTCGGATTCTGTCAAAAACCTATATTATGCATAATTATCTTGTTTTACTAAATAACAAACCATTCTCATTTGCTTCCAGACATTTAATAATAAGCTAGAATAAGTGCGCAATACATTGTAATGTTTGACGTTGAAGATGTCCTAAAAAATAATAAATCACATCCTCACTTTGCATTTTTATACTTGCCCGGTGCTAAATTTTGTACATTGCTTGAGGCTTCAAACAATAATCATGAATTTGCTTTGTGTGTCGGTTCCGAAGTACGTGGTTCCGTGTTTTCAATCCATCACACAGGTATTCGATATTTGATACTGATTAGTGAGGTACATTCAATATAAATTGATACCGTTGTAATATAATATTACAAAGAAACAATATTGTAGACAAATAAAATATAGATCACATAAATATATTCGACAAGTAGGCACAAATTTTAAAAGGGGAATCAGAATCAAAAATTGTTTGTCTATGGTTAACCTGTAGAGCAGGTACTGTCGGTATAACCAGCAACACAATCACAAGTAAAGGAGTTTATTCCATCTGTACAAGTTCCTCCATTCATGCAAGGTTCTGGATCACAATCGTTGATATCTGCAATTGAAGGCGGAACAACAGATTAAACAATAGTACAATACTAACCAAAGTAGTAACGAGAACAATTATGGTAAATATTGTATTGATATCTTTACACAGTTGATATTTTAACCTTCGTGCATTGTTTTCCTCCAAACAAATACATGTTAAAATGAAAATATATTAATTTTTAAAAAAGACGTTACTAATGACAACAACATAAAAATGCTCTCCTGTCGTGGTTCGGTTTTGCTTGAGAACAGGTCGGATTCTGTCAAAAACCTATATTATGCATAATTATCTTGTTTTACTAAATAACAAACCATTCTCATTTGCTTCCAGACATTTAATAATAAGCTAGAATAAGTGCGCAATACATTGTAATGTTTGACGTTGAAGATGTCCTAAAAAATAATAAATCACATCCTCACTTTGCATTTTTATACTTGCCCGGTGCTCAATTTTGTACATTGCTTGAGGCTTCAAACAATAATCATGAATTTGCTTTGTGAGTCGGTTCCGAAGTACATGGTTCCGTGTTTTCAATCCATCACACAGGTATTCAATATTTGACGCTAATTAGATTGTGGTACATTCAATATAAATTGATACCTTTGTAATATATTACAAAGAAACAATATTTTATACAAAGAAAATATAGATCACATAAATATATTTGACAAGTAGGCACAAATTTTAAAAGGTGAATCAGAATCAAAAATTGTTTGTCTATAGCTAACCTGTAGAGCAGGTACTGTCGGTAAAACCAGCGTCACAATCACAAGTAAAGGAGTTTATTCCATCTGTACAAGTTCCTCCATTCATGCAAGGATCCGGATGACAATCGTTGATATCTGCAATTCAAAGCGGAACAACAGATTAAACAATAGTACAATACTAACCAAAGTAGTAACGAGAACAATATGGTAAATATTGTATTGATATCTTTACACAGTTGATATTTTAACCTTCGTGCATTTTTTCCTCCAAACAAATACCTGTTAAAATGAAAATATATTAATTTAAAAAAAAGACGTTACTAATGACAACAACATAAAAATGCTCTCCCGTCGTGGTTTGGTTTTGCTTTAGAACAAGTCGGATTCTGTCAAAAACCTATATTATGCATAATTATCTTGTTTTACTAAATAATAAACCATTCTTATTTGCTTCCAGACATTTAATAATAAGCTAGAATAAGTGCGCAATACATTGTAATGTTTGACGTTGAAGATGTCCTAAAAATTAATAAATCACATCCTCATTCTTGTATAATATATCAAGTATAATGTCTGTTATTTAATAGCCGGATGCATTACACTAGCAAAGGCACTTACTTTTTAATCAGTTGTCTCAGTCTGCGATACTTTGCATTTTTTATGCTTGCCCGATACTAAATTTTGTACATTGCTCGAGGTTTCGAACAATAATCATGAATTTGCTTTGTGTGTCGGTTCCGAAGTATGTGGTTCCGTGTTTTCAATCCATCACACAGGTATACGATATTTGATACTGATTAGTGAGGTACATTCAATATAAATTGATACCGTTGTAATATAATATTACAAAGAAACAATATTGTAGACAAATAAAATATAGATCACATAAATATATTTGACAAGTAGGCACAAATTTTAAAAGGGGAATCAGAATCAAAAATTGTTTGTCTATAGTTAACCTGTAGAGCAGGTACTGTCGGTATAACCAGCAACACAATCACAAGTAAAGGAGTTTATTCCATCTGTACAAAATCCTCCATTCATGCAAGGATCTGGATCACAATCGTTGATATCTGCAATTGAAGGCGGAACAACAGATTAAACAATAGTACAATACTAACCAAAGTACTAACTAGATCAATTATGGTAAATATTGTATTGATATCTTTACACAGTTGATATTTTAGCCTGCGTGCATTTTTTTCCTCCAAACAAATACCTGTTAAAATGAAAATATATTAATTAAAAATAAAGACGTTACTAATGACAACAACAAACAAATGCTCTCCTGTCGTGGTTTGGTTTTGATTGAGAATAGGTCGGATTCTGTCAAGAACCTATATTATGCATAATTATCTTGTTTTACTAAATAATAAACCATTCTCATTTGCTTCCAGACATTTAATAATAAGCTAGAATAAGTGCGCAATACATTGTAATGTTTGACGTTGAAGATGTCCTAAAAATTAATAAATCACATCCTCATTCGTGTATAATATATCAAGTATAATGTCTGTTATTTAATAGCCGGATGCATTACAATAGCAATGGCACGTACTTTTTAATCAGTTGTCTCAGTCTGCGATACTTTGCATTTTTTATGCTTGCCCGGTGCTAAATTTTGTACATTGCTCGAGGTTTCGAACAATAATCATGAATTTGCTTTGTGAGTAGGTTCCGAAGTACATGGTTATGTGTTCTCAATCTATCATACAAGTATTCAATATTTTACGCTAATTAGATTGTTGTACGTTCAATATAAAGGATACCTTTGTAATACTGTATATTACAAAGAAACAATATTTTATACAAATAAAATATAGATCACATAAATATATTCGACATGTAGGTGTTGTATTATGTTAGTATCGATATCGGGATGAAAGGTATCGGGAAGAGAAACCAGAATAAAGGACCCACATATAAATACTACTATCCGTTTCCAGCGTTCCTATGTGCGTCTAAACTAAGGTTATCAAAACACTACATGGTGTCAGAATAGTGGATAATCTTTGATATTTCCTGAGAGAAGGACATTGATCTACAGATAGCTGTAAAAAGGAGTTTTGACGTCGAAATTCACGACAGTTCCCGAGAAAAGGTCAGTAAGGTCAGTCCCATCTATACATTTCTGTGTATGCATAGATCTAGTCAGTTTAAGCAGTTTTGAACGCTCTAACGTACGTGCTAGGAAGTGTTAATTTTGCACAATGGCGACAGGAAATACAAAGCCAACCGACCAGATCGCCCCACCAGAGCCATTTGACTTCACTACACCTCAAGATTGGCCAAAGTGGATTCGTAGATTTGAACGTTTTAGACAAGCTTCACAACTTTCTAAGTCTGATGAGCACTCTCAGGTGAATACATTGATCTACACAATGGGAGATCAGGCGGATGACATTTTGACGTCATTCTCGCTCACCGAGGATCAGCTAAAAGAGTTTGAAGCTGTGAGGACAAAGTTTGATGACCACTTCGTAAGGAAACACAATGTTATCTTTGAACGGGCCAAGTTCAACCAACGCAAACAAAAGCCAGGTGAGTCTGTGGACAGTTTCATCACTGATTTACATTGCCTCAGTAAGCATTGCAAGTATGGTATTCTCAATGAGGAAATGATCCGGGATAGGATTGTGGTAGGACTTCTTGATCGAAAGCTCTCAGAGAAACTACAACTGGATGAGGGTTTGACATTGCAAAAGGCTGTAGAACATGCTAGGCAGTCAGAAACTATCAAGGAGCAGCAGTCAGAATTGTTTCACGAGGATCATGCCAATCTCGATGCTCTGAAATCCTATTCAAAGAGAGGCAACAATGAGTACCAGAAAAGGCAAACGCAGAATCGTAGTTCCAAGCAGAGTACGAGTGTGAAACCGTGTGGTCGCTGTGGGAATTCACCTGGGCACAAGAGGGAGGACTGCCCTGCGAAAGATGCAAAATGCTTTAAGTGCGACAAAAGAGGACATTATTCCGCTCAATGCAGGCTAATGCATGTGTCTGAAGTAACCGAAGAGCATCAAGACTGTGCCTTCCTGGGAGCAGTCAACAAGACGAAAGATTCCCGTCCGTGGAAAATCACTGTAGACATGAATGGAGTGCCAGTGAACCTGAAAGTGGATTCAGGAGCAGACGTCACAGTGATTCGAGAAGAGACATTCAGTGAATTGTTCAACATTCCTCTTCAGAAACCATCCACCCGCTTAAAAGGGCCAGGAAAATCCACACTGGATGTGTGCGGTGTGTTTCAGGCGAGAGTCAGTACACACAAACGCACCTGCAGTGAAGACATCTACGTTGTGAAAGACTTGGAAGACAATCTCCTGAGCAGATCTGCAAGTGAGTCCCTGTGCCTCATTAAAAGAGTATATGACATACATGCATTTCAGGGAGAGTATCCAAAGATGTTCGAAGGGCTTGGAGTGATGGAAGAGTCCTACACCATCGAGCTCGAAAAGGATGCAAACCCGTTTGCCATCTACAGCCCGAGGAGAGTTCCGCTTCCACTCATGGGCAAAGTCAAGGACGAGATTGTCAGGATGGAGCAGATGGGAGTAATCTCCAAAATCAGTGAGCCAACTGAGTGGTGTGCTGGCATAGTAGTTGTACCAAAACCGAATGGTAAAGTCCGTATCTGCGTGGATCTAACACAGCTAAACAAAAGCGTGAAGAGGGAAGTTCACCCACTGCCACCAGTCGATGACACACTAGCACAACTCGCAGGATCAAAAGTCTTTTCGAAGCTAGATGCCAATTCAGGATTTTGGCAGATTCCTCTATCGCCTAAATCAGCCAAACTGACAACATTTTTGACGCCGTTTGGGAGGTATCACTTCAACCGCCTGCCGTTTGGTATATCGTCAGCACCTGAACACTTCCAACGAAGAATGTCCCAGATCCTCGAAGGACTAGAAGGAGTTGTTTGTCTGATGGACGATATCCTTATTCATGGACCTACAGCTGCTGTCCATGATGGGAGACTTCATGCAGTCATGAAACGCATTGAGGCAGCAGGGGTGACACTCAACGTCGAAAAATGTGAACTGTCCAGACAAAGTATGAAATTCCTGGGACACATCATTGACGAGAGCGGTGTACGAGCCGACCCAGAGAAAGTCAAAGCCATCTCAGAAATGGAGCCGCCGAGGAATATCAGTGAGGTTCGCAGAATTCTTGGCATGGTGAACCAGCTAGGAAAATTCATCCCTGATCTTGCAGACAAGACACAACCACTGCGTGAGCTGCTTAGCAAGAAAAATGCTTGGCACTGGGACCAGAACCAACAAAAAGCATTGGACGACCTCAAGCTAGCACTCATCAACAGTCCAGTGCTAGCACACTATGATGTGAAAGCTGCAAAGAAGGTGTCTGCAGATGCGTCATCCTATGGACTAGGAGCAGTTCTCTTGCAGAAAGCAGCATCCGAGGACCAGAAAGCCATCTTGCAACCTGTAGCATATGCCTCACGCACAATGACCACTACAGAGCAAAGGTATGCTCAAATAGAAAAGGAGAGTCTAGCAGCAACTTGGGCATGTGAAAAGTTCTCGCACTATCTGATGGGGACCGAATTTGTCATTGAGACAGATCACAAACCACTCGTCCCACTCCTTGGAAGCAAGGACATCGCAGACCTGCCTGCAAGGATCCAAAGATTCCGAATGCGGTTAATGAAATTCAGCTACAGCATAGTCCATGTTCCGGGGAAAGATCTGTTCACAGCCGATACACTGTCACGTGCACCTGTAACGGGTCTAACCAACAGCGACGAACTTCTACAGCAGGACACAAGAGCCTTTGTAGACATGGTCATGAGCGACATTCAGGCAACAGAGAAAAGGCTTCAAGAAATCAAGCTGGAACAACAGGCAGACCATGACTGTATTGCCTTGAAAAGGTACTACCAAGAGGGTTGGCCAAACAAAAAGACACTAAGCCCAACAATGACAGAATACTGGAAGTCAGCAGGAGACATAACAGTGCAGCAAGGTTTCCTGATGAAAGGCTTGCAAATCATCATACCTCCAAGACTGAGAGAGGAAATGCTTGCTAAAGTACACGAAGGACACCAAGGACTTACAAAGTGCCGTGAAAGAGTAAAGAGATCGGTGTGGTGGCCTGGTGTTGGCAAGCAACTTGAAGAACTTTGCGAAGGTGCGAAAGCTGCATCAAGCATCGTAGAAACAAATCAGAGCCAATGATTGCCTCTACGACGCCAGCAAGGCCGTGGCAACGCGTGGGGACAGACCTGTTCCACTGGAACAACAAGCAATATCTACTTGTAGTCGACTACTTCTCGCGATACATCGAGACAGCGTTGCTCAGAGAAACAACGTCTGATGCTGTAATCACTCACCTGAAGTCTATCTTCGCCAGACATGGCATCCCGTAAGTTATCATCTCAGACAATGGGCCTCAGTACGCATCATCATCATTCGCAAGGTTTGCTGAGACGTACGGATTCAAGCATGTCACTAGTAGCCCTCGCTTTCCGCAAAGCAATGGAGAAGCAGAGAGAGCAGTGCAGACAATGAAGGGTCTCCTGAACAAATCTAAAGATCCATACTTGGCGTTGCTCGCATACCGATCAACAGTACTAGCAACTGGCCATTCCCCTGCCCAGCTGTTGATGGGGAGACAACTGCGTACTACTCTACCATCGCATCCAGCTCGACTGGATCCAGAATGGCCAGACATACAACAGTTCCGTGACCATGACAAACAATATAGAGCACAACAGAGCGACGACTACAACAAGCGTCATGCAGTCAAAACTCTGCCAGCCCTACAACCAGGAGAGAAGGTATGGAACAGTGAACTGAATCAACCGGCTACCATCATCACAAGAGCGAAAACACCTCGATCATATCTCGCCACGACTCTTCGAGGCATGCTCCGACGTAACAGACGTGCATTCGTCCCACGACATCAAGAGCACCAACATGTTGATGATGAAGCTCCAGACTTGCCATCTTCAGAGCCGGAAGCTGATACCGCCGAGAGAGAAGCAACTCCTCCGCGACCCCTCCCAGGTCCCTTCTACAGGACAGCCAGTGGAAGAATCTCTAGACCACCCAAGAGGTTCGATCAGTAAAATAGTAAACACCAAAACAAACAAATTGGGATTACTTTTGGGATTATTTGCAAATAGAATAAAAATAGAATCCACTCGAAATCTAAAGGACATTTTAAAAACGGACTTTGGAACATTTGAACTCAAGAAACTGAACTCTGTTAAAACTGAACTCTGAACTTTGTTTTATAATACATCATCCTAAAAAGGGAGATGTGGTATTATGTTAGTATCGATATCGGGATGAAAGGTATCGGGAAGAGAAACCAGAATAAAGGACCCACATATAAATACTACTATCCGTTTCCAGCGTTCCTATGTGCGTCTAAACTAAGGTTATCAAAACACTACAGTTGGCACAAATTTTAAAAGGGGAATCAGAATCAAAAATTGTTTGTCTATAGTTAACCTGTAGAGCAGGTACTGTCGGTATAACCAGCAACACAATCACAAGTAAAGGAGTTTATTCCATCTGTACAAAATCCTCCATTCATGCAAGGATCTGGATCACAATCGTTTATATCTGCAATTCAAGGCGGAACAACAGATTAAACAATAGTACAATACTAACCAAAGTACTAACTAGATCAATTATTGTAGATATTGTATTAATATCTTTACACAGTTGATATTTTAACCTTCGTGCATTTTTTTCTCCAAACAAATAACTGTTAAAATTAAAATATACTAATTAAAAATAAAGACGTTACTAATTACAACAACATACAAATGCTCTGCTATCGTGGTTTGGTTTTGCTTGAGAACAGGTCGGATTCTGTCAAAAACCTATATTATGCATAATTATCTTGTTTTACTAAATAATAAACCATTCTCATTTGCTTCCAGACATTTAATAATAAGCTAGAATAAGTGCGCAATACATTGTAATGTTTGACGTTGAAGATGTCCTAAAAATTAATAAATCACATCCTCATTCTTGTATAATATATCAAGTATAATGTCTGTTATTTAATAGCCGGATGCATTACAATAGCAAAGGCACGTACTTTTTTAATCAGTTGCCTCAGTCTGCGATACTTTGCATTTATTATGCTTGCCCGGTGCTAAATTTTGTACATTGCTCGAGGCTTCAAACAATAATCATGAATTTGCTTTGTGAGTCGGTTCCGAATTACATGGTTCCGTGTTTTCAATCCATCACACATGTATTCAATATTTGACGCTAATTAGATTGTGGTACATTCAATACAAATTAATACCTTTGTAATATATTACAAAGAAACAATATTTTATACAAATAAAATATAGATTACATAAATATATTTGACAAGTAGGCACAAATTTTAAAAGGGGAATCAGAATCAAAAATTGTTTGTCTATAGTTAACCTGTAGAGCAGGTACTGTCGGTATAACCAGCGACACAATCACAAGTAAAGGAGTTTATTCCATCTGTACAAGTTCCTCCATTCATGCAAGGATCTGGATCACAATCGTTTATATCTGCAATTCAAGGCGGAACAACAGATTACACAATAGCACAATACTAACCAAAGTACTAACTAGATCAATTATGGTAGATATTGTATTAATATCTTTACACAGTTGATATTTTAACCTTCGTGCATTTTTTCTCCAAACAAATAACTGTTAAAATTAAAATATACTAATTAAAAATAAAGACGTTACTAATTACAACAACATACAAATGCTCTCCTGTCGTGGTTTGGTTTTGCTTGAGAACAGGTCGGATTCTGTCAAAAACCTATATTATGCATAATTATCTTGTTTTACTAAATAATAAACCATTCTCATTTGCTTCCATACATTTAATAATAAGCTAGAATAAGTGCGCAATACATTGTAATGTTTGACGTTGAAGATGTCCTAAAAATTAATAAATCATATCCTCATTCTTGTATAATATATCAAGTATAATGTCTGTTATTTAATAACCGGGAGGATTACAATAGCGAAGGCACGTACTTTTTAATCAGTTGTACATTGCTCGAGGATTCGAACAATAATCATGAATTTGCTTTGTGAGTCGGTTCCGAAGTACATGGTTTTGTGTTTTCAATCCATCACACAGGTATTCAATATTTGACGCTAATTAGATTGTGGTATATTCAATATAAATTGATACCTTTGTAATATATTACAAAGAAACAATATTTTATACAAATAAAATATAGATCACATAAATATATTTGACAAGTAGGCACAAATTTTAAAAGGGGAATCAGAATCAAAAAAATGTTTGTCTATAGTTAACCTGTAGAGCAGGTACTGTCGGTATAACCAGCGACACAATCACAAGTAAAGGAGTCTATTCCATCTGTACAAGTTCCTCCATTCATGCAAGGATCTGGATCACAATCGTTGATATCTGCAATTCAAGGCGGAACGACAGATTAAACAATAGTACAATACTAACCAAAGTAGTATGAAAATATACTAATTAAAAATAAAGATGTTACTAATTACAACAAAAAAATGCTCTCATGTCGTGGTTTGGTTGTGCTTGAGAACAGGTCGGATTCTGTCAAAAACCTATATTATGCATAATTATCTTCGTTTTCTAAATAATGAACCATTCTCATTTGCTTCCAGACATTTAATAATAAGCTAGAATAAGTGCGCAATACATTGTAATGCTTGACGTTGAAGATGTCCTAAAAATTAAAAAAATATATCCTCATTCTTGAAATGCTAGATGATGAAAATACAACAGACTATAGTGATCTTTTTAAAAGCATTTAACCCATTTCTTAAAAGATAAAATAATTCAAATATAGGAAATTAGTCGGTGATATCTGTAAGTATTGTTCATAAAAAGAGTGATGAAAATTACTAGGAAAGACACGAGAAGGGCATAATGAAGGGAACTTATCAACAATAATAAATTGTATTAGAAGTAATTTCAAATTCAAAAGTAGTTTAATTGTCATCTAAATGGATTTATTTTCCAGCTAAACATTAATTCATTGAAATTATGGCAAAAGTTTTATTATGGTGTGACATGTCTAAACCCCCTCCATTTTTAAGAGTGGAGTCACCGCGTTTAATGCTTCAAAAATTTCGGAAATGTTTTCTGTATAATCGGTACTCCGTTGTTTTTTCAGTATATTTTATTTCGCACTGTAAATCCAAGAAGATGTAAAATGAAATTTTGTTCATAATTTGTTCAATTTCGCGCATAATAGAACAAACATTGCATTTATAGTGCCATTAAAAGGTAAAAATAACATTTTCTTCTCCCCTATCATGCCTATAATCTTGGATCAGTTTGTTAACTGCCTTATATCTAGGAATAAACTTTTCCCCTATATTGTTCTTGAAAGGGTTGTCAACGGCATAATGTACACTCACTGTGCTTTTGACTGATTGACCTGCTTTGTATCGAGCGCTTTAAATTCGTAACTTTTCGTAGAACTTTTTCACTCGCTTTGTTGCCGCCCCTTACATATGATGTAACGGAAGTAAAATCGTCTTTCTGAAAGACATCTAGTCAAGTCAATGGGAAACAATGGCTTTTCATAAATAGTTTACTGTCATACTTTCCTTACTTGATTCACAGTGAGTTCCGTTATATCCTTCTTCACAAATACACACATAGGTAACACCCGGTTGACGTCGGTTAATAACGCATGTCCCAGTAGATGCACAAAAGTTACCTCCTGGACAAGACGTATCTGCAAGTAGGAACATAAAACTTTAGTAAACTTTAATAATTTCAACTTCTTCTTCTCGAGTCATTTCACAAAGCCCGGTCCAGTAGAGGACGCAGGATCTGGCCTCAGGTTTAAACCCATATTTTTTTTTGCGTACAGGGTTCTGGGAAGAGGGGCAGACTAAACGGTGTTTCATCGTCTGTACCTCCCCAGAGTCTCATATAATTCCTCTATCTTTACTAAAGCCCCATGTATGCATGATGACTTTGCAATTCAGATTCAGATTCTAGTCAACATGCGACTTAAACATAATTAGGTGGGCCATGCTTCACTTGAACCTGGTGGCAAAGATTCGCTTGGTCCAAAGGGCAGCTTGTGCAGCACTGAAACTAGATGATTGGTCCACAGGGTCATCCTTCATTTGTTGGCGGAGTCATCAAGGGCTTTAGGAGAGTGGAGAAAACTGTGTCTTGATTTGCGTCTCTTTTTTGCATGTTCATGCTCATAAAAGGGGTGAAGGGGTTTGTCATCTTGCTTAGTTTTCTCTATCTTTGATGAAACCTCTCGTCTGATAGGTGATGGGGCAATACCACACAGCAAGCACAGGTCATCTACTTTTGTTGGTTGTAGACAGCCTGAAATAGCTGTGCGTGCAGCATTCAACCCTGGGTCAATCTTATTGAACAGTTTTCAAATTATTACATGAAAAATAGCACTATAAGGCCTATTTCCTTCAATTGGTTGATAGTTCAAAAAATATATTGATTGATTAAGTATAATATATTCCACACTGTTGAAATCGTAAATTGAAAGTTGACATACGAAGACACCTTCCGACAAATTCTTTTCTCACACGAAAGGTGCGTAGTTTGTTTTCTACATCGTTAAAATCACAGTTTTTTAAACTTCTCCAAAAATTGAAAAAAATTGTTACTTTCCATGTATAAATTCCGTTATTTAGTAGAAAGATTTATCAAATATCTTTCGAATCAGAAGCACAAGCAAGGTAAAGACGATTTGCAAGAAAAAAATCAAAAAGATTGGATTAGTCTATCTATGCAATCTATTTTCATAAAGGTGGGCATTTTCCGTCATTTAAAAGTGTAAAAAACGGGCCACAGAGGCGTCGTTTGAAAGGGTTGTCCATGGGTTTCATGGCTGTCTTTGTAAGCGCTTCATGGACTTTGGAATATCGGTCTAATTTTCCGCTACCTCCTTCTCTCAGACAGTAGCTCTTGAACTTTTTAAATGTAGAATACACGGATACCTCCTTGATGTGAAGTAATTTAGTTTTTTTAATTGTATTTGTTAGTGGTGTTAGGTTGTATCGCCTGTTGTGTAATCATTTAGTCATTCTGAATTGCAGTGAAGCACTTGATTGCCCCACCAGAGCTCTCAGTTAGAGTCTGCTGTTTCAGCATATTTTGTACAATATTCGGTGACGCTACTGTTCACATTTTCCCAATTGCATTAACAAATTTAAAAAATATGACCGTATGACCCTTCTTTTGAGTTATAATTTTGCCTATCAGATATTTGTGGATGTGTCCTCCTCACGTTTAAAGAGGAATTTCACCCTATGCGCACATATCATATATCGAAGAATGAAAACGCACCCCCCCCCTATCAACATAATACTAAACATCATCATGATTACCTGCGTAAATGTGAATCTCTGCTGGGGTAGGAACCTGCATGTTTACAAGAGCTACGTTTCCGGCCGGATAATCGATGGTGTAGACTCCGTCGTACAGGTGGTCAGAAAAATAGATATCCTCGAAATACTTTGCGATCCCAAAAGGATGAATATCGAGCACATGCGTTGAATTTCTAATGTTAATTGCAACACGCTGCCTATCATCCAAATCCAGATGTTCGATTGTGTCCTCCGTTGTATCAGTCCAGTAGAGTATTTGTTCTGATGAAAGAATAAAGGGATAAGGACAAAAACTTTCAGGTTTTTATTATATAGAATTCCTTATTCAGGTTTATGTTGTTGCCCATTCATGATCCCGCGGTTTTTACACACGTCCAATTAGTTACGATGATATTTCAAAGGTTTCAGGAGTAATGTATCCCTTGTAGAATTAAGTATACCTAATGCAAATTTCCTTCAAACATTATGTCACCAGCTGATCATATGGGATACACTGATTTTAAACAAGAAGATTTTTAAAAAGTTTTATAGTATCAGGTGTAATCACTTCAAATGTAGATCATATAGGATACATTGATTTTAAGCAAGAAGATTTTGTACAGGTTTGTAGTATCAGTTTTAATCACACACAAATGATTTTCTCTCTCTTTCTCTCCGTGTGTAGGTCTCTCCTCCATAGATGTATAAAGTCTTAATTGGGGAGAGTTACACGAGCCATGCTCCGGTAATATGGTTATTGCTTTATGGTCAATTTCCTACACTAACTGATTTTCTAATTTTAATCTTGGATCCAATAGTATACCTAAACCTAACCTAAAACCAAACTGCAAAAATAAGCCTAAATCAAAAGCTATCCTAAAACCCGATGGCAACTCTAATCATTCTTAGTTGCCCGCCATATATATTTGATGAAATAAAGCCCGCAGCAATTGTGGCCGGAGAATGTTGACCCATCATTGGCTCCTGCAACAATTGCTCAGGGCTTTATTTCGTCAAAGATAATTAAAGATTTATGGAAAGTGTGGCAATTGGGTTTTAGGTTCGGTTTAGGATTATGGTTAAGTATAGTGTTGAGTCCAGAGTACAGGAGCAAGTTTCGTACAATCCGCAGAATATGTCTGGTTACCCTACGTATTAGCAAAGTAAAAAATTGTCAAACTGTGTACCGGTAGGATCAAGGCATATTCCAGTCGGATCCGTAAAATCAGAATCAACGTCACCATCAAGAAGCGTCACTCGTTCTGTCCCGTCTGCATTAGCCATTTCAATTTTCGGGTACTGTCCTCTATCGGTCCAGAATATTTTCCTGAATCGTGGACATGTTTAAACAGAGGAGAATATGATCGAGCTCTAATTGTTATAAAATAAGAGATTTTTCAATCTAATCCTATCTAATAGACAGGGTAATTGTAAAGTACCTTTTCTTGCAGGTACAAAGCACTCCATAATTTGCTCAACAACGTAGTAAAAGAATATTTTAACACTATGGAAAAAATTATGAAGAAAAAAATTCAACCTAATAAGCAATTTCAATAGCCTTGTGCGTTACCAACTGAAATGTGCGAGCACAGCAATTATTATATAATCCGAACACAATTTCTATCGACAACACAATACGGTATTTACATTGCCCTAAATTGATTTATTTGTGATCGTGTTCCATGTTGGATTTACATTTGTCAGTTAATCTTCGTTCACTATTATGCAATTTTAAAATGCAATAGCGTTGATGAATATGGTGATAATGACGATTGTGATGATTGTGATTATGATGAATTCCGTTACAAGCGACAACAAAATAGCCACTCTGCAGCTTCCAGTGCATACATTTCAATATCATTTCTTATGAAATTATGATTATCTCAATTTTGCCGGAGGATAAATTTAATTTGGAAACGAAATTTGAAGGCTTGAAATATTTTCGAGAAGTGTCTATAGTTCGCTCAGAATTTAACTGTCAGTTAAAATTTAGAATTTGTACAGGTACATGTATATTTGAATATTGGCACTGAAGATTATGGTTTTGGAAAGGGGACTCTGGCGAACTGATCTGTACATTAACGCAGGATTGAAAATTTCGATCGATAAAAGTCGAAGGTCTGAAAGTTCTATATAAACTGAATTCCTGGAGAGATATCATAAATGACATTCTGACTTATTACAATACCTTCGAATAGATGAGTACACGATTGCATTTGGATAAGAATTAAAGCCTGTTGTGAGTAGAACCGTCCTACTGGTCCCATCAAGGTTTGCCATCTCAATACGGTCAAGATATTGGTCCGCCCAATACACCTTGTCATCGTCGAGATTCAGGGCTATTCCATAAGGATCTGAAAAGGTAAAAATCAGCCTGAACTAATTTTCTGTTTCATTTAATGATAATTACAATGCCCGTCGCACATGAGGTGTCATTTTGCTGACGTAATACTACGCCTGCGCAGGCACGGTTATAGAAAAATAACTGTGGGGATGCTTAGGGTTCTTGCATTCACTTTCTACACGTGCCTCGCTTAACTAATTTCATTACAATAACAATTTGGGGTGGGGAAGCTTGAATATTTTTGGGGAGGGGGGGGGGGCTTGACGCATCTCAAGACCCCTCTAGCACCGCTACTGCATACGGCGCCAGTTGACATCGTACAAAAACGAACGACAAATTAAAGGAGTGTCGTGGCCGAGTGGTTTAAGGCGATTCACTGGGGATGCGAAGGTCGAGGGTTCAAATCCCAACACGGCACTAATATCCTTTGGCAAGATATTAACCTGCACTTGCTACTCTCCACCCAGGTGTTAAATGGGTACCTGGTAGGATGCGACCGTCATTGTTGGCCAAACAGTTTTTTAGCGTTAAGTAACGCCTGGCTGTAATACTCCCCAGGGAGTGGAGATTGTGCACACAGTGTATGCGCGCGAGCATTGAATCCAATGACCGGGGAAATAATATATCGATAAAGCGCTTAGAAACATCGTAGATGTATTAAGCGCTATATAAAAGCGGAATATTATTATTATTATTACGTTGAATTATTGGTGAATGAAATTATTGAATTCTTCTGGTTGATTAGCGTAGGTTATGACGCAATCGCAGTGACCCCGTATTTGCAATGAGCATCAGGCCTAATTCACACGAGTTGTTATTTAATTTGCGCCAATCGAACAAATTCAGGCATATTAATGCACAATAATAGCAGTCTTTAGCCCCAAAAGCAAGTCTCTAAAGGAGGATGTCATGGCCTAGCGCAAGGATAACGCATTCATCCAAAACCAACTCTCGACGGTAAACAGGCATAAAAATCTACACAAAAAATATCAGTCCATTGAGAACATTTGTGTGTGATCAGCCATCATTTGATGTAAGGACCTATTGTACACTGATTACCGTGGCATAAAATCTGGTGTGTTCAGCAATAATTTGCATAACTGGCGCTATTGGAATAACGCCTCGCGTGCACTGTGCTTAAGAAACATGCTCATTATGCCTGATGTATACGATGGGTTATTCCTTTTATGTTATTATCTTGGCTTATCACGTTTGTAAGAACAACTGCAAAACCCGTAACTTAAGGAGACATTTGCACGTTCCGTTTGAAGCTTAAAATTGCCGACGAAATGACGATATAATTTAGGACAAGAAGACGAGATGACTCGGCAAGTCGATTTTGTTGAAGACGAGATAACGTTGTAATAAGTCGATCTGCCTAGTTCCAATAACTTGTGTTCTCGGTTCTCTTTTATCTTGACTGCCCGTCTTGTCGACCTTTATTATTTTTTCATATTGTCAGCATTTCTAAGATTCTATAATTTTTCATTTATTTTGTGTACGATACCATTCTCATACCACACTTCAAAGACCGTACAATTTACTGACGCTGTCCTAAGTCGGGCTAATGACGCCCTGTGTATGCAACAAGCATAAGGAGATATACACGAATGATAACAAGATGTGTATACATGTAATCTGTATTTAGCAGCATAGAAATGTGAGTTAGGAATTAAATAGGCTAACTTACAATGATGATCACCGGAAACATTTTGTAATTGAGCAATGACTACTTGCGATGATCCGTCTAGCGCAGCCCTATTAACGGTGTGCAGTGTTGCGTCAGTCCAATAGATCAGTTCACTCCTTGGGTCAAATTCAACACCAATGGGAAATTCGACACCGTTCAGTGGAATTTCGATAAAAGATGTATTGACAAAGCTGTAGTCTATTGCCTCTGCCATCAAAATCTCAGCATTTGCAGCTTCAGCAATGAACATTTTGTCAGCTGCAAAGAGGAATATATAGTAATACAAATAACATTGATAATAACTATGTTTACCCAGGGAAGCCTCATGGGCATCAATGTTGTTTTACCTGAGGGCCCTGCAATTATTACCAACCCAGCATTAGCCAGGTATGACCTAACATTTACACCTGGATGGAGGGTGGCAAATGTGGACCACTGACTTGCGAAAGGACCATATTGCCGGGCTGGGATTCGAACCCTCAACCCTTTAACTGAGAGTCAAGTGAATGAACCACTGTACCACAACACCTCCAGATTATTAATTTCTCCGTTAGAACAAATTCACACAATACAATCTGTCTAAGATCCATTTATGGAAGAATTGACAAAAGAATTTAACATCAACATGAAAAACTGTAAAAACTTGTAACGCTTATGGTTCTGTTTAGTCATATTTTTGGTAAAGTCTAGATTGCTGGTTATTGCAAGTCTCCTTGTAGGACGAAAAACCCAAATGATGACATAAGACAAGTCATCCGTCGTGCAGTTGTATACGATTTGAAGCCAATTTGGACTTTAATACGAATAGAATACCTCATTTGTACCAAAATTAATATTTTACTATTAAAATCGTTATTGAGAACCACAGTTTATTTGTCTAAAAATGTATTCCTAATGAAATTGCAATTCCCCCGAAAACCAAATCGCTATCGGATCGTATAATGTGCGGTGGTTAAACAGATCTTTTACTGCAAAATCCCTGGTCTTACTTAATTATGTCTAATACAGTTGCTTGGACCAAAAGGTACCCATTTGCATTTATTGGTCAGATAACTATTACTAATATCACTACTATTACTACTGTTAGTACTATTGCTACCATATTTTGACTACTACTACTACTACTACTAGTGATAATAATAATATCACTAATATTACTACTACTACGTCTAATAATAATAATAATCATCAACATCATCATCACCACCATTATCATCATCATCATCATTATTATCATCATCATCATATTTTAGTAAGCCATCCAAGACGTGATTTGTTACTTTCGACGGCATTTCGGGGTAATGCATGGCATCCATGCTAAAACTTTTGCAAAAAATATCAAGGAATAAGAATTGTCATTCTGAGTAAATCACACTTGTATGTTACATGTAATGGCCAACATTTAAATGTACAGTACGGTGCGTATCAAAAAAAATATTACCCACCTTTGGTAGCTTCTAATTAACAAGTTATAACCTGTGTGACTTTCAATCATATGTTATTATAAAGAAAAACTAATGCCCTGTCTAATGATACCATTTTCAAAATTGTGCTGGCAAGGATGACTGAACCGCAGGATTTTTTAAAAGTAATATCGAAATCCTTTTGTACCAAGTTTGGGCTGAAGCAATAAATGTGGATCAAAAGCCATTATGTGTGTGTTATCTCATTTCAAAACAATTGCTCTTGTATTTACATTGACTATTAGGCAGTTGACAAAAAAGTGTAAACATCAACTCAAACTCAAAGAAATGCTTATTACAAGCAAAATTTATGATTTTTTCTTCGTTATGATGATTACAATGTTGACTTCATTTGCATCCCTTGTTTAAGGACACCTTCTCATTGAGAGATACAATGGAAAAGTTTATCTGGGATCTTTTTGTTAATGAAAGTCTGTTGTCAATTTATTTGATATTTATCATCATAAATGTTCTGTCTTCCATATGGGTTTAGTAACCTTTGAGTTTTCGCTCGCTATTCGAGATAAACACCTTATGCTCCTTACGCCTGTAAATGGTGCAGTGGACAAGTGAGCAGACAGAACTTAGATATCATGAAACAAGAAGTTAGTAGGCTTTTCAAAATAATTAAAGTTTATCCTAGAGATTGAAATAAGCTTTAATGAAAAGCTAGTGAAATTGCATAATTTTAAACATTTAAGCACTGAAGCACTAGGCACAATTTAACCTTTTAAAAGGATTTAATACCAAAGAAGCACATGCATATTGCATGACCCACATTGGTTCCTTATGCCCAAACTTGGAACAAGGCGATTTTGACAGCACTTTTTAAAGACCCTGGTGCGCATTTATCCGTGGCAGAAATATTATGAATAGGATATCATTGTACAAAAAATAGGTTACTCTTCATCATCATGAAAGCAATTTTAAAGTCATATTGCTTATGACCTTCTAATTAGGAGCTACCAAAGTTGGGTAATTTTTTTTTTTGATACACCCGGAATATTAAACAGTTTAATCACTTCAAGTTCATGATAAAAACTATACCAATTGGCTGGTCTTTATCAGATAATACATATTTGAACACAAACAAATTACAAATCATGATTTGTTAACTCTCGTTGAAATACCATGAAATAAGACAGGGGTGTGTGCCACGCGCATTTTTTATATTAAAAATGTTATTTTTGGCTAACAAATTTAAAAATGTAAAAGAAAATCATTATTTTATTTATTGCCCGAATATGTATTATCTTATAACAAAATACCTTTCAATTGGTGTAGTTTTTTATCATGAATTTGAAGTGATAATCCGGTTTAATATACATTTTAATGTTGGATATGTTCCACACATTTTAAATTTTAAATTCTAGTTCTAGAAAAAAAAATAGACAAGCTTTCTTACTGCAGTAGGAGGGTGTACAGAATTGAGCAGAGATGAAGACTGCAATTATCCACAGCTGCGAAATAGTAGGCATATCCATTTTCCAGGATGAAGTTTGCTAGATTCCTTGAACGAAAGACAAAAACATATACAGAATGTTGGGTATCAACTGGGGTATTGATCATGGAAGTCGATTAAGAAAGATACTGTTCATAAATTATTCTGAATGGTTGATTATTTGTTTAAATAGGAACATAGGTAGTTAAATAACGTTTTAGAAACATAATTGATCAAATTTTATTGAAAACCACAAGCCATGAAAACAATGGACGCAGAAATGGTTACATATGACTACATCGAGAAGTGGCATAGAAACTTGGAGTCAGAAATTAGTCAGAAATGGTCAACTATTTCTAGTTTATCTAGGTTTCCTAGTTTTATCAGGTAAGTATCCAAAAGAAGATGTAATACATAGTTACCAGGACTCATGGCATTTCATAAGATATTGACAGCATAATACAATGTGCAAACAAAAATACATTTAATTTAAGATACTTTAGGAGGAAATATTTTCATGTCATCTTCCAAAATTTCACATAGGAACAAACGATAAGAGAAAGCTCATGGCTATTACAAGTGTCATTAGAATGTGGCATAACTTAGACAGATGAAGCCGTTTATAATTTCTAGTCAGAATATTAAAAGTATTTTATGAGGAAATATGTTCATGTGATATGCCAATCACTAATAAAACAGGGCGAATTACATTAACTTACCCGTTGTGGCTTACAAAATGTTGTTGAATGCAAAATTCTTAATGACACTAGTGATCTAAGAGTTACGATTTATCAACCGATAATCAATATCCTCATGATTCCCAAATGATAATAATAACAATGATAAATATTACCCACGTTATCACAAAGAGCAACAGTGAGGTAGTTGCATATCACAATTACAAAATCAATATCAGGAAAATTACAAAATTCACAAAGTCGACTTCCCCATACGATGAATAGCAGTGTTGGCATGGCAATCCTCCTGTGCGATGGCGTCTAAAAAGTACAGTCATGTACATTCGCTATGAACTGTGAGTCGTCAATTGAACGACGCTTCGTCATTTGACAATACATGATTATGCGATTTTAGTGATTCGTCGCATATCTTGTCCTGAAATTAGCATGGAATATGGTGAAGAAAGAATACTTAATGAATCTCACCTTTGACGTATGCAAAAGGTTACAATATCGTTGTAGATTTGACATTATAATATGGAGTCGCAAGCATACAATTTGGCGATTCTTCTCACATTCCGTCAGAAATTGGTTCGTAGGCAAAAGCGTTCATATGAATAATAGTTGGGGATAAGGCAGTGAACCGTCGTTAGTTATTGCTACTGTCATGCATTATAAGCACTAGCGTACCTGAGGGGGGTCAGGGGGCAGAGTGCCCCCCTGACGGGCTCCAGGGATTTAAAAAAAAACAGGGGGGAAAGGAAAAAAAGGGGAGAGAGAAAAAAAGGGGAAAAAAGAAAAGAAAGGAAAGGAAAGAAAAAGAAAAAAGGAAAAGGGGAAAGAAGAAAAAAGAAAAGAAAGGAAAGAAAGAGAAAAAAGGAAAAAAAGAAAAGGAAAAAAAAATGGGGAAATAACATAGGACCATGGCCGTACGCACCGGGGGCAGTTGACCCCAGATATGTTGAAAACGTACAGTTTTTTTCCTGAAAATGTTTAACAAAGATCACAAATAGTGTAGGCCTATACCAAATCCTTCAATTCTACTTTTGAAAATGCAAAAGTACCCTCATGGCCAGTTCGGTCGCTCGAACTCCCTTCACTCCTTTCGCTTTTGAGTTTCTTCAAAAGCTTTTTACGCATCTTTCCCCCTCCCCCACCAGAAAAATATTCCGCATACGGCCCTGAAAAACACAAATGAAAAAGAAAAATAAAGTGATATAACAAATTGGAAACTCTTCGCTGGCGCGAGCTGCTTGCTAGCCTATTTTGTATTAATTGTTTACACTTGCTCGTCCCCCTGAAAAAAGAAAAAAAAATAGCATTGCCTAGAATACAATTGTGCCTTCCCCGACGGGCCCCGACCTGCAACAATGGCCCCAATAACACCCAATTTATGTACCAAATGTTACTAAGAGACTAATTCATTTTTTCTCGCTCGCTACGCTCGCTCCCGAATAAATGGAATAGACATTGCTTTGAAAACAATTGTGCCCACCCTTGACCTGCAACAATATCATTAAAATGGAAGTTTTTTTTCGCCCTCTCGCCAAAAAGGAATTGATATCGCGTTACACGCGATTGCGCCCATCCCGACCTGCACCAATAAAAACAAGTTTATTTATTAATTTATATTAAAAGAGAATTGATTTTTTTTTTTGCTTGCTCGCTATGCTCGCTCGCCAAAATGGACTTGACATTTCTAAAAAAATATGTGCGTCCCCTTGCCAGCAACAATAATCCCAGTAAATAAGTACCAAACGTTATTTTAAGAGATATTGTTTCCTCGCTCGCCAGAATTTATGATTTAATTGATTTTAGTGATTGATATATGAGTTGATTTGTGTCACCCCGACCTGCAACATGAAGATCTATGTTTATAAACCAACTATCATTGAAAGAAAATAGTATTTTTGCTCGCTCGCTATACGCTCACTCCCAAATATGTAATTAACATCGCCTTAAGCGCGATCGTGCTTGCCCCAACTTGCAGCAAAACCCAAAATTGAATTAACATTGCCTAATAATAAGGCCCGACCTGCTAGGGTAGGTGTTAATCTATGTTCCAATCATCCTAAGACAATTATATTTTACGCTCGCTAGCCGAATGGAATTAACATCATCTTAAAACATGATCGTGTCCACTCCAACCTGCAACAAAAAATCTTTAGTTTACGTACCAATTATTATTGAAAGAATAGTGTATTTTCCAGCTTGGTTTGAGCTTGCTCGCCATAATGGAATTAACATCGCCTTTATGATTTTGCCCGCCCTGACCTGCAACAATAAACCAAGTTCATGTACTAATCAACATTAAAAGAAAATTGATTTTTTTTTTTTGTTTTGTTTTGTTTACCCTTGCTATCTTGCTACGCTGTCTTTACAATTAACATCGCTAACAAACATGCTCGCCCCAACCTACAACAAATTACCAGTTAATAATTAGGTACCAAACGTTATTCAAAGAAAATTGGGTTTGCTCGCTAGCTACGCTCCCCCGCCAAAATGGGATTGACATTGGCTTAAACACGATTGTACCCACCCCGACCTGCAACAATGAAACAAAGTTTATGTACCAATTCAGTGAGGACAATTGAACCAAGTTTAATTGGCAATTATTTAAAAAAGAAGCGATCTTTTTTTTCTTGCTCGCTACGCTCGCTAGCCAAAATGAAATTAACATCGCTAACGTGCCCGCCCCAACCTGCAACAACCAGTTAATAATTATGTACCAAACGTTATTCAAAGAAGTTTTAGTGTGCTCGCTCGCCAAAACGGAATTAACATTACCTTAGACATGGTTGTGTAAGCCCTGACCTGCAACAACAAAAACTGAAATTTATGAACCAATTATCATTACAAAAATTTTGCTCGCTCGCTACGCTCGCTCGCCAAAATAGAAATAACATCGCTTTTAATAATCACGTCCCTGACATGGAACAATGAAACCAAGTTTATGTACCATGTTCTCACTAAAAGAGAAGTGTTTTTTTTTGCTCGCTAGCTCGTGGAATTATGTGCCCGCCACTGGCCTGCTACAATATCATTCAAAAGAGAAATGTAGGGGGGTTGCCTGCCCGCCAAAATGGGATTGACATTGCCTTAAACACGATTGTGCCCGCCCCCGACCTGCAACAATGAAACAAATTTGATATAGCAATTCATTGAGAGAAAGATGTATTTTCGCTCGCTAGCTAAAATGGGTATAAAATCACCCTAAACACAATATTGTTCCCGCACCCGGCATGGGACAATTGAACCAAGTTTAAGTGGCAATTATTAAAAAAGAAGTGATTTTTTTTCTTGCTCGCTACGATCGCTTGCAAAAATGAAATTAACGTCGCTAACAAATGAATGTACCCACCCCCGACTTGCAACAATACCAGTTTATATACAAACGTTACTTAAAGTGCTGAGTGATTTCTAAAAAAAATTATGGTTTTTATACTATAATCTAGAAATGTATGTTCGTACTATCAATATGCTTTTTGAATTTTCAAAAAATTCAATCGGGAAGTCTGTTAAATTAGAGTTTATAAATTGGTTTCTTACACTACCCAATTCGTTTTTCCAGCCCCTTTGTTAAACGACCGAAGTGACCTCTATATGCAAATTTTGGCATATATACGTCACACGCAGTACTCGACCTAGTCAGGGAGATCATCTCCCTGACCTAGTAAAGGCTATTGCAATTTACACGTATACGTACAATGTGTTCGAAATGTCATAGTACACGAAAATTTACAAAATCTGGACTGGTTTACAACATTTACTTTGTAAAAGATTCCTCCCAAACTTCAAGAAAAAAGAGATGCTAGCCTTGATGAGTGAAAGATGTATCGCATAAATCCCAATTTCCTCCATGAGATATTCACAGAATTTAGTTGTCTTTTGCCGCTGTGATTTTATGATGATGCGATCGATGGAAGTTGCATGGGTCAAGCATATGCTGGAAAAACTTGAACATTTTCCTATTTTGACGACTTCACAAAATTCATCTTTGCACTAAACAAATCATATCCTGTCTGTAATTAAATGTTATGATTGAAGTTTTAATAACAGTTTGGGATTAAATAGTTTTTAGTGTGTAAATTACCGTTAGACCTATAGGCTGCATGCCGCTGTCACGAGCCGGGCCGTGTACAGCAGAGCGAGTGAACGAAATTGTTGTTGTTCGGTACACGGCTGGCCCTGGCGGTCTTGTGTTGGCATTTTCGGTGGCTAACAGAAGCAAAATGAGTGGCCGCTGAAATTTCACGGGGGGAGGGGGGGGGTTAAGTGTTTGTTATGGACAGGTGGTCGTTCAGACATGTTTGACTAAATGCTAATATGAAATAATAAAAATCAAAGTGAAAGTGCTCACTTGTGCTGATCGGCCCTCATGTCGCTCTTCTTGCAGTAAATAGTCGGCCGAGTACGAATTCACAAAATTCATCTTTCGGAGTTTCCAGATCCACTAAACAAATCAACACCAACGTGTATACATGATCATTTTGACCAAGTTCATGCTTATTATATGTCCAGTATGAACCAGTGTCATGAATCGTACTATGTCCGTTCCGGGTGCCCATAGAATTAGAACTGTGTACAAACTTTATTATTACTATATTAGACACGTGGTGGAAATAGGTGAATACTCTGCTATTTTTTGGCTTGATACTCCTCTTACTTTTTGTGTATTTTTTTCTTCTTTTTTCTGTATGTTATTTATTGAACTCGTAAAAAATTATTTGTTTCCGTTTAAATTCGGCAGAAAATGTTCCTTCCTTACGCAAGTTTTCTGCTATCTTGTATCTTTTCACGAAGTCATTTTCTGTGAAGCCGGGCGTCGCATATTGTTACACGGTTGTTATGAGAGACACCGGGACCTGTAAAATCCTTGCGATAACTTCTCACAAATTTCACCCATTTGTTTCGTCGGCTGGGATCCTTCTTTAAACTCGGAAAGCCGTAAAAACTTGCTGTCTTGTCTCTAGATGTTCTAGAACATCCGTAAACGATGCAGTTTGTCGGCATTTTGCCGAATTTCGACAGAAACGCGTTTTTTTTAATAAGGTAGTTTTCTACTATATCGTGATGTTTGTACTGTAATTCGCGGGTAATTTCCGACCTGCCAGATCAGCTGACCCGCCAGCGGTCAACACTCCTGGGAGTGACGTCACATCCCCCGACCTGCATCACGTGACTGTTAGTAAGCTTTTCAGAATCGAACGCTTGTGTTGGCTGAAAAATGCCAATTTCAACACTTGATTATAAAAAAACGGTAACTCAAAGAATAAAATAACATCGATTTATTTGTTTAGTATATATCACATAATGTATACACAACATTTTTTTAATTTTTTGAGCACATCAAAATATGAGTAACTCAGCACTTTAAAGATATTTTTTTGCTCGCTCGCTCGCCAGAAGTGAAAATTAGAATCGCCTTTTTTTCGGTCGCTTGCCCCCCTGACGGAGTACCCCAGATACGCCACTGATTATAAGGATCCATTCAATAGTAAATTGGAATGAGATAAAGAGAGAGGGTAGAGAAAAAATAGATAGAGAGAGGGAGAGAGAGTAAAGGGGGAGAGAGAGAGAGAGAGAGAAAAGACAAGATGAATATAGGGAGTTTATGTTGCCCGTGGCGGAATAAGAAGTGCTGGCAGTTATAATTTAGGAAACGAAATATGAGACATATCATGATCCGATAGTATAGGAATAGAGACAGAGAGAAGGAACTGGCATACAATTGGACTATGCACTATTTTATTTAATATCAATTTAGTTGTAGATAAATGCGTTTTGAGCTGACTGATAATTATCTACGTTCTAATAATGTAAGACACGTTAAAGATTTTTTTTTAAAGGCCTAATTCGGCAAAAACACATATTGTTCCATATAAGATTGGTTTAATCCTGGTTTTGTGTCTCATCGTGTTGTTTGTGTTCTTTAGACTTTACTGCTCTAACTTGTATTATTCCTTTATCCTTCCCTCTATAAATAGTGGTGGATATATATATATATATACCACCTGCCCCCCATCCCTCACGCGCATAAACATACAAACACATACACACATACTCTCTTTCTCTCTTTCCTATTCCTCCGGATCTACGCCAAGAAAAACAACGATATATCTATACTTTATTTAATTTTCAACTTCAGTCGTTCAAAAAGAAACGAGCAGAACAGCAAATAGCAATCTATATGTTGCGAAATCGAAAAAAACAAGGGAATTTTTCTTTCTAAACCTCCCCAAATGCTGTTTGTTCATTATAATAGGCTCGTGAATACGAATTCAATCAATCACGCTTCGGTGAAAATGGACAATCATGTTTTGCCCAGAACACGTTATTTGCGAGTCTTCACTATCCTGCTCAGTGTAGGAAAAAGTCTTAATGATATTCTGTACATTGTGACAATGATGACTCTCTTTTTTTATCCCTTTGTCGAATTTTCCTCTTTTGTTTCTTATTGATAAGCACTCAACTGATTATTTTCATATGGTTGCATGACAGCGTAAGCCTCTTTGTATTGTATGCTAAATATCCTTTGAGGGCACGTTCAACGAACAACTTCATGGTAAAAAAAAAGAACTTGAGCATGCTCGTCAATCCGAATACTTGATAAAAAAAAAAATATTTTCACATGCAAAGATATCAGTGTTGACATTTTCCCTTCGATTGTAGTTATTGTAATACAAGATGGGTAATTCCAGGCAATTCTTTATCATATTTACCTAGTATGGATCATTTAAGCTCTTTTTTATGTGTACAGAGCACATCTATTTGGCAAGATTATTTTGTTTACATTCACAGCAACAAAATGAAACGGAATGCGTTTTTGCGGGTACTTGAGATTTAATAGAGGATGGAATCTTGTTACCCTGAATATCAACATCATGACGATATAGCAACAACTACGACACAAGCTTTCCCAACTGAACATAGAATACTTTTACTTTAAACGTTACACTGCTCCAATCCACCCCGAGGAAGGACCCGGGTATTACTTTCAAATCCTTTGATCAATTTAATATACAAGTATCTGCACCTGAAAACCCTGGAGCATGGAGCTACCATGTCCAACCCAAAGTACTCTCTGCATAGGGGCCACCAACAGACGAGAACTTGTGTACATCCCCCCACAGCCCGTAAAAAGGCGACAATGTTCCTGCATTAAACAGGCGAACAGAGTTTACCTCCTCATTTGGAACTGTGAGTACAGGAAATACGTATAACACCCCTCTGCATACAAAGAAGGCAAACAGTTCCACTGCATTAAACAGGCGAACAGATGCCTAATTTACAGGCGGGTACATGTTATAAATAAACGACAGGACGGAATGCCTGTAATCATCGGGGCCCCAACCGGAAACCAATAAATATTGAGCTCTGCAAGATACAATGGCCAATTATCTGCACATGAAAACAGTGGAGCATGGAGCTACCATGTCCAACCCAAAGTACTCTCTGCATAGGGGCCACCAACAGACGAGAACTTGTGTACATCCCCCCACAGCCCGTAAAAAGGCGACAATGTTCCCTGCATTAAACAGGCGAACAGAGTTTACCTCCTCATTTGGAACTGTGAGTACAGGATATACGTATAACACCCCACTGCATCAAAGAAGGCAAACAGTTCCACTGCATTAAACAGGCGAACAGATGCCTAATTTACAGGCGGGTACATGTTATAAATAAACGACAGGACGGAATGCCTGTTATCATCGGGGCCCCAACCGGAAACCAATAAATATTGAGCTCTGCAAGATACAATGGCCAACTAAAATAATCCAATTCATATTCTCAAAAACGCAACCTTCCCATGAGGTATTTTGGAGCAGTGTGTAATACACATAATAACCTTTATATGTATATATTAACATATACGCATACACATATATATATGCGAAGAGGCGAAAATGACAATTTTCCGACAAATAGGGGGAAAAAGAACTTGGACAAAGAGTTGTCATAGTTAATCTATGACAACCCCATGATCGGTACCACCAACGACTCCGCACCAGCCCGGACGGCCCGTCGTCGCCCGCCACGGACGAGTTCGGCCAACAGAAAGAACTGCACGCCCTCTTTCGAAGTTCGAACCCGCCATCCCAAGTGCGACGACAAAGCCGACCCGGTGCAAGTGCGGAGACGAAGGGGCCCTGACCCTTACCCCAGGATTGGGTGAAAACCTGCTAAAACCGCAAAGCGGAAAAAAGAAAATTCGCAGGAAAGCCCCAACCTGCCAAGCATTGCTTCGACATCAAGATTTACTTGACTGAGGTGGAAAACGATCATTATTAATCCGTTATGTTAATCACTTGACACACTTCTTGACCACTTAATATTAGAAAACATACTACCGAATACACTTGAAAACGTAAGGAGGTGGAAAATCAAGTTGGGGGTGGTGGAGGGTAAATTAATTTGCCACCGATTAATGTTTACATCCATCCTCTACAAAATCCTCAAGGTGAATGAGAATTCTCACACCAACACCGTGGGAACCCAATACATCCCGGCTAATACAGCTCCATATATAGATTCGAAACATACCTCGCGCAAATTCCGTTTATAGCTACGCGCACATGAAAGATACCGCGCGGCTGACACAAAGGGTGTCGGTACGTTATTGTTTTCTCTCAAGGTGCCGCTAAATCTCATCACAAAAGAGAAGCCGCCCCTGACGCGTGCTGTCACTGATGAATGTAAACCATTTATATCGCCCTACGTTCGATAAAATTCCTTACATTCACAGCAACAAAATGAAACGGAATGCGTTTTTGCGGGTACTTGAGATTTAATAGAGGATGGAATCTTGTTACCCTGAATATCAACATCATGACGATATAGCAACAACTACGACACAAGCTTTCCCAACTGAACATAGAATACTTTTACTTTAAACGTTACACTGCTCCAATCCACCCCGAGGAAGGACCCGGGTATTACTTTCAAATCTTTTGATCAATTTAATATACAAGTATCTGCACCTGAAAACCCTGGAGCATGGAGCTACCATGTCCAACCCAAAGTACTCTCTGCATAGGGGCCACCAACAGACGAGAACTTGTGTACATCCCCCCACAGCCCGTAAAGGCGACAATGTTCCCTGCATTAAACAGGCGAACAGAGTTTACCTCCTCATTTGGAACTGTGAGTACAGGAAATACGTATAACACCCTCTGCATACAAAGAAGGCAAACAGTTCCACTGCATTAAACAGGCGAACAGATGCCTAATTTACAGGCGGGTACATGTTATAAATAAACGACAGGACGGAATGCCTGTAATCATCGGGGCCCCAACCGGAAACCAATAAATATTGAGCTCTGCAAGATACAATGGCCAATTATCTGCACATGAAAACAGTGGAGCATGGAGCTACCATGTCCAACCCAAAGTACTCTCTGCATAGGGGCCACCAACAGACGAGAACTTGTGTACATCCCCCCACAGCCCGTAAAGGCGACAATGTTCCCTGCATTAAACAGGCGAACAGAGTTTACCTCCTCATTTGGAACTGTGAGTACAGGATATACGTATAACACCCCACTGCATCAAAGAAGGCAAACAGTTCCACTGCATTAAACAGGCGAACAGATGCCTAATTTACAGGCGGGTACATGTTATAAATAAACGACAGGACGGAATGCCTGTTATCATCGGGGCCCCAACCGGAAACCAATAAATATTGAGCTCTGCAAGATACAATGGCCAACTAAAATAATCCAATTCATATTCTCAAAAACGCAACCTTCCCATGAGGTATTTTGGAGCAGTGTGTAATACACATAATAACCTTTATATGTATATATTAACATATACGCATACACATATATATATGCGAAGAGGCGAAAATGACAATTTCCGCCACACGGGCACCGCCCGCCGCCACTGAGCGTATATATTATTTTTACGTACATTACGTATTCAATTCAAGACTTTTATCAGCGTCAATTCTCTGAATTAACTTCAACATTAAATTTCTTCCAACAGCTTGACATGCAGGTATATTCACGTCTGCAAAACTTTTACTTGCACTAAAGTGCCTAGGTATTCGTATATAATGTTTTACGTACATCACGTATTCAATTCAAAACATTTATAAATGTCACTTCGCTAAATAAACTTGAAAATTAAGTTTCTTACAACAGCTTAACATGCAGGTTTATTCACATATGCAAACATTTTACTTGCACTAGAATACCTAGGTATTCGTATATCTTGTTTTTATGTACATTACGTATTCGATTCAAAACTTTTATAAATTTCAATTCTCTGAATAAACGTGAAATACTCCTATACGCTTATGCAAATAATCACATGCTGCGTATAAACAATCTACGAACCTGTTATACACAATACGTAAGTCCCCAAGATAACCACTATTTGTACAATTAAAATCTCTACATAAAAATGCATAATAATCCAAACAAGTCAACGCAAAGCATAGCATCCCCTCGCAGGGTACACATGACCTATATTCGTCAGAACAAGTTACAACCATTAGACTATTTATATTACCAGGGAAGGAAGTGAACCACATTATCACATATAACTTAGGTGTTTTTTGCATATTTAATGAGCTATGACCTGTCACCTTTAACCTACATACTCGGAAATCGAACTTAGGCTGTATTTTGATACCATGTACCTTCATATTAAATTTCATTAAAATTCATCAAACATTACTAAAATTATCGCGTTATTATATCCTCCGACGTCGTCGGCGAGGGATAATTAACTTGACTTAACAAAAACTCAGTCTGACTGTGATATTCACCTTTCCGACTACCATCAATCTTTGCCCAATCCAACTTTCCTTTTCTTACCTTATTTGCCCTGTGTCCATATGACCCTGCAGGTGTCCTAAATCCCTTTTTTTTTTTTTTTTTAAACCAATTGGAATATTACCTAATGTATCAAACTTATATTTTATCTGAATATCTTCAATAAAAGCATGAGCATCTGCTGTACTAATGCAATGATCCAACCAAAACGTAATATGCCAAAGTTCGCTTACATACGTATATTATCGACAAATAAAATTCAAGACTTGACAAAATGTCATTGTCACCACGAAATGCCTTCAAATGATTTGCCAAAAAGTTATAACTGATCAGAAATGTCAGCTTTCCAATCGCCAACTACATGTATAAAAACACTAATGCTTTCATTATCGATACTTTCAAAAGGGGGTGTAAATATTAATAATAACGAATTTCATATCATCAATTTTAGATTCAATTTCTACAGTCCAATCAACATTTAATATAACTTCACTAATTAAGTGTTCATATTGTGCCATAATATAACAACCCCACCAGGTATATGAGCTTAACATATTAATCTCAACCCATCACCTAATTGGTTAATTTCATTTAACTATATACCTTTTGCGATTTGAGGCTTGAGCAAATAGGCCCATTAACAAAATTAATCGTGAACAAATATCTTTCGTTTTAACTTGAATAAATTTTAAAACCGAAAACAATATTAAATGACAGACGCCGTTATGAACACGGGCGAAACCAAGCTCATGAAAACAGTCTACAAATAATTTAATAACAAATTAGAATGAACCACAACAAAGAACTGGAATGCAGTCTTTCCAACGTTCGTCGACTCGCGAATAAGGCTTTGAAGGAACAAGTCATTTCCTGCCAAAAAGATGTATTCCATCGGCATCACTAGGAAACAGCTCGTGTCGCTCGTGCGCGAAGCCCGAATGATCCAATGAACGATCCCCAATTCTGCGGCATATATTCCTGGCATGCTTGTCAAATACTAGCCGCGTTCTAGAATTATTTGGCTGTTCGTCATTGTCGAAACCTGTGTAAATCCTTCGTGGCAACACATTGGACCAAAATGATGCGGGCATCGGGGAGGAGCGCGAAGGCGGCTAACCAGTGTATCATATCAACCTACGACAGGAATAAAAGAAAAACTTCCGGCAGCTTATTGTTCACCAACATTCGACTTGTGTCATATCTAGAACCCTTCCCACTCACTATTGTCCATAAGCGCCCGCTTATTCAAACTTCACACAATCGGCTGTAGAGGGATCTAGTAATTTGTCTTAGATCCTTAAAAATAACATTAAAATTACACAATTCTTGATTTAACTCACGCTGCAATGACAATTATAAACCTTTAGGTCAATCAGGAACCCTTTTTTTAATTTTATTTATTTATTTTTATTTTTTGAGACGCACTTCTTGGTCATTTTGAAGCACATTTTTATTTATTTATTTATTTATTTATTTATTTATTTATTAAATACAATACCATATCACAGACACTGACAACACGCAGGGCCATGTATCTCAAATTTAACATTGTTGCGATCCCTTTATATTTAATAGTCGCTTTAATAGGGCTTAACTCTTAAGTCACATCACTGCCATGCAATTTATTCGTTCAAAATTAAAATGATATTTAACATCGTTAATCGTCGTCCGCCTTATGAAACATGTACCAATTAATTCATACTGATTATACGTACTTAAAGAAGTGAATATGGATAAACCATCGTCATACTTAACTTTCCACTCAGAAGTACCTTTGTAGATTCCGAGAAGACGTCCCAGTATGAACTATCCGCTACGCCGTATACTCTGTAGAACCAAGTCCAATTAAAATTGAAACTTTTCCTCTGTTAAAATCCGATGTGAAATCCACGTATAATAATTTTCCAATACGAAGTTTCCTCAGGCTCAGTAAAGCCCAGCTAAATTAAATTAATTTGCCACCGATTAATGTTTACATCCATCCTCTACAAAATCCTCAAGGTGAATGAGAATTCTCACACCAACACCGCGGGAACCCATTACATCCCGGCTAATACAGCTCCATATATAGATTCGAAACATACCTCGCGCAAATTCCGTTTATAGCTACGCGCACATGAAAGATACCGCGCGGCTGACACAAAGGGTGTCGGTACGTTATTGTTTTCTCTCAAGGTGCCGCTAAATCTCATCACAAAAGAGAAGCCGCCCCTGACGCGTGCTGTCACTGATGAATGTAAACCATTTATATCGCCCTACGTTCGATAAAATTCCTTATATATATATATATATATATTCGATGACTGTATTTTCAGGACCAATGAGGGTCTCAAACAAATTTAGGAATTCTCGGTCGATACAAAATGTCTCTTTACCATGGCTTTAACAGAAAACAAGAAAAGTTAAAAAATTGTAAATTGATGTCAGATGGACGGCAATTAGGGCCTGTACGGTCATGACAGTGACTTTCTAATCATGTTACATAAGAGTAAAATTAAATACATCCTGTATATGATATTCACATTCATGACGAAATATATAGCTAATCTAATTGTTAACGTTTATTTTGTAAACAGAATTTATCAGCCATTGATTGATGCAGTTCAGCCTGAAAAATGACTCAAAAGGGGTTTCCCCTCCATTTTATTTTTCTAGATCAAGGTGAGGTCAATGGTTTCTTGGCAGATATTAATTCGTCATGATGCTCGAGCGCTGTAATGGCAGCCGTTCTATTGTCGGGGTAACAATAGAGCGCTAGGAGTGACAATGTGCCAGACAGAGCGCTATACAATTAAGACTCCACTATTATCATTATTATTATGAACTGCTCTCCAGCGATTAAAAAATGCCTTCTTCAGAATGTTCAATTGCTTTCAGAGAGATGAGAGAATATGCTTCCCTTGAAGACCCCACTTCTCCGCTGAACATGTATAATGTACCCTTACGTTACACCATTTCAGTATAAAAGCTGCCCTTCTTAAATCGACACGTATCTTCCTTTCTCCCTAAATAATCACCGAGACCCCCCCCCCACCCCCTGCCAGAATAAAAAAAAATCTACACGCTGTTTGTATTTTCTAAAGACAATAAACCCTTCGTTGATTTAATCCACCATTTGCCTCATAGTGATTTACTCACAGTTAATATATATGATATATAATATGTCAGTAATATGGTTGTATTGTATTTAAAAATAAAATAATACGTGCATATCATAATAGTAACAAAACAACCCCTGAGAGGGGAATTTAGAGACATGGGATGGAATGAATGAAAGAGTATAGAGTGGCAGAGGACAACGGTGTTAAAAAAGGGACCTGGGAAAAGATACCTCATAGGTAGATAATTGTCTGTCATGAACAATGCATCTGAAAGGATTTCATAATCTTTTGTACTTGTCCCAGATGTTTTCAGGCTTGGCTAAACATGCTAGAAATTATAACATGGAGAAAAGTATAAAGCTTTTCTGGTTTGTTAAACCACTAGCATAACTGGAATGCGTGTGCCAACTGAAATGCACGCAACATGTACCAAACAATCATCCCGATGTGTAAAATAATTACTTTTGTAGTGTCATTTCACTCTAATTTCCTTATTTCCTTATTTCTTCCGAAAAAAAAATCAAATATCTATTTTATAATTTTTTTTTCACTGTTAAATTGACAACATAGAAGGGTATACAACCAGCATGTCTTTTGAGGCCATCCAAGGGAAACATACAATAAGTCCACTGTTGACAGGTGGCCTTTCTAGACAGGTTCTACAACGCGCATATCCTGCTTCGAGGAAGACAAATTACATGGCCACTATAGACAGGTGGCCTTTGTAGAGAGGTATAAGACAGGATCGACTAGATCTTTATCTTTATATTTTTATCTGATCACGCGGTTGCACTGTGCAATGACCTGTTTTATCGTTATTGGTAAATGTTTATGAAGTTATAGGCCTACATAGGGATAATTGTGTATTTTGAGGTTTTGTGATAATCAAAATCTAATTGAATTAGCTTAGTCTTGCTGAAAATCAAATACTAACAGTCAAACTACTGCACACATATATGAGTATATGAGAATACGTACACATGTGGAATCTAGTCCAAATATTAGTTATAGGCCTATTTGTAAAATGAAGGCATTTCGACAGCAATCTTTTTAATGTGACTTTGCTACTATATATGATATTCTTTCACGTTTTTAACACAACACATTGATTCAAGTTGCACCGATAGCAAAGTGGACATAATAGCACAGAACAAAACCAATTTACTGGTAGATGCAGGGTATAAAACAGACATTTCTAGGACAAGGATAAAACAGCATAATGAATATGTCTTTTAAGAATCATATCGATACATATAAATAAATGATTTTCTTATGGAAATGGTGGTATCTTTAGGTCATATAAATATAAATAAACTAAGCATCTTCATACATGTATGTTATCTGCTATAATTCACTGTTAGAACAAGTATTAACATTTTTAATCAAGTTCGTTAAAATTTTAATCAACCACAGATTACTATATGAATCACTCAATTGTGGGTTAAACTGTAACCAACGGCCTGTTGATTAAAATTTAAACTGTGGTTGATTAAACATTTTAATCGTTTATTGGTTAAATGTATTTGCTCAATGTTTGTTAAAGTGGTGTTGATTAAACTTTAACCTTTTGTTGATTAAAACTTTAACCATTTGTTGGTTATGTATGCTTTGTTCGGGCCTGATTCACACGATGTTGGTTAAACTACAATGGGTCGTTGGTTAAAATTGTAACCATTGTAGGTTAATTCTGTTTTGATTCACACGATGTTGGTTAAATTTGTTGGTTTAAGTTATAACCACTATTGGTTAAACGTACGGGGGTTTGGCGGTCTTATCCCCGTGTTTGCAGGTAAGAAATTATCTAAATGTTATTATCATCAATTCTAAGATTGTAAGGAAGAAGTGGAATAAGGTTCTTGCTCAAATTAAAAACGTGTTGTGCCCCGTAGGCTGTAGCTCAACCAGTAAGTGTAACGGATGACCGACCTAAATTGCATGCATATTAAAGACGTTTCACTTTATGATGACTATCTTATTTTGTATCTAATTTTTTTAAACAATTAGATACAATTAGAGAAAAAATAAAATAGTCATCATAAATAGAAACGTCTTTATTCATGTATGCAGTTTGGGTAGGTGATCCGTTACACTTCTCCTTCTTTGGGTCTGCCTCTTTCACAGTTGAAGATTCTTGCAGACTGATGAGTGTGTGTACCATATGCATGGTGCAATGCAGGTAAAACGTTACTTACTGGTTGAGCTACGTACAGCCTACGGGACACAAACCGTTTTAATTTGAGCAAGAACCTTATTTCACTTCTTCCTTACAATCTTAGAATTGATGATGATAATATTAAAATAATTTCTTACCTGAAAACACGGGGATAAGATCGTCCAAACCCCCATTCACTCAGCGTCTTGGCGACACCCTCCATTGTGTTTTTTGATTTTGTTGCACGCGTATACAATACAACATGTACGTATATTGCATGTGTATTACGCGCTTCGATCGTTCCGTTGGGTCACGTGACCAGTACTTTAATCAACTTTGATTAAAATTTAACCGGGAGGGGGCAATCATTACTGTAGGAATTTTGTTTTTAATCCATGCCGGGTTACAATGTTTGCCAACGACTTGGACATAACCAACAAAGTTTAAAAGGAATAGTTTTGATCAACACTGTTTTTAACCAACGCAAGATTAAAGTAAATTTTAATCAACAGTTCATTTATAACCATGGTTGATCGTTTTTTTATCAATAATTCTTTAACCCGCAGTTTTTTTAATACTTGTTTTACCAATATCCCTTCTCGTCTACCCTATCCATTTCCTCTCTAGCTGGTATAAAGATAGGACAGCTATTTAATATATGCTTTATTTAAGCAGAACAAAGTTGTTTCATTATATGCATACGGTAGGATTTTTTAAAAGGAATTATAACAATTTAGATTATTTCCATTTTTAGGGAAACTCAACACTTTGTTAAACTTGCATTTTTGAAGGTGATGTAACATACAATTGGCTAACCTCAATAGTCCCTTCGGGTATTCGGGTTACACGAACTTTCGAGAATATCAAGCCCTAATTCACGAATGGTCGGGTGTAACATTTGTGAAATACACCCCTCTTATCGCCTAAGTGTCGGGTCATGCAGTTGACCTGACACTTTTTAATAAGAGGAAAATAAAGACCAGGTTAAAAAAGAAAAAGGCCAGCGCTCGACACTTCATCATTTCTGATTTTTGAGGCATGTTCTTAGTTCTCGATTGTAAATGTAAAACGATTAGCTTTATCTTAAGGAGAGATCATTTGAATTCTGTTTACCCGACAATCCGACCCGACGCGAAGACCGATGGAACGAAGTAAGCCCATAACAGTTATATGTACCGATATGGAGAGCAAATTTAACTTAAACGCAACTTCTATATGGTATCTTAAGATGTATCGCATGGACAACAAAATTATTTGCATACATGGCTTCAAGCACACTGAATAGAAGGCAACCGGTTTAAACCGGTTGTGTGAACAAATATTACAAGAACATTTACGCAAGCAGGCAAGGTAAATATCGTGCATATGTAAACAAATATTACTGGAACATGTATTTAAGAATATTTGTAATATTCTAACGGGAAACTATCAGAACGAAAATGGGTGTTACTTGCTGTATTTGGTCTGTGAAAACTTTGCTTTCAAAGTGTCGTTTCATTGAAAATCCAATTGGTGAAAAAGGACATTTGAGTGGGAACGAGGACAAATTTCATCTGATCACACGATCTTTTGGTTATCAATGAAAAATGTATTAGTTTAAGAGAGAGCTCTTTTTCTTTCATCTTCATATATTTAATAATTTATATTCATTTATCAAAGGTTTGGTGAAGATGAAGGCAGTTTTTGCTCTCAATAACTTAACAATGTTTTGATTTAGTTGGAATCTTGTCCGTTTCGTCTAGTCGGAGTTACAAAAGCAAATAAAAGCGGCACCGTTTCCCTCCAAAGCATTACTAATAAAAGCAGAAAAAAGAAATGAGCACGTTAGAATCCATCATATTCTAATTGATGTTTGATTGATGTTTCTCGTCAGCCTTTTCAGTCATAGCATTTAGTATGCTGTTCTTCCTGATGAGGGCCCTGCAATTATTCTGAATCCCTAGCCTGCAATTGCCAGGTACCCATTTATAACTGGGTGGAGAGTGGCAAGTATGGATCAATGTCTTGCCAAAGAACATTAGTGCCGTGATTCGATAAACCTCATCCCTGGGATTGAGACTCAAATGAATGAAGTGGTATTACCACAACACATCCACATATTGAACATAAAAGAGCTTCAATCATGTCAAGATATAATTATAATTATACCTGGTTTAAAATCAAATCAGGACCTCACTTCCTTAAACTCTAAATTAGGCCGTGTCCCCCGGATAGAAGTAAGATTCACTAACTACAAAAATATGACTACGTAAAGCAAATGTTACCTAGTTCCCGATTATCATCAGACCAGATTATCAACATTTTCTGAAAGTTTTATACTCAGTTACAGTGCAAACACACAAAACAGGTACGATCAAAAGTAGATTACGACACAAAATGTTTCGATATACAGAGTGAGTCAGAAAAAATGTCCCACTTTTTAAAAGTTGTATTGTTTGAAGTATGAATATTTAATCACGGGTTTCATGATATGTCTTGATAGAGTTATCATCCCAGTACATTTAGGTATTATTTTCATTTGAATATCTGCATGCATGACTGAACATCAGACAATCATTACAAGACTGCCAGATCTCACTTGCGCCAAGTTGCTGGGTGAGGAATAAAATAGTGTTTTGAACAAACACAGCCAGACAGACAAAACAACACACATACCCACTCACACACACGCACACGCACACACACGCACACATACACGTACGCACAGGCACACGCACACAAATGAGCGTTCCATTCCCGACAAGGCCGACCCAAACTGTTACTTTTTTGTCGGGAATTCTTCTTCTCGTACGAAAAATTGAATGGCCGCTGTCCTCTTGGTGCGTATTGGCGGATGTTGCGAGTGTTGAGCTTCATGATGATGATGATGATGATGAAGATTAAAATGATGACAATGATGACGATGATGATGATGATGATAATATGATGGTGGTAGTGAATGCGTACTAAAGGGAAAGATTGTCAGGGAAATGCCACTTATATCAGCGATCTTGATAAAAATCAATGCTTAATCAGAAAAGAGGAAATTATGAAACAATTGTTACCGCATGTGTTGTGTGTGTGTGTGTGTGCGTGTGTCTGTCTGTCTGACTGTCTTTTTTCAATGCACTGTTTTATTCCTCACCCAGTAACTTGGCGCAAGTGAGATCTGGCAGTCTTGTAAAGATTGCCTGATGTTCAGTCATGCATGCAGAGATTCAAATGAAAATGGTACCTAAATGTACTGGGAGGATAACTCTATCAAGACTTATCATGAAACCCATGATTAAATATTCATACTTCAAACAATACAACTTTTAAAAAGTGGGACATTTTTTCTGACTCACTCTGTATATTGGGGTATATATCAATGTCTAAAAAGTGCATACTTTCGCTTTGAGGTTTCCCTTTCTATGTGCATCTTTTTCCAGAAAGTGTCCTCTTTTGTTGGTTCCCCCACTTTGAAAGACGCTCCGCCGCCCCTGACTCTAAGGCTTTGCACTGAATTACGGCTGAAGGATAATATGCAAAAGTCAAGAAAAGGAACATGTTTTTATGAATTGAAAGCATTACACACTATAGGAAACAATTATATTTGAAAATGACAATTGAAAATGATTAGTATTGATCAACACACACCTAAAATTCAGCTATAGAATCGAAGGGTATGTTTTATGATGAACTAGCACTTTATTATCAAACGAAAGAGAAAAAGAAGTTTCTTTCTTACCTGTAAACAGGCCAATGTGCTTATCAACTTTGGTAATCTCTGTTTCTAGCAAATGAAGTTGAGAACGGAAGAGGAAGTATCGACAGAAAATTGCAACCGCTCCCAGTACCATTCAACAGTTTTATGTACAATCTTTCAGTAAGCCAGATGATTATCATAGCGCTTTACGGACGCCATCGGCCTAGGGTAGATTTACGAGTTGTGTGCAATGAATCGAGAGCGGGAATTCCCAATTATATTCTCCCAACGTTAATCATGAGTTAGAAGAATTACTACCGTCAAGTGAAAAGTTCTATTGACTTTGAGAAGGGTAGTAAAGTATAGGGGGAAAATTATAATTTATGTTCTATTATACTGTGGATGTAGACCTAAAGATTGGAATGTTCGGATGAGCAAATAAAATAAATCGCCTACTGTTGATATATTTGTAACAATGGTGTATAAAAAGGGGGAAAATATTGCTCCTAAGATCCCTTATTTCAGAAGTATGTTTTGTTTGATCTACCCAATTAAAAATCAACGATTGTATAGGGGTATTTGGTGTTAACTGCACAATACAGAATTGTTTGTTTTCATATGTTTTTGTTTTCTTCTGTCATAAAGAAAATTGTACATAATTTATAACATTGTATACACAATTGCAAATAATCAGTATTATCGATAAGACGACGTTGCCGTAAAATATTGCGAAAGGGTAGGAACCAACATGGTGAAAACAGCGTTTTTGACAAGGACAATTCTTTGTAATGCCTAAATTATGTTTTACATTAAATTTCAAGTTTTCGTGTTAGATAGGTGGAAGGATCGGATAAATCTTGTTTTTTAATATTTTTTTATTAGCAGATAGGGGCTTATCAAATACTGTTCTGGTAATCATACATTCGTAGTACAGAACATCCCAAGCGGAGAGCCTCTGTTGTTTCCAAAATGATAGCTAGTATTCCTTCTGTGAATATTGTTGCCTGTAATGTTGATATTTAGTGTCTCGTTTTTGTATAAAGTCATGTGAAGTTTATAAAAATAATTACATCATATTCCTTGACTCTGTTTTTTAGCAGTTGGAGGACTATATAAAGCACTTTTTGGGGGTGCTCATGTAGAGACAGCACTTGAAGTGCTACCTGGTACAGCACCCCAAAAAATGCTTCTAATTTTCCACCCAGCCTCTACGGGTGCTATTTTTAGCACCGGGAGAGGTAGTTCCAGGACTTTTCAAGTTTCTGTATAGTAACTGCATTAGCAATGCTGCGTTAGCACCAGTGCAGGTGCTATCTGGTTAAACTCTCACAGGTGCTTCTTATCTTATACTCAGGGTGCTGATGAACAGACATACGGGCTATATGGGCTAACAGCACCTAGAGTACGCATTCCATGAGATTCACATGTACAAGTTTTAAATCATAACAGGTCGTAAATGACCAACAATTAAACCTCTTTGACCAATTTCATAATCATTTTGATTTAGTTGATGGACCGAGTATATATTTGAGACGCTAGATAATTCAATTTACTTGAAGTGACAAAAAAACCTAGAAACCCTATTTGCTTCAAACAATATGAAAATGCTTTGCAAAAATTTCATAGCTCCTAAAGTGCTGATCCGTTGGCCTCATTAATTCCCTTTGATCAGCACGTTTACTTAACACCCATTTCTTCTGCACTGCAAAAGATTTTGTCATAAATGACACTTTAGGTGCTAAAAAGTGCAACTCCTTACGCAGCACCTGTTTTTTAGCACTTCGTTTTTTTTAGTGTATCTTAATCAAATGACCGGCTGAGAGCGTACACGTAACGAGGATTTTTTTTCCTAACGCACGTTTTGCTTGAGACTGGTCATTAGGAATTACTAATGACTGGGCATTAGTTACTCCATGCAATACCGGTCGCGTAGGTCATCGGTCTTGTGGACCGTTGGTCGCGTTGACATTCGGCCTCGTGTGCCTTCTCTCTCGTGAACCTTCGGTTGCAGGGACTTTCGGTCGAGGGGACGTTCTGTAGCAGAAGCCTTTGTAGTTAACATGTCCTAATACGTTACAGTCGGGAAACTTACGATCTATATGTTTTGTATATATCAATATTTATTGCTACCATGGGTTGTATTTCATACAGATATATTTTTACAATAAAATTATAATTTCTACATAAAACTACAATTCTAATGAATTGATTAAATGATATTTTACAACGTTCTAAAAGATAATCAAATTATGGATGAAAAGTCATGCATAAAAAGGCAGATGGAAATATATTTCCTTCAATCTTGTGGTTGACATAAACCAGAGAAATGAATTAATCTATCATCTGTTTGCACTGCAAAAACCAGAGTGTTAAATTTAACACCAAGGGTGTTAAATTTAACACTTTCTTGGTATCTATATCGTGCAACTCCTTTGGTGTTACTTAACACCATTTTCTGGAATTAGATAATTTCAATTCCACTTTTGGTGTTAATATTTGACAACTCCTACTGGTGTAGATTAACACCAATATCTGGAATCATAACAAATTCAATTCCACTTTTGGTGTTTATATTCTTGTTGATCCATTAGAGATTTTTCTATGTATGTCTAATGGTCCCACATTCCATATTCCCTATTATCGACCATTATCGACCAGGGTAGAGGAACCAGTGGTAAACTGATAATTCATAATCGATGTTGGCAACTGTCCACCAATAGGTATATTCTAATCTCCATTGCATTAACTCCATCACATAGATCATTTGAAGTAAATTTAAGATTAACATGTATGTGGTACAGGCTGGTACACATATATATATATAATAAACATGCATGTTGTTTCTTGGTTAGTAATCATATAATCAATATATCTATTGCTAAAACGTTAATATAATTGTAACAAGATCGGACATATAATCTATTGGTCAATAATTGCCAAAGGAAAATACAAATCACAAAATTGATGTGCATTGTCATAATTTGCTTAACAAATCATGATAAATGTATTTTTCTGTGAACACGTGTAAAGTAATCATTAAGCGCGCGTACACTTTGTTAAAACTTATTCGACCAATCAACCGCCTTAAATGAAATCACGTGATGATACTTTCAACACCAAGCATAAAACAACACCATGTTACTTAACACCCAGTAATTATTAATGCATGCTTAAATCTGACCGGTGTTAAAAATAACACCAATGGTGTCAAAAAAATTCAATACCATACTGGTGTTAGAAATTTAACACCCTGGTTTTTGCAGTGTGGAGCCAGAAGGGTGTTAACCTACAGGTGTTTTTACATTAACACAGAGTTATGCCTTTCTGGCTCTGAACAGAAAGCTTCTTCTTCTGCTATTTACAATAATATACATGTATATATACACTCAAAAAATAATTATACCTTTTATATATCTTAGGACTCAATTTATATGAATACATTAATAGTTATTATTAAAATACAAAATCATAGTTAATTATAATGAAGAAGTAACACTCCAATTCTGATTTTGGGAAAGCAACGATCTATATTTGTTTATATTCATATTTATTGCTACCATGAGTTGTATTTCATACAGATGTATTTACAATAAAATTATGATGTCTACATAAAACTACAATTCTAATGAATTGATTTATTGATATTTTACAACGTTCCAAAAGATAATCAAATTATGGATGAATTGTCAAGCATACAAAGACAGATAGAAACATTTTTTCTTCGATCTTGTGGTTGACATAAACCAGAGAAATGAATTAATCGATCATCTGTTTGGAGCCAGAAGGCTGTTAACCTACAGGTGTTTATACATTAACACAGAGTTATGCCTTTCTGGCTCTGAACAGACAGTTTATTCTTCTGATATTTACAATAATATACATGTATACACTCAAATAATAATTATACCTTTCATATATCTATGGACTGAATTTATAGGAATACATTGATGATTATTATGAAAATACGAAATCATAGTTAATTATATTGAAGAAGTAACACTCCAATTCTAATTTTGGGAAAGATAAACGTCATCAATAAATCAAATCAAACCACTAAATCAAATCAAATCAAATCAAATCTTACATGTAGGGTTTTGATAAATTCTAGAAAATTCGAACACATATGTCAAGGAACAATTAAACACGATCTTAATTTGATATCATGTATATATAATCATCGGACGGTTCTGTTGCCCGACATGACGCCCGTCCTATTTGATGATGGTTCAAATTGTGCGGGACAGTTGACGGAGAGGGCATCATGCCGTTAGTAGGATTGTAAGATCTGATCGTTGACTCGTACAATTTGGCCCCTGCCTGATCACTGGTAGAGGGATCACAAACAGAATACTCAGGCGGGAACTCCCCTACACCCGCCCCGCCCATCTGAAAGGGTGCAAGATGCCGAACAGGAAGATGGGGCGCTGCCTTTGGAATTGCAGGTAGTGTTCCTAACATGCTACCTTTCTCCAAAGATCCTGCGATACGTGTCGAGTACATTGATGTGTAGTCATTAGAGGGAAAATCACTTGGTGACGCGTAGGTGGGATCGTCTAAACTCTTCCCTTCAGCACAGGGGTACGGCATCCCACCCGTAGCTCCCATGGGTGGTGGACTGACAGTGAGGTTGTTCTGCCGCTCGTTAAGCTGGACGCCATTATTAATTGATGTATCTCTTCGTTTCCTATTTACAAACCTGTAAAGTAAAGATATGCATCATGAAACTGCAAGGATCTAACATTTTGTTTTGCTTATTGCCCCTCTTCTCTCTATCTCTCTCTTCCTCTTTCTCTCTCTCTCTCTCTTTCTTTCTCTTTCTTTCTCTTTCTCTGTCTTTCTCTCTCTCTCACACACTCACTCTCTCACTATCTTTCCCTCTCTCTCCCACTCACACACAGACACTCACACATTCACTTTCTAGCTCTCTCCATCTCTCCGTCTCTCTCAACCATTTTACTCGCTGCCCTCCTCAAAACCTCACTCTCTCTTTGTTGATAACTCTGTATGTATTTTTCTCTTTGCCACCTCTTGGACACTCAATAATTGCTCTTGTGCTGATCAAATTCAATGTATCGAGCCTCAGTCCTCCCCATCTACAATTCCATCTGGTAACAACATGAAAATTACCATGCTATTGTAATCTCAGTAGCTATGAATGGAAAATTTGACGATGGAAGCCTGAAATGTACTTACTTGTATAGGAAACACAGGAACATTCCAATTAACAGAACGAACAATGCCCCAGCCACGATGCCGATGAGAGCTCCGGTCGGCAATCCTTTTCCATCTGTAAAAGAGGGAGCAGTATAACGTTAACATTTAACACTGAATCGAAGACCTATATTGGACAGAGGGGCAGGAGTGGTTCTAGAATAATTTTTTTCTTGGGGGGTTATAAGTATATTCGAGAGGCATGGCCCACTTCCCCCCCCCTCCAACAGCAACAATAAAACTTTCACCTTCACGAAGTGTCAATAATAGCTTGGAAAGTTAGGCTACAGTCCGACAAACCAGAAGTTCACGGGGCCGTCAATGGGCCTTCTGAGAAGTTACGCAGGATCTGGAAACCAACTTGCTGGTCTCGCAACATATTTGAGAGTTCACGAGACGCACATAATATAAGGGAGCCAGTTTTTACTATGTTTTTTAGCAAAGAAGGGGGCGTCAATTTGCACGCCAGTAAGAATGGTGTCTTTGACAAGGAGACTTCTTTGAAATGCATAAATTGTGTTGTCCAGTATTCGTGTTAGATAAGTTACCAACAAGCAACGGAGGAAACGGTATTTGACTCTTCAAATTCACCCACAAGATTAAATCCATTTTTAAATTTGCCGTTAGATGTTCCACTTTGGTTCAAGCAAAAGGGGGCATCGATTTGTTAGGACTTTAATGACAAGGCTCTTAATGTCCAAAAATGCGCCAACAGATGGGGCCATAGCTAGTAGAGGAGAAACAGTTACGACATCGGAAGTCATGCTCGTTCATAGGACTCTAATTCATGGACCACCGAAACCGTTCATTGCAGAGAGATGGATAGTGTCTGCGATGGAACTTTATGAATTGATCTTTAAGGCTATGATTAGGGTGTGTCACCCCCCCCCCCCTTTATAGAAACGCCATTGATTACTGGTCTGCGATGGAGCTTTATTAATTGACCTTTGAGGCTGTTTATAGGGTGTGCCACCCACCCCTCCCCCACCCTTATAGAGATGCCATATTGGTCTACATTACAATGCAAGGTTTCCAACCTGTTTGACAGTCCAGATCGGCCAGTTGAATCCATTCTCCCGAGATCCCATCACATCTCCATATCACTGAGGCATCTTTTTCATCACACTCTATGGTGATCAGATCCTCTGGCATGTAAACGCTCTGAGGTTGTACAACGTGGCTAAGTGGATGGTCAGGCAAGGGACAGGTGATCTCTGTAAATAGAATTCATGAGGTTTTTCAGCCATTTCATCGATAACTGTTCAAATGTCTCATAGGTTTGGGCCATTGCGAGGATGAGTTTATGTCATCTAGGGAGAAGTATATCATGCACAATATTAGTAAGAGGGAGGAGGAGGAGGCGAGTAGTAGTAGTAGTAGTTGTAGTAGTAGTAGTAGGCCCAGAGTAGTAGTAGTAGAAGTAGTAGGCCTAGTGGTAGCAGTATTATTCTTAATTTTATTGTTATATATTGTTATTATAATTATCTTTAATATTGTTATCACCATCATCATCGTCATCATTATCACCATCATGCACCACCATCATCCTCATAAACATTTAATGATTATAGTCCCGCTTGTCGATGTCTACCTACCTGTTTCGCAATACTCTCCCGTGTATCCTGTCTGACAGGCACACCAATAGTTCGGATCCCCGGGTACTGTACGACAGGTCCCATACACGCATTGAACTGTAAGACATACCTCACCTAAGGCAGGGGAAATCAAATCTTGGTTATAAACGTATATCATCATGAAAACTATTGACATCAAAGAAAATACGACATAACAATATAATGTGTGCTTTTGTAGTTACATACTGATATTTCGTCAATTATTAGTGCTTTAGCTTTAAAGGTACTATGTCCCATTTGCAGGCCAAAAAAATGAAAAGGTTAAATTCCAACGGCATTTGAAAGATAATACTAATTTAGAACTTCCCTAAAAAAAAGGGGGCTTGAAAATGTCTTTAAGTGGGAAAATAACGACTATTAGTTGTCGAATCGACTTAGGAGCTATAGAGCCAGTAAGTAATAGTCTGATTTTTCAGACCATTGTACCGAATGGTCGTACGTTTTATGCTGCGCAAAGATTCAATCAGTTTAATTTTGGCCATTACAAGAAGTGGGTTATTGATGTAGACAAATGCTCATGTACCCTTTACAGCTCATTTTATGTATGTTATTACCAAAGATGAAAAAGCCAGTCAGTCACTCAATAGTGTCTGACAGTGAAGTCTAGCAAGTAAACGGGTTTCCTTGCATAATTTGAATATTAGGACACTGCTAACGTTTAAATTTCACAGATAGGACATACATGACATATTCATAATTCCTGCAAAGTTCTACAGAATTTGATGTTGGCTGCAGAAGGGACATAGTATCTTTAAGTAGTGAAAATTTATTTCAGATTTGAATTATTCTCAATTCTATTAGACCCTTTGGAAAATAAAATCTTGCTACATCATCGGGATATATATGTAGTCACTTTCAAATCATGGTGTTTCCAGTTTCATATAATCCTTTTAGCACTCAAAGAGTTAGGTTTATATGGTGAAACAAATATGTAATTTAAGCATTTTTTCATTAAAGGGGGAAGCCCACCCCGAAGTTATGTTTGTTTTATTAAAAGCAGAAAAATGAGACAAACCAGTTAATGAAAGTTTGAGCAATATCAGATTAAAAATAGGAAACTTATGAAATGTTGAAGTTGTCATCAGTGAATCACAAATTGGCCACACTTCTTTAGGTAAAATTTTAATTTTTGAAGTTTTAGTACAGGGCATATGGGAGAGGACCTCACAAAATACGTCACAGAGTTGACAATTTGTGTTTGATTGATTGCACTTTCAAAGAATCATAACTTTCGTATTTCTAATCGGTTTTTGCTCAAACTTTCACTCACCTGTTTCTCTCATTTTTCTACATCTATTAAAACCAACTTAACTTCAGGGTGGACATTCCCTTTCACTTCTTCTCCTTGGAAGGAAATTGCTATGAACGATAAGGATTTTTTTTCAATTTTCCAATAATTGTCATATTTATTGTATATATAATCGTGCTCAATTGTGTATTTTGATGCATTTTTGATATTTTGGAGAGATATTGAATTGAAAAGTGGGCCAATACTGTCAATAAGTATCCGCTTTAGAGTTTCCATGCAGCAATGCAATGAGCAGCGTGATCAAAACACCACGAATATTCCATATTCCATATGAATATATTCAATGATGCGATTTTGTGTAGTTAAAGAGCCACACCCGTTGTCCTCCAAATATCTCCTGATGCTTTAAAGCGATCACGTTTCTATACATAACATGTTTGCACTATGTGGCTTCCCATACCAAAGAGTGTCTCTGCGTGTAACATATCAACTGTGTGTTGATGTAGTCAACATTAAGAAAATGGGTCAAAACCCTCTGTGTAGACACTTAATGTATGAAACACTGAGTTATACATTCATAGATTCCGAAACATAAAGGAATTGGAGTGATGCCAACCGTATGTAATAACGGATTCCACGTTGAGATTAACGGAACCGTCTGCGGATCGCCAAATACCAGGTTCCTGAAGCCCAAGGGACGTCTCTACGGCTGTTGCTTGGTCGTTCAAGATATTCCTATCAGAATCGAAGATCATGACTTCAAATTCGGCCACGATACTGCCTGCTGAGAATCCAGTGATGTCAATATCCCATTCGTTGCTTTGTGTGCTCATGATGTTCAGAATAACTGTGCGTAGCTGATATAGAACGATAACGAAGCATCAAAATCATGGGCACGTTTGGGTTTAAGGAATGACCTATGCGCACGAGGCGTCATTTTTCTGACGTACTACTGCGTCAACGACTGGCGTGGTCTTTGACGCTTCGTGTGTGAGTGACACCATACTAAAATAATTGCAAGATTAACAGTGCAAAAACTGATTTGAATTTCTGCTTTGGGCCAATCACCTCCACAGGCTTGTAACAAGGATAATGCAATCGAAGTGACGCCCCCTGCGCTAAGAGCCTAAGGTTTTTTTTGAGAACTAGCTATTAACATACACTCTAATTATTACAAAATATTCTCCCAAAGACAGACATCATTGCCTTTGTTCATATATATCATTGATTTCAACTGATTAGTAGGATATGAAGTTACAACCAGGATTCTAGAAATGCAAGGTAAATCAAGGCGTGAACATGTGTCAATAAATGTCTTGAATTTTGTTACAGTAAGGTTGCACAACAAACGTCATTTTCAATGAGTTGTTTTAAATAAATCAATTCAATGTGGGCGATTAGCCCATATCTTAAGAATTGAGTTTACTGGGTGCATTGTACTATCTCTTTTGCAATTGCTTTCGGGTGACCCTCGGTAGTATGCTTAAAAATGGGGTAGTTTTCTTACTTCTCTTAGATAATCTCGATTGTATTAGAATACGACAAGCTATTTAAGCACTTTTTCTTAGATAAAATCTTAGAATATCTACTTACTCTTAATTCTTAGCTCCAATGCTTTTATAGAATACACATTTTTGCCAAGACTTTTCTCTTAGCAAAAAGATAAGAAAAAGTTCTTAGATTTCATGCTTTAAGAAGTTTATTTAATACGGGCCCTGGGCGTAGCGTGAACAAAAATGTGTTGCCTCAAAAACAAATCACTGGCCTATCAATCTGGATGTATATAAACAATGAGGGATTAGGAAAGGCAAGCTTACGACTTTGTAGCAGTTTGTCTCCATAGTCATGGATTCATTTGACATTGGGTCATTGAGTTCATCAGTAAATTCAACATCTTCCCCGTTTATCCGTGTAAACTGTATAGCGCCACCTACATACAGTGAAACTTAGAGAAAGAGAGAGGGCGAAAATACAACAGAAATGGGTGATAATCGATTGGTTTATACAATCCAATGATTAATGACTGACGACACTATGATCGCCCGTTAGGAGCCAGAAAGGTGTTAACTCATGTGCTCTAAAACAGAGTAAACGCTTTTCTGGCTCTGAACAGACAAAAATTATGAACAAAGTGTCGAATTCTTAAATTCCAGAAACTGATATTCAACTACATATGTATATCATTATCCTGAGTTTTGAAGAAATAATAGAGATTTTATAACTAATTTACAACCATTCTTTGCAGTGGTAATGACGTGAAAGTGACATTTTTACACGCTGCAGATATTCCTACACCTAATTCAAACAAAATGAAAACGTGCTTTAAAAGAGGACTTCGAATCTAAGCGCTGATTTCTTCTTTTTTTTTGCCATGCACTTGATGAATTGTTCTTAGAGAAGGGGTTTTAAGGAAGGATTTGTACTATCTTCTTGTTTCCAGTTGACATGTTGTTAAACTAGTGGACATACTGTTAAATCATTGAATTGTGAGAGAGACTTTCGTTGTTAAATAGCCAGAATAGCACATGTATTTAGCTCAGCTTTCCAGCGGTTTAGGCAGGAAGACCTTAACAAGGAAAATCACACTACCCATTAAGAAAAGTAAACACATTTAATCAGGTTGATGTTAAATAGCTACATGTAACAGGATCACAAAGCATTTCAATAAATAAACATAATGCGATTCAATATAGCCTTGTCAATCGCCTTTTCAAACGTGTGAACATGACATATAAAATATTACGTAACCTGAATATGATTTCTATGGGTTATATATGTAAAAGAAATTGGACTTGCGTTGATTTCTCTAAAGTCTGTGCGATCATGTTAATTGTAGAATATTACAGTGTAATGAATTACATTTGCACTCGCCGTTTCTCATTTGTGAACCTTCCGTGCATTCACACTGGAATCCTCCAATCGTGTTTGTGCAATCCTCGCTAACACCACAGGCATCACTGCGAAGACATTCGTTAATATCTGAAGAAAGAAATTGCTGGAATAGTTTATTTCGTGACCATTTTTTTAGGAATTTGTAAAAATGCCATTTTTTACTGACATATTTTAAATTTAACGCTGCTTCAGTTTAATTGCTTAATTCAATTTTAACTTCAATTTTAACTTAAATTTTATTGAATTTAAGTCTGTTTCACGCTCATTTCCCAGTAAATAAGAATATCTTCCCTACTGCTTTCTCCCCTGACAATAGTCAAACTACTACGCTAATACAGTCTCCAAAATAATATATTAGATGCTCATTGTCATGGTCAGAAATCGATCTTATAACGTGCAGCAGGCACATTATTGAACTCTAGTCCTCATATTAGTGGGGCTTCCTCTTCTCCAAATTAGTTAGAGGTAAGCAAATAAAGGCCATCACATTCAGACATTTCTGGGATGCCCTTTTACTCCCAAATCCCGGTCCCCAAGTGACTTCCTCTCATGCTCGTTGTACTTAAGACTAAAAGGTTAACACAAAAGCATATTTTAGAAGTTCAGATAATACGAAGGTTATCGGTACAGCACTATTTTGCGGAAATTATGCAAATTCGATAGTAAGTTTTAAGTTATCTGCATAACTCATAGTCTATAATTGAAGATATATAGGCCTACAAACCTTGATCACATGTATCTCCAGTAAAGCCCGCAGCGCACTCGCAAGCGTATCCAAGTAATTCATCCACACAAGTCGCACCATTAAGACAAGGTGACGGATCACATGAGTCGATGTCTATAAAAGAGAAGACGAGTGTCAACTATGTATTATAAGAAATGCACAATGAACACGCATTTTTGTTACCAAATCAATGAACTTGGCCAACAGTCTTATTTAGGGTTTTGCCTAAAAAGTTCATAGAGTTTCTCCAGCTAGTCCCACCGTATTCAGGAAATACAGGAAATCAGTGGTACCGTTTTTTCTTTTTCTTCTTCTTCTGCTTCTTCTTCTTCTTCTTCTTCTTCTTCTTCTTCTTCTTCTTCTTCTTCTTCTTCTTCTTCTTCTTCTTCGTTAACGCACTGGTCACATTATGTATCCCGAATGTATCACGAATTTTGCAAAGTGAATACTTTGTACATGTATCTATTTCACAAAAGTATACTAAGACCACTTGGTCTTTGTTTTGAGCCAGTGATGAGTCCACATCTAATTCTCACATTTCAGTGTATTATCTTATCCAATTTTTTTGCTGTGGGGAACGGACTTAAATGTGTGCATGATTCATTCTTAGGCTTAACCAGATAGGGTTTTACCGAAAAAAACATCCCCCACACACACACACAGTGTGTGTAAATGTGAGCATTCTTGTACGTACCCATATCACAATTACGTCCTGTGAATCCGGCTTGGCAGGTGCACTCGTAAGATAATATTCCGGTGTCGTTACAACTGCCGTAAATGCAGGGTGATGAGGCGCATTCTTCTATATCTATATTTCATAAAATACAACAACAAAAAATGATAATAATAACCAAGTATCTTGCACATTATTAAAAGCATTATGAAATTTTGACCTTATGTCTTTCTTTCCCATGCATATTTCAATTAATTTTTTCATTCAATTCTTAAAGTAAACATAATAAATGGATTTACATTTTTTGTTACTGTTTAATAATCTCAATTTAAAACTTACAATTAAATTGAGACATTCATCCCCTTTTAAATTGATCTCGCGACGCCCCTGCGTCCAAAACGTGAGCTTTACAACTTAAAAATAACTTAGTACTTTTTTCTTAAAGTTGGATATAATTTAGAAAGAATTTACTTACCTTGCTCGCAGTAAACTCCTGTATAACCCGGTTTGCATATGCAAACATATTTGGTCTCGGGTTGTCGGACAGTCAAAGTGCATTCTCCAGTGTCATCACAAAGGTTAAAACCTGGACAGCTCGTATCTAACAAGTACAAGAATTTATTCAATTTTAATCATTGTAAATGTTGTATTTCTCACGTATTAATAATGCCTTCCACCCCTCCCCTCTCTCTCCTTTCGCCTGATTTTAAATGTCGAATTATTGTTAATATTTTGGTGTCGAGTAATGATTATAGATTATGTTGTTCAAGAAAATCTTATTTTAACGTATAACACATTAATCTTTTTAAACAAAACATTCTTCTCTTCCATAACTCCATTGCTAGTATCATTTTTTCCCTGAAAAAGGTACACAATACTTCATTTGCAGCTTGCAAGATCGCCTAACATCTGTTTCAGATAATATACAAGAATCAATTTGCCATGGGTACAAGAACCCCCCTCCTCATCAAATGGTATTAAGGAAGGGAGAGAGAGAGAGAGAAAGAGAATGAGAGAGAAGAGAACATGCACGGCGAATTTAATTGAAAAGACTCATGTAAAGACAAATATGATACGATCCCCTCACTTCCTTACACTCCATTACAATGGCATTATTCTCTCGCATATACCCCTTCCACCAGTGTCCCCCCTCAAAATCATGCTACGTCCGTTTACCTGCATAGATGTGTATTTCTACAGGTATAGGCAAATAACGGTCTACAAGATGAAGGGCACCATCAGGAAAGTCGGCAGCATAAACGCCGTCGGCGTTAATGTCAGAAAAGTAGAAATCTTCAAAATACTTTGCAATACCAAACGGATGGATGTCGAGATCGCCTAAATCAATGTGTGAGAATCGGGTCATTTCGTCTAGATGAATACTTTCGATTCGGTCCCTAGTTGGATCGGTCCAATACAGCCTCCTCTCTGTAAACATGGAAATAAATGTAGTCAGGAGATTTATATTTTCATCTACTTTTATCTAGGAAGGGGTGTTTGCAAAGAAATCATTTAAATACTATTTAAGTATCAATTGATCTTTGCGATTTTTAAAACTCAGAGTTTTTTTTTTCATCTGAAATATTTATAAACATTCACAATGATAACCAACTCTTTTTTATCCTACTTTGATAGTTTATTGGTTTATTTTATCTTCATGGCATAATTTTATTCTAATCAATTTCAATGCTTCATCGGAATTACCTCAAACATTCCCCACGCTCATTCACTCTTTTCTTACGCTTCTGTCATTTTCACTTCTTTAATGTTCAAGCCTATTGCACACGAGGCGTCATTTCGGTGCGTTATTACCTACGCTAGTGAAAGAGCCTGTAAAGGAAATTTAGTGCATACACCAGCAATCCATCGCAGTGTTTACACTGTTCAGTTTGCTTTAACCTTCGTACCATGTCACATTCTGCACATGCTGGAGGGGCCTAAAAGATCGCGCCAGTCGCTGACGCAGTTCGATGTCAGCAAAGAAAAAAATTAAAGGAAGCCTCGTGTGCAACAAGCAGTTTTCACTGAAGTGAATTGAATTGAATGGGTTTATCAAAATGAACTAGCAGGTCCAGGCTGATACTCTGTTTCAGAAAGTAGTTGAATAGTTGACATAACAACAAAATTAATCACTTCACAATGAAAACATCAAAATACAAATGGAACATCATAATGATAACATCATCCAATCTAATCCAACTCAATCCAGTCCATAAGGCATATGATTCATCGCCTTTTCCTTGCAGTTACAAAGGACTGCTTTTTAACGTGAAATAGAAATAATGCATTAACATTCAGGATTAGGTTACTAATTAACATTAATCGAGCTAGTGTTACCAAGCTTTCAAGTGTATATACAATTCATTGGACTATGTTTATGACGTCAGATTTGACGTCAGATGAATTGATTTCAGGCCGGACTGCCCCTTTCAACATACCTGCCGAGTCGAGACATATGCCGTTTGGACTCTCAAGATCAGAGTCTACCAGGACTTCTCGTCCAGTCCCATCAGGATTAACCATCTCGATCTTCGGGCTTGGTCCTTGCTCCGTCCAGAAGATTTTCCTGAAATGAGAAGGCCGTCAAAGAAATTAAAAAATTAAACTCTACAGTGCGGAAAAAAGGTTAAATGTTGGTGAAGGTGAAGGTGGTGGTGGTGATGATGATGAACATATGATGATGATGATGATGATGATGGTGATAATTAAGGGTGATAAATAATGATGAGCATAAACATATGAAGAAAAGTCAGTTTTATTTTCATGCTGCGAGATGTCGTAACAATTACCAGTTTGCCTTTCATCCATGGTTTTGTAGAAAGGTAGGAAGATTCCATTTTATTTTTAGAGAAAGTTACATCATATGATTGTACATGTAAATCTGTCAGATATACGAAAATCATTACAAAGAAAAGCATTATGTAAAGCAAATAGACAGTGACTTATGTCATAACTTTCTATATGTCCGTTATAAATACTGAAAGGTACTTCTTCTCAAAACAGTATTTCTAACTTTTTAATTCAAATTAAGTGTTCATCAGGACTCATTAGAGGAAGAAAAAAAATTGGCCAATAGAAGGTTTTTCTCGCAATTGTTGCCAAACTGGCATTATGCGAAATCGTATTTTAAAACTTCTAAACCCTTGCACAGGGGAAAATCATGATTCGGAAATGATAAATGCGTTTTGAAAAGAAGAAATGTAATGTTATTATCTAGATATAGTTAATCAAGTAAACATAAATCAAGTATACAGACTTTCGAATTGTTGAGTAAACTATTCCAGCCGCGTTGGTATTGAAGCCAGTGGATATCAAGTCCTCTCTATTGGAGCCATCAAGGTTCGCCATCTCGATCACATCGTGGTACTGGTCAGCCCAATACACCTTGTTTTCATCAAGGTTCAGAGTGATCCCATATGGATCTGAAAGTAACAAGTAAAATTAACCTGTAAATTTTCGTAAAATTGGTACGAGGCTAGTTTATACGTGCTGCTAGGAACTGATTTATTGATCTTTCATTCGTTTAAAATCAATACCTTCTCTTTAGTTTCCCATCCCGAGCCTACCCCTCCCCCCCCCCCGCCCACCTGTGCCCCACCCCCACTGCTGTCTAACAAGACTGTGTACGCCATTGGTGCTAATGTCGGCTTAAATCAAACCAAATCTAATCTAATCAAGGGTGGGGGTTGCGGCATTTATTTCCATAAATTGATCCGACTAATATTATAGTCTTAAATAAACACCTACATGCAAAGGAAGTATCAACATAGGTATACAGATTAATGAAGGCTCGTTCAGATCATATGACGCGGAAAAATCGCGGCCTTTTCCTTTGTTAATGATTACGTATAATGTAATAGCTTCACATTTCTGAATATTATAATACTGAGCTCAGTGAATACGCGCAAGTCCTTTGTCACGCGCAATTGCCAATCGTTTTACTCATAAAAGACAATGGCGTGTTTTTATCCCCCCCCCCCTCCCTTTCGGTGGTCTACCGCCCCATATCTGAACAAACCTCACTTGGCAATCATCAAGCTTTATGCTTTTATACTTACATTCGAAATTCGCCGGGATACTTATCGGGTCCAACTGGGCGATGACTTCCTGCATGGAGCCGTCCAGAGCAGCCCTATTGACTGTGTGCAGGGAGGCATCCGTCCAATAGACGATCTCTGTCCCGGGATCAAACTCCACGCCGACCGGTAGTTCGAGCCCTGTGAAGGGGAGCCGGGTGAAGGATGTGTTGACGAAGCTTAACCCGTCTGTTTCGGCCAGGAGGATGGTGCCGTTGTAGGCATCGGCCACAAAGAGCTTGTCGGCTGCAAATGAATCATTAAGTAAATTTGTTAACATTTAACAATGTATTATTATCTTTATCTTTTTATTTTTAGTTCAAGTCAACCATCAATTTGTTTGATACCACTGGATTAATTTGCTCTCAGGCTCCAAGAGAAATGTTCATGTTGTAATAATGTCTGAGAGTCTGAATAGCTTTTTTATCAAGTTATTTTATATTATTATTATATATTAATTATACATTCATTCACTCATTCATTCAATGGGTCATCCATTTCATTTGGTTTTATTTTATTTTAAATTATCCTATTTCATTTAAGTTTAGTTAAGTTAATTCTGTTTGTGTATGCGTGTGCGTGTGTGTGTGTGTGTGTATTTCATTTCTTCGATAAACTGAGTAGGATATGCAATCGGGTCATTTGGGTTTCACTTTGTACCGATTTACGATGAAAGGTTGATATGATTTACCCTAAAGGGAACGTGGTCTACTGAAGAAGTCACTTGATTATCATGAATATAATTATAAGGCTTGAGTCCCAGCTACCACTGTCCTTTGTCATTACATCAATCTGTATTTCAAACTCTCGACCCAGGTGAAGTAAATGGGCACCCGGGATAAAGAAATTCTTTGATGATGATTAAATACTTAGGCTTCTTAGCATTGAAGATCAGCTCCCCCGAAGTAATAGAGATTTAATTATGAATCCGCAGACTAAAGCCTTAAAGGGCAAGTCCACTCAAAAATGACTTACTTTCAATGAAAGCAGAAAAATCAGACAAACCAATCAAAAAAGTTTGAGCAAAATCGGATAACTTATAAGAAAGTTATGAATTTTGAAAAAGTATGTAAAACTATGGAATAATGAGAATCACAACACGAATTGCCAAGATGGTTATCAGTTTAATTGTGGCGTCATGTCCTCACAACTTATCAATTGCTTTATATAGTTTAATCCCATTAATTTCCCTTTTTATCCCCCAAAACTTGATTTCCCCATGCCTTTGCCCAGGTTATATTATTTGTATCATATTGCATGCATGACATTTCCCAAAAACTTTTATGAATTTTGAAGAATTGATACTTTTTTCTGAATATTGTATTTCATAAATATTGCTTTTTATATAAATAGTTTATCAAAATTCAATTTTTCATGATTTAACTGGACAAAAATTACTCTTTATTTGTGCATCCACACAAAAACACATGACTAACAATCTAACTTGGATGCTGGTGTGAAGAAATAAGATTTTTAGGGTAAAAATAGGAAATTTATATTATCAATATAAAGAAAATAATTAGTGGATAGTGAGGACCATACGTCACAGACTCATGAGTGAGTTGCCAATTTGTGTAGTGATTTTCAAAGTTTTTCATGTCATTAAAAATTCATAACTTTCTTATTAGTTATCCGATTTTGCTCAAACTTTTTTTGATTGGTTTGTCTGATTATTTTTGTTCTATTGAAAGTAAGTTATTTTGGAGTGGACTTGGGCTTTAAGAAAACCTCTTTATACCGAAGGGGGCGTAATGTATATTTGAAGCCCCGCATTCTTGCACACTGTAGTGATTTTCCCTGTGCTTTCACACCGAGGAAGGTACATTCTCCTTTTATGTGCAACTTTTCACCTTTCACCTTCCCCTTTCAAGTCTTTCAAGTCAACATTGCCCAATGTTCTGGTGACTAATGATTGGGCGTGCATGGCCTTGTAAATGCCTTTATAGGTTCCCATCTTGCTTCCCCGACATGAAATACGTTACTTAAAGGGCAATCCAACCCTTCTAATAACTTCATTTGAATGAAATCATAAAAATGAGAGAAACAGAATGGCGAAAGTTTCAAATAAATCGGACCAATATTAAGAAAGTTATGAGTGTTTGAAATATGGATCACTACAGCTGTGCGAATCTCAAATCGGCAATTTTGTCGTTGGATTGTCACGTAGTGACGGATTACTCTCCCGTTTGTCGCGTACAAAAATATCACTTATAATTTCTGTTTTTCTTCCAAGTGCCTTCACCCTCGGGGCACTACTCAAAATATATCATGAAGAGTACATTATTACAGGTCCTCTAAAAAGAACAGACCATCCCGAGTCATACATTTATGACAAGTTGAAATTTTAGTCTTTTTTTTGTATTGGAGCAAATGGGAAAGTTGTACGCCACTTCATCACATAGACAATAACAATTCAGCCAATTTGAAGAGCCCATACCTATAGTAATTGCAACTTTCAAAAAGTCGTAACTTTCTCATTTTTTGTCCGATTTCATTCAAACTTTCACCAGTATGCTTCTCTGAATTTTTCTGCTTTATTCTAGACAAGTTTGCTATTAAGGTTATGTCATACTCTCTTTATACTGTATCATACTTTATACTCCTTGCCCGGGAATCGTTGTCCTGGGCTGGGTTTCCTGAATTGTTGATGGCCAAGGCATGCTATAGGGTATTGATAGTGTCCAGGACTTGTCTGAGGAAGTTGTCTGGGTAGTTATTTAAAGCGTATTTTTCATTTTCAGCTCTCTCTCTCTCTTTCTTTCTCTTTCTCATGTTACTCAAATGAGGTGTGAAAATGCTTAAGGGGAAATTTGGTCGTCATCACATGGTCATCTTAATGTAAAAGGAGAATCAATACTTACTACAACTGGATGGACTAACAAAGAGGTGTACAGTCAATAAGGTGAAGATCCAAAACTGCTTTAACAGATCCATTGTGATGTCCACTTCTGGTCAAAATATCGATATGCGGAATAAAAAGGTTAAAAATGGAAACGATAATGAGTGCAATGGGTGTCCTATCTTGCTTCCCCGGTTCGGTGTAAATGTCAGATCTTTACCTCAGACCTTTTTAACTCTGGCAATTTTATCTTTAACATTTGTATACCTTTGACATTTTTACCTGTCACCGCTTCCCCTCTACCCTATAAAAGTCAATTTTTCTTCAGATGTACCCTAGGGCCTCAAACTTTTTTAAAGGTGGAATTACGTCGCGCAAGCCTTTCCTGGCCTATCTTAGTCCAGATTCTGTCCGTTTTTATATATTTTTTTTCTCCAATCATCTTTGTCCTCCTCCCTCACAAGTATCCCACACAGAGCACGGTGTCTCTACTCAATCGCGCGACCCCCCAAAAAAAAACAACAACAACAACAACAACAACTACCGGCGTAAGAATGAAAGGATCCTGTCTCCGTTTTAGCGTTTAGGGTGTGCTAATTTCTCAGTTGATTGTCCAGGCAGTGGACTAGGCCAATCACAGCACTGGATTTTTCTTATGTAGGACATAACAATCAAAATATAGGAGTATCATATAACGGGTATTCCGATAAGGAGATTAGTAGTAGCAGTAGAAATTATAGTAGTAGTAGAATTAATGATAATAGTAGTAGTAGTAGTAGTAGTAGTATTAGTAGTAGTAGAAGTAGTAAAAGTATTAGTAGTAGAAGTAGTAGTAGTAGTAGTAGTAGTAGTAATATCATTATTATTATTACTATTATCATTACTGTTATCATTTTTTTTCAATGATTATTATCATTTTCATTTTTATAATTATCATTACTATCATCATTAATAATACTGTCATTATTATTATCATTATTAATATCGTTATTTTTATTATTGTGGTTGTGGTTGTTGTATCTTCGGTAAGTATATTTTTATATTGCTTTCATGCATGGACAATTAACTGTTGGCCCGGCAGTATAATTCACCATGTACATTGTATAATCACGATGGGAAGAAGGAGCTCAGGATATGCATGGCAGCTAAACTAAAGTTTGTTTTAATGGCTGGCTTTGCTGCAGCATACTTATACAAAGGTCTACTAATTAACGTCTGCTTACAGTTTGGTGGCAGACAAAACGGGGTCATTAAATTACAGGGCCACCAGTCCAGGACCTGCAGTATCTATGGTGATGAGATTACCCTCGGTAAATGAGGCCATTATTTTATTATTATTACTTTTATTATTAATACATGTATTATCATTTTCATTATTATTATTATTATTATTATTATTATTATTATTATTATTATTATTATTATTATTTTAATCATTATTGTTATTAGTAGTAGTAGTAGTAGTAGTAGTAGTAGAAGTAGTATTGATATTATCGTCATCATTATCATTATCATTATTATTACTATTATTATCATTATTATTATCATCATTTTTTTATTGTTGTTATAGTAGTTGTTGTTTTATTATATTCATGTTTTCGTTTCCGTTTTATTTCTGCAAAGTTTTGAAAAGTCAGGTCAGTAAAACACATCCACAATTTTCTTGTTAGGCAACGTACTTGCCTTCAAACCTATTAGCATTATCCGCATTAATATGTCTGCATAATATATGGAGACGTTAATTTCAATTGCATTTCCAAATGAGTTGTAGGCCGCCTAACTGCGTTGAATATCAATTCATAATATGTTAATTATTGTAATTTATTATGTGTTCAGTATAATTAATAGTGTCACTGTGACTGTTTATAGTCTTGTGGTAGCTGTTATTAGAATGACCTTTTACTATATTATACATATGTACTTTTGTCAGTCATTAATGTTAACAAAACGACATATAAATTCTAATTTGTGTACACTGCAGTGCGTGTGTCAAATATAATATATAATGTAAATAATCAACAATACCCATGCAAATGCTGGCAGACAGTTTCTATCATCTATGTAATCGCATTACCAGTTAACTATTCTTCAGCATCATGCATCAGATGTTTTTACCGTTGGAATTCAACCATCGATCAATTGCATTGTTGTAATAATATTTGCGGTTCCTTTTTGTATTATGATGAAAATATGTGATATTAATCTGGAAAGTTTTTTTGTATTGTATTTCAATAGTGAAAATGCGAACTGCATATATTATTTGTTGCCAAGTATGATAAACATTATGGCTTGCTATACCAAACAACACGTATTATATGCATTTTGCATTTTGACTATTGAAATACACTGTGCCATTCGGTGCCAATCATTACTGGTGAATGAAATATTTGTATTGAGGTACTTCACGTAATGAATTAAATGAAAGGTGGTCCATGCATGTGTCTTCTTTTCTTGTGTTGTCCTTCCCTCTTCTCCCTTTCCCCCTCTCTCCCTCTTTTCGCATTTTCTTTCTTGTTTTTCACCCCTCCATTAGGGGTACGATCCCCCGTGACCCCTGTTTCTACGGCCACTGACCTCCATCAAAACTTGTTGAAAAATAACTCTCATATACCCTGAGTCTTATCAAGTTTAGATTTTTAGAAGACATCCAAAATAAAAACCCATTTTGAATTTGCTGCATTTCAACAACTTGTCCAAAGTAATGATTCTCGAAGAGATATAGATTTCGCTTTCATGTTTTTGTTTATATATTTGATTCAGGGGCCGTATGTGCCATATGCGATTCCATGATAGCCCACAAACTATTTTTGCCCTGTTCGATCCACTCACCCACCTTCTGTATGTGTTATGTTACCCTATATTCAGTCGATGAATTGCAACAAAAAGAGCCATTCTAATGTATTTACATTTCTTGAAAGAAAATCTGCAACTAAAAAAAAATATTCGTATCATTCTGCCTGCGGCACCATGCAAACCGAATTTCATAATTTCCCCCTCAGTTCCCAAAATCTACTGCTAATTCTTTGCAACATGTATTTCTTTCGGGCTTCCATTTGGTAACTCGACAATTGCATTATTTTGTCAAAGGCAAGGGGTATTTAGGTTTACGCTTGCGTTTGGTTTTAGGTTAGGTTTAGAGTTACGGTTACGTTTAGTTTAGTATTGGATAGAGGGTTGACGTTCAGAATTCCGTTAGTGTAGGAAATTGACGCGGAACAATTGTCGCAAGAGTCGAACAACCTGTTACTAGTTAGTAGTTTCCTGGCATCAGAGCACGAGCCCTGTGACTTCAACTTGTTTTCCATTTTTTGTCGGTGTGTTGTATTTTGTATATTTTTTTCGGAGGGGTGGGGGTAATATTTTGCTCATTAATTTTCATCGCCAGACACATTGTAGGCTTACCGTTTGTCCAAAGATAATAAACGTGTTCATATAAAATCGATTAGAAGATAAAAAGGCACTTAGTGAAAGAATACCTTTCATACATGTAGTTAAGTAATCCATAATTTTGTTAATTGTTATGGACCCTAAATAATAGCTCTGAAGCACATTATGCACAGCCATAATTGTGTGCGTGTGCGCGTGTGTGTGTGTGTATGTGCGTGTGTGTTTGTAGTTTCATTGATACATTAATGTGAATTAGCTGGCATGCATTACGATGTCGGACTTTATGCCGATGATTGCATCATGTACAGGCAGATAACGAGTAACCAAGATAGTCTGGATCTACATAGAGACATCAATCGCCTGGTTGCTTAGGAACAACGCTGGCAAATGAAATGAAATTCAACAAAACAAAATGTTATGCAATGCATACTTCTCACAAAGATAAGATAATCGAAACTCAATGTCGAATGGGGGATTCCGTTTTGGAAATCGTACTCAAGCACGCATATTTGGGGGTAGAACTTGACAGTAAACTCAGCTGGGCTAATCACATCCAAAACGTCACATCAAGGACAAATCGGATGCTTGGATTACTTCGGAGAAACCTGTATAGCTGCTCTCCCAAAGTAAAAGTAGTTTCATATAAAACTCTCGTCAAGCCACGACTTGAGTACTGTGCCTCAGTATGGGACCCTTATCAGAAGGAATACATAAAACAACTCGAAGGAGTTCAACGTCGTGCTGCAAGATTCGTCTTGAACCGTCGTGAACGCCGGAGCAGCGTCTCTGAGATGATCTCCTATCTGAAAAGGCAACCATTGGAGCACAGAAGAGCCGCCCAGAGGTTTACTATCCTCTACAAATCCATCCACAACTTAATTGCTGTTGATACTGACCGCTACCAAAACAGATCATCTGGAGTAGGGTATCTACAAGAATACGCTCTTCAGTATCATTCAAGAAGTTATCTGCTGTAAAGGACTGCTATAAACACTCCCTATATCCTAGGACATTCCCCGAATGGAACCTTCTCCCGACCCATGTTAGAAATGCCCCCACCCTTGGAGCCTTTAAAGATAACTTGCAAGATCTCAACATGGGCGAAATAATTGCTAGAGCCCACTTTAGAAATTAAGTACTCTGCTCAGTCGACTGCGCATGCATGTTACATCCAAGCTGAGGAGTTTATGCAGTAGCCCACCAGAACCAGAACCAGAGTACCACACGAATATGGGCTACTAGGTTAAAATATTCTACCCTTTGAGTTAAATATTACATAGTATGAGTAAATGTTTCCTAAAGTTGCCATGGTTATACTTTAAAATATAATAATTAATAATAATTAGATCACTTTTTTTGAGCAGCTACTATATAAATATAAAAAGTACAAAAAACATAAATTTAGCCACGTTTTAAATGTGTATAAAGAGAATGTTGGTTTCTGGAAAAGATGTAAGATAACTTGTGAGCTCTCCCATTTTTGTATGTCATTTCCGAAGAATATATGTCCTCTGAAATAGATTGCTCTTCGATTGCGCTCATTTACGAAATATGATGAGAGTAGCTTAACAGTATGTTCCAACCACTCATTCCATACATGTACGTATGTGTATTCCCGCTTCTCAACATGGTTGAGTCAAATATAATATATAATGTACATAATCAACAATACCCATGCAAGTGCTGTCAGACAGTTTCTTTCATCAATGTAATCGCATGACCAGTTAACTTTTCTTTAGCATCATGCATCAGATGTTTTTTTACCGTGGGAATTCAAACATCGATCGATGGCAATGTTGTAATAATATTTGCGGTTCCTTAATTTTGTGTATTATGATGAAAATATGTGATATTAATCTGGAAAGTTTTTTGTACGTGATAACAAAGTCTGCATAGCGCCTCCATTGATCCACTAAATGAGAAGTTACTGAAACGATTGGGGTCCCGGTCTCCCTCAAAAAAAGAATTGTGAATTTACAAGTAGGCCTATAATATACACCATTTTCGTAGTGTAACAAAATCTAATGCATACGTCGTTGTAAAGTGCCTCGATGAGAATTATTTTATTCATCTATTACGAAATTGTATTTCAATAGTGAAAATGCGAACTGCATACATTATTTGTTGCCAAGTAGGATAAACATTATGGCTTGCTCTACAAAACAACACGTATTATATGCATTTTGCATTTTGACTATTGAAATACACTCTATTCGGTGCCATTCAGTGCCATTCGGTGCCATTCGGTGCCATTCGGTGCCATTCATTACAGGTGAATGAAATATTTGTATTGATGTACTTCACGTAATGAATTAAATTTAGTTCCATTACAAAAATGGTCTATTAGGGAAGGGTGTGAAAGGTGGTCCATGCATGTGTCTTCTTTTCTTGTGTTGTCCTTCCCTCTTCTCCCTTTCCCTCTCTCTCCCTCTTTTCGCATTTTCTTTCTTGTTTTTCACCCCTCCATTAGGGGTACGATCCCCCGTGACCCCTGTTTCTACGCCACTGACCTCCATCAAAACCTGTTGAAAAATAACTATCCCATACGCTGAGTCTTATCAAGTTTAGATTTTTAGAAGACATCCAAAATAAAAACCCATTTTGAATTTGCTGCATTTCAACAACTTGTGCAAAGTAATGATTCTCGAAGAGATATAGAGTACCGAAGCTGTGACGTCATAAATTTTTGGAATTTCTCAATTTTTTCTTCATTTTCCGAAAGAGCATCAAAAATAATGTCCAAATGTCGAAAACCAATATGAAGTATTGGCCGAGATATGACCATGAATAAAGATTGCCTATGGGAACTCAGTGTTATATTGCTCTGGCTCCTAATGTTATGAACCAGAGCAATATAACACTGAGTTCATAGGCAATCTTTATTCAGATGGTCATATCTCAGCCAATACTTAACCGATTCAATTGGTTTTCGACATTTGGACATTATTTTTGGTGGTCTTTCGGAAAATGAAGAAAAAATTGAGAAATTCCAAAAATAGATTTTTGATGACGTCACACTTCACCACTCTATAGATTTCGCTTTCAGTTTTTGGTTTATATATTCGACTCAGGGGCCGTATGTGCCACATGCGATACCATGATAGCCCACAAACTATTTTTGCCCTGTTCGATCCACTCACCCACCTTCTATATGTGTTATGCTACCCCATATTCAGTCGATGAATTGCAACAAAAAGAGCAATTCTAATGTTTTTACATTTCTTGAAAGAAAATTTGCAACTAACAAGAAATATTTGTATCATTCTTCCAGCGGCATCAAGCAAACCGAATTTCATAATTTCATTTTAATATCAAAATCTTAGCGCACTCCTTTCTGATTGAATGACTTTTTAAAGAGTTTTCTCGATTTATGATTTTCGAAGGATCGTTTTTGTTATTTCTGCATAATAACACAGCTTGGAAGTAACATGTCAGAAGCAATTGACAGTGCTGAGTGGCTGATATATATTTTTGATAGCATCAATCTTTATAACTTGGTTACTTTCCTTCATACATTAGATTACATTATATGTATGGTCAATGTCTAAGTGTCTTTTTGGAAATATAGAACAAACATTGCATGGATACCAGTAACACGATCGCCGGTCGCAAAGACTTTCGATAATTCAACCTCATCCAGTTTCAATTCAGTAGATTGTGCCACTTCTTCAAATATGCGAACATTCCAACGAATTATTATGTGTAGTACAAACATGATGTCTGTGGGCTATACTTTAAAATTGCTCTTGAGTTGATTTCTTGATAGTCTTTGCGATTAATAACAAATCTTTTTCTCGTTTTCCAAACGACACTCGATCAGGTCCTAAAATCACAAGGATTAAGAACATTGACAAGATTTTTGTAATCTTTTACCTGACGATGGATGTACATAAGTTTTAATTATATTTCTCAATAAGTTATTTAAAATACTCAATGTCTGTGAAATACAGTGTATATTTACAATTCATACGTTACATAATGATCATAGATGATCGTTATTTATCATCAGCGTTTATAGGCATTCTTTGTCACGAAATCTTTTTACATGCATCTCCCTGATACCCCCAAAAAAAAAAAAAAAACTTTCTCTCTCTCTCTCTTCTTTTCTCTTCCCCCTCTCTCTCTCTCTCTCTCGCTCTCATTCTTCTTTCTTTCCCTAAGTGATCCGTATCCACTTCCTCTACCTCTATCATTATACCTCTCTCTCCCTTTCTCCCCCCTCTGTCTCAAATGTCCTATATACCAGTGAAAAGCAGGAGTTGAAACCTTCTTTTAAAGGTCAAGTCCACTCCAAAAATAACTTAATTTCAATAGAAGCAGAAAAATCAAACAAACCAATCAAAAAAAGTTTGAACAAAATCGGATAACTAATAAGAAAGTTATGAATTTTTAATGACATGAAAAACTTTGAAAATCACTAGACAAATTGGCAACTCACTCATGAGTCTGTGACGTGATGTCCTCACTATCCAATAATTATTTTCTTTATATTGATAATATAAAATTCCTATTTTCCCCTAAGAATCTTATTTCTTCACACCAGCATCCAAGTCAGATTGATAGTAATATGTTTTTGTGTGGATGCACTAATATAGAGTAATTTTTGTCCAGTTAAATCATGAAAAATGTGAATTTTGATAAACTATTAATATAAAAATCAATAATTATGAATATACAATATTGAGAAAATAGTATAAATTCTTCAAAGTTCATAAAAGATTTTGTGAAATGTCATGCACACAATATGATACAAATCATATAACCTGGGCAAAGGCATGGGGAAATCAAGTTTTGGGGGATAAAAAGGGAAATTAATGGGATTAAACTATATATATATAGCAATTGATAAATAGTGAGGACATGACTTCACAAACTGATAACCAAGTTGGCAATTTGTGTAGTGATTTCCATTGCTCCATAGTTTTACATACTTTTTCAAAAATTCATAACTTTCTTATTAGTTATCCGACGGATTTTGCTCAAACTTTTTGTGATCAGTTTGTCTGATTTGTCTGCTTCTATTGAAAGTAATTTATTTTTGGAGTGGACTTGTGCTTTAAGTTCGTTCAACAGGCCTACGTGATTTCTAGACATAGGAACGAAGCATATACAGAAAACGCACAGCAAATAATACAAAATAAAAACTTACCTAAATAAGATAAGAGTGAACAGCAAGTAGGCCTAGATCCAATCTAAAGCGAGTACGTGTGGCGTCGCTGTCACTTCTCAATGCAGTATTGAACTTTACTACATACAGAAAGTGCAAACTATATACCATAATTATGAAGGGGCGCTCATTTTTCTTCTTCTTCGGAAACCAAAATAAGTACAGTTGAGTACCTTTTGTATTATTCACTTGCTATAAACTCGTACTCCAGAAAGTGGCCTTGGGATCTTGGGTGAGAATTGGTATTCACTATCGGGCGTATCATCGTTACTTGCTATCGATTCACGCTCCAGTGATGCCACATAATAGGCAAACATATTGAATAGAATCATTTTGGTTTTCATGCAGTTCCCTTTCCTTACATCGCTGTTTACACCTACTTTCCCCGATAAATTTTGCGCATGTAGTTCCTCTTTTCCTATTATGTCCTTGGGATAGTGGGTGAGAATTAGTATTCACTGTCGGACGAGTATCATGCATCGTCACTTGGTATTGTATCCACGCTCCGGTGATGCCGCAGGATAGGCAAACAGAATAGAGTCACTTTGGATTTCTAGAGACAGTCCCTCAATACGCGTAATTACCCCACGCTCTATCATGCAGTTCCCTGTTTTCTTCCATAGCATAGCTTTACACTTTCCCCGATGATCATTTTCGCGCATGTAGTTTACATGTACTGTGTTCTGTGTAGTTCGGATTTTCTTGTTATTTGGGTTGACCTAAATCTTACCCGTATTCATACTTGATTACTGAAAACTTTATTTCTTTAAAAGTGCGGAGGAGTGACTGGCGTTTAAAAAAAATAGATTTCACTCTTACTTTCTTGAATCCGATACAATAAAGCTTGTATAAATATATATTTATCATTTTAGAGTGTGTTGAAAGATTATGATCTAAGGTGCGTCGGAACTGGATAATCCTAATTATTTTACTCCAACTCTCGTGTTCGGTGAATGACGTGAATAGTATGCATGTACATCATATTTGTATCAATAGATCCTAATGCATTTTGTAATTCATCCCCCGTTATGTTAACTGAGGGGAAGATATATGAACTGTCGCATTAATATGAGTTGGATAGAATGCAATTTATTTGATTACCGACATTGCAATGTTAATTTCATTGTTACTCCCCTTCAAAAGATAATAGATAGGCCCTACACTGTAAATAAAAAAAAAAATAAAATGACAGTGACAGTGAAAAAAAAAAAAAAGAAAAAGAAAGCAAAGGAAATGGAAAGAAAGAAAAGGAGAGAGAATGAAGCGCCTTTAAAATTATTCAAATCAATCATATCAAATAAAATGAAAAGTGACTTTTCAAAAGGATAATCATGCTCATAGGTTTGATTACACTCACTTCAATGTTTTCTATACGCCAATAAAACGCATGGCACATACGTCTAGTTAGAGAGTCCAATTAGACCTACCTTTCATTAAAACTACTTTAACCCTAATGATTGATGCATAAACGTTACAAAAGCGGAGAGGAAAGGAAAAAAAACTCAGTGGATCCGTGTGAATATTTTGTTTCATCTATTGACTCTACGGTTTAGTGAGTGACATGAACGAAAAAGCAATCAGTGAGAAATGGCATCATTAAAGTGTTTATAGATGTAGCTTATTAATTGGAAAGCTATTAAATATGTTGAGCCAAGTTGAATTTCATAGACGAAAGACTGCGGACGGAAACGCAGCTTGTTAATATTTTTCTGACATGTTTCAAACATCTAATATCAAGCTATCTAATATGTATTGTGTTTTTTTTAAAGGAGGTATACTGTACTCAGATTGAAGTAAATTGTTCATTTGATATTGTCAGAAAATAATGGTAAAAATATTGTGGCCTTTCTCTTTCTCTCTCTCTGTATATATATATATATATATATATATATATGTGTGTGTGTGTGTGTAGGCTTACGCTTCTCATTATTTTCATTAAAGCGAATTTTTCAAAAACTTACTTGGTACGTATCTGTGACGTGCATTGACTTTTTACCAAGATATTTCTTCGAGCTGTAAAGCGTTTCCAAGATTATGTGCCTTTTTACTTTCTTTTAAAGCGTTTCAAGGTTATGTGCCTTTTTACTTTCTTTTAAAGTGTTTCAAGTGTTATGCGCCTTTTTACTTTCTGTTAAACTATTTGCGCATTGCCTAGGAAACGCTACAGAAATGATTAATCTCAGTTTTTGTCAAAACCGCTTTAAAAGATATTATTCGTGAACCGATAAAAAAATGTTTGATTTGAGGCTTGAATCTTCTCTTGTTCATCATTTATTGCATCATTTTTTGCCAACACGTAGACTTATCATCGGATATATATATATATTGTCTTACTGACAATATCACAACTATCAATGGAGCTATCACACCAGGGACTTCTTTTTTATAGGTGTGGGTATGACAACAACAAAATATTTTAAATTGCTTTATTTTTCATTCTATTTTGATATTATTTTCGTTATAATTGTTATTATCATTATTATAATCATGATTATTGTCATGTTGATTAGAGTTTTTGTTTTATCGTTAATATTATAAATATTATTATTATTATCATTGTTATTATCACTATTGATATTTTCATTAATGTTATTATTACTACTACAAGTTATACTGCTACTCCTATTATTATTACTACTACTACTACTAATAATAATAATAATACGATTTGAATTGCTTTTCTTTGCTTTGTCTTGCTTTAAACCTCTGTTACCTTCTTTAACAAAAACGGTGCTACCCCTACCCCGACACCCCCTCCACGCACACACACCTTCCTCGTCTGCATGCGATGGCAGATTTGATTAAGATTTTGGTCAGTATTGATGTATATCTTTCAATGATCATTGAATCTTAACCCTACATACACGTGAGAAAGAAGAAAAAAACATATAAATTCAGCACAGACACAAGCAAGCATCGCGTTTAATCAAAGACATGGTTGCTTTTATAGAAAACAATTGTTTTAATTGGCTTTATGATTGGCATAAGCGGGTCAGTTTGCACAATGAAGGACACGGTTAAAGAGAATGTTGAGTTCTGGGAAAGGTGAACAATAATTTGTGACCTTTTCATTCTTTTATATGTTAGTAGGCTATATTATGGAAGAGTATCATAAATTAAATGTCCCCTAAAAAGGATGGCTCTCCAAATTCTCTCATATTAGAAATATGACATGTGACACCTAAATGTTGTGGACCAAACTTTCATGCCACATGTTTGTGTAGTCCCATATACACATTTTTAGTACAGCGGATGTGACTTTTAGCAATTAAGACCTTGCTATTTCGTATCATTTTGATGGTTCCAAAAATTCACACTATACACCAATACTTACATGTACATGTATGTGCTACGTATGATAAACCTTTCCCTTCGCTGTAGTTTCTTTCACAATGCAATCGCATGACCAAAACTCAACTTCAGCTTTAATGACACTCAAGTACATCATCTACCATTCCACCCCATTACACGAGATTGATGTGGAAACAGTGCACATCAGTTAATAAATGCGTCCGGAAAATCAGTGCCCGATTGACCTATTCATTATGGGTTATCACTCGTCAACCATCAAATGGGTGGATGTTTAATATGCCTAGCCATCATTGCATTATTATTGCAGTATATGTGGATGAATGAAGTTGGTATTTAATAACGTAGCAAACTCAGCGGTAAGGGTCTTAGCTGTGCTGGGAAGTAAAATTATTGTAAGCTCATTTCGGAGGAAAAGTGATTTGGAGGTAAATCTTTTCGTCTTTTCTAAATGTTTTTTCTTTCATTTCTAAAATCAGACAGTAATATCATAATATTGTAAATCCATAATATTGTATATATTTATGTATGCGTGTGTTTGTGTATGTATGTGCGTGTGTGTGTGTGTGTATATGTGTGGTTTAGGTGCGCGTGTGTGTGTGTGTGGCACTGGCAATAATGAAAGATAATATCATCAAGGGAGTTCAACTTGGAAAAGCATGAATAAACAAATGTTAATGCCGACAATATTTCTCTTTTTGTGAAAGATACAAATTATATAAATATAGGCTACAATATCTTTTGGACGAATTCGGAAAAGTCTTCAGTCTTAAAGTCAATAACGAAAAAACAATTTTTTCGGGGGATGGGCAAGGATAATGATAATAATAGACCTCAAATACCGTTTTTTGTTCAAAAAAGTTCAAAAAAGAAAGAAGTTTTGAATTTTAAAGAGATACATGTATAGTAATCTGAAAAGACTTTTATTGGTAAAATACACTTGTTAAAAATATATGCATTGTCAAAGTTAAACTATGTGTCATCACTCACTAGTAGTATATCCTCAGTGGATGCTTACTAAGCATAGCCCTGGGAAGCGGGGGTGCTGGGGGTGCTGAAGCACCCCCGGAAAAAAAATTTGGTATGATATATTTAATGTATATCATTATGCTTCGTTTACGAAATTGTCACACAGCCGACAGCCACAAATGACCCCTTTTTTTCTTTTCTTTTTAAACTTTCTTTCACAAAATCTTATAACATGTATCCCTATAGCTGACACGCGACCCAATAATACTGGCGACAAAGCATACCATATATTTTTATGTAACAAGTCAAAGATGTATATAGGCCTATAGCACACGTTTTTCTTTAATAATGTGGAATAGGGGAAATTCGACAACATAATAATAATAATCGGCTCCGATCATAGTCAGCATGCTGCATGCATGGCAAAAAAGTCTCAAATTTGTTTCCAGGTTCACAGACGGCCCAGCTGCTTCATAAGCCAAACGGACATGACTTTTGTTAATGAGTAGAAGAAAATAATTTAATGGTGTATGTTAGTACATTATATCGGGTGGCCCCCAAAAAATTGGATTACATGTAGTTGATTTTTTTGGACTTTGCTCTGATCAACAGTTATCTTTTGTCACCTTGCTGGATAGAACAACTTTTCAACACCTTTTCAACACCAAGATTATTACATTTGGTTGAAAACTTTTTATTTTACGAGTAATTTCTTATGGACTGTCATTTTCGAGATTTGCCATTGATTTGTCATCGTGCTTCGAAACTCTGGAAATCGGGCAAATTCCGAAAATGACAGTCCATTAGAAATTACTCATAAAATAAAAAGTTCTCAACTAAATTTGATGGTCTTGGTGTTATTATAATGGGGGGAAAGTGCTCTATCCAGCAAGGTGAATTGGTAAAAAAAGATGATTAGAGCTAAGTCCTGAAAAATCGACTGTATCAAGTGTTCTTTTTTTGTGTGTGTGGGCCACCCGGTATAATGATGCATAATTTCTGGGTTATTCGTTACCGTACACTCTTTCGAAGAGAATTGTTTATTAACTTGTTGTGTCCATCATATAAATCTTCATGAAGGTTTCACACAATGAATCAGTATTGTTAGCAAAAAAAAGGTTAATTGTGAGGAATATAATGACATAAACGAAGCATGTTTTAGTTTTTGTTTGTACATGTCAGGTACTACTACTAAGTCATAAATATTATGTTAACTGGTACTTTGCTTGTCTATTTCATTATTTTTCCTCACAAATTACATGTATTAACTTTTCAGTACATAGTTTTCACTGTTGAAACCTTCAGGACGATTTCTTCGATGAATGCAAAAAGTGGCATAAACAGAATTTCGCCTCGTCACGCAAAACGAACCAGAACTCTTCATTTACAAAATCAAATTAATATGATTTAAATTTAAGGAGCAACATCGATAGTAATCATTCTAGTTTAACATGATGCCAAATACACATACTTGCTTTTTGAGCAAAGCCTTGTGAAAGTTCATATCATGTATATATATTTTTTTCTGCTTGTACCATAGTTTTAATTAATCCACGGACTGTATTACGTCTTTGATTTTCTCTTGTAAGATCCAACTGAAGGGCATGAAGGAATATCCAGTGGAAAATTATTCCAAGCAGTGGGACCAAAAAGTTGATATTATATATGAACTTACTTACATCTAGATGAATATTTCTTCTCCAGAACTAAACTACATTTCATATCATTGCTGGTCTGTAAATGAATGCTCGAAGATGATTACATGCCTACAAGAATACAAGATGTAATAAAAGGCCAATAAATCAACTCAGTAGTAAGATATGGGAGAGATGCATCCACTTTCTTACTCTCTGGCAAACTCTTAACTCTCTGAGATTCATGCCATGAGCAATCGAGTTTGAATAATCAAAATATTGTACATCAATCTATGACGTAACATCTAAAACATTTTGTTGAATTATAAATAAATTATGCAGTGTTGTTTGAATGGAAAGATAAACACCTACACACTGAAACATCGCTGAAGTAAAATGTATCTTTCTGAACATTTGAGAATTGAGAACTTGATAAACTATATCGTTACAAACGTTGTTCAGGCTCAGCCTCATAAAACCCTGCCGCGCAGACAGATGATTATTATTTAGTGGCGAAGACTGATTGTTGTAAAAAAGTTGAAGCTATGTTTAAGCTGGTACTATTTCATAAAGGTCAGATAAGTTTTATTCATTGTGTTCCTGTCTTTTAGTGATTGTGAAGTGGTGATCACATTAAGCTAATAGATGTAGAAAATTAAATTTCTTAAATTGCCAGGGAAACCATGGATAAATGGGATCATTTGGATATATGCAAATTATGGTTAGACGATATTGGGCAGGAAGGTCAGCTTGCTACAACTTCTGTAAACTATTCAGGGGCGGATCTACGGGAGGGGGTTTAGGGGGTTTAACCCCCTTGGGCTGCCAAAAAAAAAAAAAAAAGAACGCACACTGCATGGAGAGAAACCTTTCAAGTGCAAATATTGTGAGAAGATATTCAACTCATCTGGCAACTTAACCAAACACATGATAACTGTGGATATAACTGTGTATTAAACTGTTACTTGATTTAAAAAGACGTTATCATGCACTCCTTTTTATGGACTCCATTGTGTTAGTAGATGCCAGAAAAACATCACTTACGGGTCGGGGGGTTCAAAATAGCCACACACAAAAATCGCCTCGTCATTGGGTCAAACTGTTTAAACTGTTACTTGATTACGGTCTCCATTGTGTTAGTAGATGCCAGGAAAACATCACTTACGGGGGTTCAAAATAGCCCTCTGCAACGTCATCTGGTCAACCCCCCTTAGCAAAAAGCTAGATCCGCCCCTGCTATTTAATCTTCACAAGATCAATCACTCACTGACAGACGAACATATTAGAACCAGACGGGAAAATGCACCTTGACATAATGACTTAGAAAAAGAAAGAAAGAAGGGGAAGAAAAAGAGGGAAGAAGAAGAATATATATATATATATATATATATATATATATATATATATATATATATATATATACGTATATATATCTCAGCACCCCCGGTGAAAAAAATCGTTCCCAGGGCCCTGTTACTAAGGTGGCAAGAATCACTTTCCATTTTTGATTATGGGCAGGAAAAGATCGTATGGAGAATAAGATAAATGTATCGGGGCTACGCGTACGGGGATTTAAGAACTATGAATTTTAAACTGTTTGTTTAAAAGACACAACGTAAAAGACACAACGTATAACGTGGTTAAAACAATTATTATACGGAGGAAAGAATGCTAGATGGAAACTGTACTTTGATTATTGTTTCAGAACAGTAGAGGGAAGATAAGTGTGAGATCTCTTTGTTTCCACCATCCTAAAAGTTATGTTACATTTACAAAAATGGGAAGAATTAGAAGGGAATACGAATGTGAGCAGGTAACCTTGCATGCTATGTGTTTGGCGTTTGTTTGTGTGTGTGGGGGGTGTGTGTGTGTGTGTGCGTGGGTTTGGGGTGAGAAAAGGCCTTTGACTCTATTTTTCATGATTTCTTATTTAAGATCCTAAAAATTATTTGGTTTTGGTCAATCAATTTGTTCGTGGGTTATTATATACAGGTATTACTAGTTGTATTATGAATGGGTGGTACTCCACTGGTTATTTTAACATAAAACGAGGAGTAAGACAGGGGAATCCTATTTCCCCATATTTGTTTTTGCTTTGTATAGAAACACTTGCTTTGGCAATAAGGAAAGACAGTACCATTGAAGGAATTCAGTTTGGGAAAAAATGAATTCAAACAAATATTGTATGCAGATGATATATCCCTGTTTGTGAAAAATACTAATGTTTTAAAACGGCTTAAATATCTTTTTGAAGAATTCGAGAAAGTAATAAGTGGTCTAAAGATAAACAAAGGGAAAACGAACTTTTTGTGGATGGGCAAAGATAGTGATAGACCTCAAATACCCTTGCTTGGAAAACTAGTTCAGCAAATTAAAATTTTAGGTGTTTGTTTCTCTCGAAATGTCAAAATTAAAGAAGATTTGAATTTCAAAGAGATACTTAGTAAAATAAAAAAGACTTTTAGGATGGTGGAAACAAAGAGATCTCACACTTATGGCTAAAATACAATTGTTAAAAACATATGCATTATCAAAGTTAAACTATGTCTCAACACTTATAGTGGTTCCTTAGTGGTTGTTTAAAGAGGTGGAGAAAATTAGTTTTGAATTTGTGTGGGCAGGTAAAGACCGCCTAAAGAGAAATATAATGTATCAGGATTACTCGCATGGGGGTTAAAAATGATGAATTTTAAATTGTTTGTAAAGGCGCAACGTTTGATGTGGCTGAAATATTTATTGTATAGAGATAGAGATGCTGGATAGAAACTGTATTTTGATTTTTTTTTTTTAGAACAGTTGGAGGGAGATTTCTGTTTCTGTGCGAATTTTACACGTCTAAATTAAAATTGAAAATACCACCATTTTATTTAGAAATTATTAAGGCTTGGCAGGATATGAGGAAGTATAGATTGTATGAAGAGGAGGTCAATCCAGTTATATTTAATGATCATTATATATGTATAAGAGGTAAAATGATTTTTGACTATTATAATTGCTAAATTATATGATTCAAGATATGGATATTGCTCATGTCATACCAACTAGTTGGAGGGATGCTACCTCTTTGGTTAAATTAATTTAAAAAAAATGATTTTGTACAATTTAATATAAACATGAATATTGCGGGGCAGGAAACAGCTTTCCAGGTAGTTAAATCTAAAACTATTTATAACTGTTTTATCAATAGTATACGTGAATCATATAATTTAGCATTAAAGGATGGTCACAGCAATTTTAACTTTACAAATAAAGAAATATGTACATTTTTTGTCCGAGCAAGGAGCACAACTGTTATCAGAAAACAAAGGGAATTTCAGTTTAGGCGTTTACATGGAGCCATATACACAACAGAACATTTGATGAGGTTTGGGTTTGTGGGGGACAATTACTGTTCATTCTGTAATAAAGAGACAGAGTCTTACTTACATATATTTATGAACTACACGAAAGTTAAACAGTTATGGCAATTCTGTATTCAATATTTCGGCTTGGCTGAATTAAGAGATATGAAATGGGGGGGGGGGACATAATTATTCATGGGACTACCTGGTAATTCGAATAGAAATAAATGTGTGAATGTGAATGTTTACGGGGGGTTAAGTAGTAGAAGGGGTGGAGGGTTGGTGGGGGATGGGCATTGTATTCCAATATGTATTATGTTATTTTTCAGGAATGATGGTACATGTAATAACTAAGTTCAGTTTGCTATTATTATTATTAGAAAAATTTAGTGATTTCATTCTATTATTCTCCTTCTTGCTCACTGTTTTGTGAATAATTTATTTGTGTTAAGAAAACGAAATGAAGTTTTGTATTTGTATGGAATTATTTACATTGATTCTTTATGTAATGATTTATTTTGAATGAAATCTCTAATAAAAAATATGGAAAAAAAGTGTGGGGATGTGTGAGGGTACTCTTGCGTGTGAGTGTATGTAATTGTGGTATGTAGGCCTACACGTATCCCAGTGTGCATATGTACGTGTGAGGATGAGTGAGATGCAAATGGTAGTGGGATTTGTTTGGGGGTGGGTAGTGGGAGGGAGTTATAATTTTGTTTTAAATTATCACTGATTTCGATTATTTATTTTTTTTTTTTCGATCGTAATTCATGAACTGTACATGTATTAAGTTAATTGAATTATGTTATTATGATGAAGAATTATTTGTATTGTTTTGATATTCAATGAAATAAAAATAATAATTACGAAAATATATAAACATTGTCCATGCCCAACCAAGACCCACTAAAATCAAAGCATTGAGTTTAAGCAGCAATGTATTATCATAAAATACATTAAGTATCCTTCCCCATTAACTGATCGATAATATGAAGCATGATTATTTATAATTTGTGTTTCATATTTTTATTTCAGAGTAACGATCCCCCAACTAAGATGGCTAACAGCACTGGCATGACCGATGAAGCCTTGATGGGTGGTAGTCCTCAGGGAGCGAGTCTTGGTACATTTCGAATCATTCGTACTGTACTTTTTGCCGTTGTCCCGCTGATTAACATCATCATCAATCTCTTCATCGCCATCGTTTTGTTCAAAGACGATGACATGGACTTCACCGACGTTGATACCTTTCTATACAAGAGCGTAATTTCACTCGACATCATGTTCTCGATCGTCTACCCGGTCTTTTCCACCTTCTTCAACTTCGATGTCCTCGAGTCTGTGGATGTCCAGAAAATGGCGCAGGTTTGCTTAACATCTTGTTTCGGGTTCTCCTTTTTCCTCCTCGTCACGGCATGGATGTTATGCGCCATCGCGATCAACAAGTACATTTACATCACGTTACCACTCAAATACCACATCTATGTGACGATTGGGAGAGTGAAACTTTTCACCATTGTCGCGTTTCTCTATTCAGGGTTCAGCTCTATTATAGTCCTACCATTTCACACCTTTCCGTTCATCGACATACGCGAATGCTCACCAGCGGGTTTCAGACAAACAATGCCCAAGACTCTCCCGTATCTTGTTTTGTTGATGATATCCATGTCACTACCATTACACCTAATAATATTCTTCAATTACGCCTTGATACGAAAAGCGATGGTGCAATCGAAACGCTTACGTCGTGTGGTAGTTCAACCGCTTGCCGATAATCACGGGATGGTGGGGAGGGACATCGACAACGGCGTTCAAGGCGGGATGCGATCTCGGGGCCTGAAGAATGTTATTCGCCTGGTGTCGGTAGCATTGTTTACTCTTATAACGTATGCTCTATCATTGATATCTCTCTGTTTTATTACGCACGATTTGAATTTGGACTCAGTGCTGTACTTCTTGAATGATGCATCGCAATATATTTGGAACAGTAAAATGGTAGTCTTGATGCTGAGCGATGTTAATTTGAGAAAGGCCATGAACAAGCGATTGAACAAGATCGCTAGCAAGATTAAATTTAGAGAATGATCGAGGACGATTATAAATAGAACGTTTCAGTACCTAAACAGCGTTCCAATGTAGAATCCCCCTTTCTCTCTCATTCAGCGTTTTTTGTTTTGTTTTTTATTTAAAAACACAGTACTCTCCGGTATTTTTACCGGTCTAACTTTTTTATTTCAAGTAGAAACACGCCAGAAACCAGAGGAGGTTCAGCAGGTTTCAACAATTTATCTGTATAGTAACACAATTGTCTACCCTGAATTAAATACATCTCTATGTGCATTTCAGTCTCCCTCTCTAATGGTCTATATATATATATATATATATATCTCTCTCTCTCTCTCTCATGGTCTATCCCTTTTTCTCTCATGGTTCCTCTCTCTCTCTCATTTTTTTTTTAATCTCTTTCACTTTTTTTATTCGTCCTTTTTATTTTTCATTATAGGCTCCTTTTAAAGTAGATTTGTAATACTTTTTCACTGTCATTGTAACCCCAGTCATCCTCTTTGATATCATACTGAGTTTCAGACAACATTTTGCTAGTCATTGATATACATGTATATAAAACTTGAGTGGTTTATTACTTTGACATAATTATACAGTATACATTGTACATGTAGTTTATTTGAACTAAAATATAAATCATTAGAAGCTTGAAAATGACAGCAATGCTGAGAAGAAGACAAAATAGACAAAATGGTATAGACACTGGTATTTCAAACTGGCATTGAATGACAGGGCAATTAATTCTTCATCATGATCCTAAGGCCTTTAAAACAAAATCAGTTTACTAAATGAGAACAGTTGAATAAATTCATGGCTATGTAGTACATGTACATGTATGTACATTATGTTTATTCTGTGAAATTATAATTTCCTCCAAGTTTCCTTCAATAAAAGAAAATAAATGGAGCCAAGTCATACTACACTACCCCAGCTAAAGTGAAACTTTATTATGTGTCATCATTTTAATCTTTGAAAAGACTTTGCTTATGGTTTCAAGCCTACATGTATATTTCAACATCCCTAGATTCTGATGCCGTCCTATTCCAACTCAGACTTTAACACAGGATTTGGAAAAACCACAAAGATTCTCAAAATTCAGTCTCATTAAAACTTTCCATACATAAACAATCATGAATATTGGGTGTCAGAACGTACATATATGACTGTCACTCACCATACATTAACTACATGTATATCACATTTCTAACAAAATTTGTAATACTGAACATTTTCAACTTAACTTTGATGTTCTGTTCCTTAAATTTGACGGCACTGAATGAGGATAGCTTAGAGAGAGCCTGTAGGCAAACTATATGCAAACAATAGACAGAGACCAAGAACGCTTTTACTGACAGATTGATTGATTGATTTTTATAGCATTATTAGGGCATGATACTCTGTGGAAGTTTTGCTATCAGGGCTACAAGATCATTATGAACTTTGTATTGTCGATACCGAGTTCCTGCTAAGAATACAGATTCTTTACATTTTTAAAAAAGAAATTTTTTGGCGAATTTCATATATATATATATATATATATGCCAGTATTGTAGGTCACTGTTCAATAGTGCATCAAAAGTAATGACAAACTACTGCTCTATTCAATCAACTTATTAATTTAAAGATTATATTCAAGTATTCTGGGGAAGAGGTCAGCAAGTACATATACATGTACTTATATTTTCACCCTCGAGATCCCTTACAGCGTAAAGTGCAGAGCAGTTTGTCCAAAGCAGAGTTCAGTCAAGATTCAGGGGAAATAAGTTAATCTGATATGAAAGATTTCTCATTATCAAAATCATCATTTCAACGGACAATAAAATTGTTATCAAACGCCACTAGAAGACATTAACAGAAACAATCATATTATGAAAAACTGATGCAATTTCAATCTCTTCCGGCTGTTTCTTTCCTTTGCTGTACTCTAAACTGAATATTATTTACAAAATACTTTCACTGAGGTTTCCATTAATGTACATCTCAGTACTAGAGGTCCAACTTCTCCTTCAAAACCTGGACACCTTTTGATGTGAGCTTTGCTACATTCTTACGGGATTCTTGTAACACTGTACATATCCTTTTCCTGGCATCATCGTTTCCACAATCTGCAAGGCTGGGATGGGTGAAAAGAAGAAAGAAACAATTACACAATATGAGTGAGAATGCATCAGAGCATCTCTCATTGGTGAGCTTTCGTTTTAAATGATGGAAAATTCTACAGCAGTGAGAACAACATTGGAGTTATCTGTGTACAGGCAAGTCTTGATGTCCCATCGGTCCTCCACTTTCTACAACAGTAATCAGGGAGAATGGATGTGTGGACATGACAATGTAAAGGTACGGTTGCTCGCTTTATAGGCTGAAGCCACTGCCTGTCTTGAATATATAGCGCACAGAGACATAAATAAAGCAACATTTCTGGTGGCATGCCTGAAAACTGATGGAAACTGTGCACTGCCTGCTGACATTGCTCCGATAAAACCTCTTAGTCAAATTAAAGATTTGATCAGCTCATAATTCATCCTGAATTATCATAAAGAAGCACATCAATGACATAGAAGAAAAAAACTACACACTAACCCTGCCTTCTTGTTCAGTACCCTCTTTTTATTTGTATATGCTTCTGATGTACTGTAAATAAATTTATATAAATGACTCTCAATATGGAACACACTGCATAACATGAAATAAGACAAACAAGACAATAGTGACGCATACCTGACCAAGACAAATGCACCTCTGTTTATCCTCAGCCAAGATCGGATGTTTTCATCAGATAGCTCTTCAAGTAGGCAACCGGATAATGAGCTTGATACATCTACAAGAAAATGTGTCATTAAACATGTCATTATTGGCAGATAACAAAAGCATTTCTAACAAAGATCAATAAAAAGGCAACAACTTCTCACCCCGTCAGATTTGACCCCTCTATAACAAATTTTTTGTTAAACATCAACACGACTTCATCATGTATAATAATACTTGAGGGCAAAATGATGGAACCGGCTCTGCGCAGCTGTGGATATAATAATAGTAATAATAATAATAGTAAGCAAATATTAACCGACTACGAGGGTAATGGTACAAACTATCATCGCCGAGATGATCGATCGGGGCTACTATCATCACGAGCCACAGGCGAGGGATGATAGTAGCCCCGAGATCACCGAGGCAATGATAGTTTGTAACTTTGTATCCATTGCCCAAGTAAAGGAGGCTAATATTTTTTTTATATCCCACATCGGCAATAAGGTCTATTTAAAGTGAATTTTACATAATTAAATGAACTAGGTTTTTGCTCGCGGCATGACAAAAAAAAAACACTGACATTTCGCTTAACCTACTTTGCTATGCTTATTCAATGGGCAATTGGGGCAGCAGCAAAAAAATACTGTACAAAAGTACTATCTCAGGGTGATAGTACTAATCTATCATTGATCATGTGACCTCGTGACATCATGTGACCAATCAGATTGCAAGATTCTTAGTATTCTTAGCACAAAGCGTGTACGTATCTTACCTCCTTTCTCTCTCTCTGCTTTCTCATGAGCCAATAATCTCTTGAACATAAGATGTCCGGAGGGATGCTCAACAATGTGCATCTGGGTAGTGAAGGGAACGAATACGAATTGAGTACCAATCACCATATAAAAAAATTTGTGTATAGCTAGAATGTACAAAATCAACCAAAAAACAAAAAAAAATCTTTCCTGGCATTCAATGGGTTTACAGTTCAGAAGTATGAAGAATGTTAAAGATTAAACCTAAAGCATCATGTACAGAACACAAGTCAGGGTGCAGTTCCATGTGTACCCTTTTTTATGCAAGTGCATATGGGTGTATTGACTAATTTACTCAAAAGTTACTGATATTTTGTCTGAGAGTGCATGTAAACTAAAAAGTGAAGCTTGAGTTCTCTAAGGGAACAAATCTTTAAGAGTGTAAGCTCAATTTTCTTATAATATGTACATGTACATGCAGGTACAAACATTCAATGGCAGTTATCACTTTCCTGTCAGGTTGACCATTCAAGGTAACAATAATACCTCAATAACATTCTTGCCTTTTATTAATATCGATATATTGTGTTATTGCTTGATGTGCGTTATGTTGTCTTTAGACTTGTATAAATGCTTCTAAAAATTATGGGATCATGGACATAAGTTTTACACAAACTTTTTTTTGATCCCGCCACATTTTACATTGTATGTTTTTCAAGCCGTGTAAATTTGTCCTTTAGATCTTCTCAACTTGCATGTATTTGATATTTGTTTATTTGTTATACTTTTACTCTTGTATATAACTGTGTTTCTGTATTTTTAATGCAAATGTGGAAATAAATTCAATTCAATTCAATTCAATCATTTCACTTGGCCGATACCACTGTCATGTTGAACAAATGATGTACCAGTCATTAGGTTTTGTGAGAATTTATTTATCTTTATTATCAGAACCTTTTATTTTAATAATGTTTCTACTCACTTCATCCATTTTGGCTGGGTCATTGACCAGGATAGGAACCAGCTCCTCAGCTGCCAGAGTGGCCAACATGCTGTAGACTGCACTCTTGTCACCTAACATATTGACAAACCAAAAAAGAAAATAACATGCTGACTAGTTGTCTTGAACAAACATGCATATTCTTGTTGGTAAGAAACCAGGGGACCTACACCCGAGTGACGCATGATGGTTCAGTGCCATTTGGTAAGACATTAATCCTCATTGCCAAGTCCCTCGGAGAGGACTTATAGCCGTCGGTCCCCTGGTTGCTCACTTACAAGCATACACATGCTTTCTTAGCAGTTAGGTAATACAAACAGACCAACCAACCATCAACATCTAAAGGTTCAATCAGAAAGCCTTATGATTTTAATATAAAGAGGATGAGGCGAGTTGGCTCAGTCGGTAATACCTCTGTCATACCAACAAGACCGATACCAGACCGACGACTGACCGAATAAAATATTGTATTACCACAAATGGCCAAGAATTGGTCTTTTTGGAGTCATTGTGGAGTCCGTTTGGTGGTGAGATCTGCCTGTCGAAAAAAAGATCCCAGGTTCAAATCCAACCCAGGTGGAAGACTGAAGCCTGAGTTGTGTTTACATGCCCCCCCCCACCCCTACCATGAACTTTTTTAATCGCAACTGACACAATAGTAAATTTACGCAATTCACAAGAGTTTCTTGCTGTGACAATGGCTTTCATTTCAATTCAGTTCAGTTCAAGAAAGTTTCTAGTATTACAGCGACCATGACCCTGCATTGTATCAGGAGAATATTCACCTTCTATATGTTGAAGCAAAGCCAATGCTAGTTGACTATTGGATTTACTATAAGCCATCTCCTTGGTGTGTGTGATGAGAAGCTTTAGTAGAGCAGGGGATGCGGCTTCCAAAAGCTCCTTTCTCCTCACTGCACTTTCCTTTTTACTACAACAACAACAGGGTTAACATTGTAATAGTAACTATTGTAATTTGTGTTTGCATAGCGCACAAATATTTTAGTAACAACAATCAATAAATATTATAATTATAATAATAATGATGATGATTATGATGACAATGATAATGAAGATGATGTTGATGATGAGGATGATAGAGATGATGGTGGTGATGAAAATAAAAGTTTACAGTTCCATAAACCCTCCTTTAAAAGTAGGAAATACCAGCAACTTTTAATAATCCAAACAACAGCTATATATTCAAACCTGCATTTTTAAATAACGGTTTGTTTGGGTAACCTTTCCAATCGGTTTAATTGTTCAACTATGTTAACAAATAATACAAATATTAAAAATGAGTGTTTTAAAGTAAAAATTTTCCATTACTGCTGTATTCTACAACTGAACTGAACTTAAAATTCCTTTCATGGAAAGAGCTTCAAAATAATAAGTATCATATTGACAGGAGTCAGGAAGCAGGATTGGGTATGGTACACCATCAAATTCTTGGGTGGGATTTGGTGCCCAAGGCATGAAAGGGGATATGGGTTAGACAAGGAAAGACCATTCTTGATCAGAGAGTGTGCTAAAGCATTGAAATTCCTGGGCAGGTTTCCCGGCCCGCAGCACAGAAGAGGTTTAATAAGTAAAGCATTACCTGACAGGGTTGCCATCCCCTCTCTGTAGTTGCTTCACGATGTCTGGATGAAAGTGGGATGGGTCTCTTGGAACCAACAGATAGAGCAAGACCTTCCGTCCATACTGGTCCGTCGCTACCTCATACGCAGCTTTCATCATTTCCTACACGATTTGAATTGAATTGAATTGAATTGAAAATCAAATATTTCCATCCTCACATCACATGTATACACACATAAAAAGATGAGCAATCATAACCGAGTCAACAGTATTGAAGTATTTACTGATCTTGTGGAATTCATATCTAATTTCAAAATAATTTAAAGGCCGTACCTCAAGGATGACTTTGCTGACGATCTTAGTATCATCCACACAATCAAACAGTGCAAGTAGTGCTCTGTGTCCAAACTCCTCCTTGCAGATCTTCTGAACGAATGTTTTGAAGGACTTGATGATCACTTTACGATCCTATGGGAGCAGAAAGGAAATAGATGTTAAATCTTCAATTCATTTTTCATTCATCCATCCCAGTGAAAGGACTTTAAAAATACATACTACTGCTACTACTGCTGCTACTAGTACTACTTGTAGTAGTAGTAGTAATAGTACTTCTACGACTGCTGCTGCTACTACTACCACTACTTCTACTACTTTAAAATGATTACACATGCTTTAGCTCCAGCACATGTTATTAGAGCACAATGGAATTCAAGGAATAATTCTATCATGTGTTCACTCATTACATCTGGGTCAAGAGTTTCAAATGGAGATTAATACATTGCCAAGGATATTGTACCCCTATAGAGCTCAAACCCATGACCTTTGCATCCTCAGTTACATGTAACTTACATGTTTAAAGTAACTTTAACCAAAACATCTTAAAGTTAATATCAATGAGCTGATCTTGGTTGAAGTGAAACAGAACTGACTCTTGTCAAATTGTCAAAATATGTAAAGTCCTATGGTGAGGTTTAATGGTTCCAACCATTGCGAGGAAGTATGAAGGCTCAGTTGATGTGGGGTGATCATCTAACCATTCATCTTCAGCAACCAAAACTACCCAGTCATCTTAGATAGGATGTGAAGCCATAGGGCCCCTTAATCCCTTAGCTAAGAAGTCATTTGCTTTCTTAGCAGTCAAGTACTATAAATTCATTCATTCAGTCAGTCAGTCAGTCAGTCAGTCAGTCAGTCAGTCAGTCAATCCATCAAGCAATTAATCAATCAGTCAGTCAATCAATCAATTCATTACCTTTGCTGTACCATACCAGAGGCAGTGCATAGCTGCCCTAGCACCATCCTGTGTGTGAAGAATCTGGACCACAACCTCTCTCATGGCTTCAATCAGTTCCTGTTTTAATACAATGGAAGTTGTTTAAGACAGTCTTGAATGCTTAGGCCTTGAAATCTCTTCATCAGTATGATAAATTTTAAAACACAAAATGAAAGCTACCACCACTTTGAAAATGTCATGAAGACTACCTATCTCAATTTAATTTTTGCTGAAATATTCTATCACAAATATTCTACTTACAAAATCCCTACACCATACACATATAATTTGTCTGACTGAACCATCTGTTATATAAGTACATATTAAATCTATTCATTTAATCCAAATCTTTATTTCATAAATAAACAAAAGAAAAGTATATAGGAAGAAATTGTACTAGAACTAGAGAAGTGAAACGATTGTCAGAAATAAAATACATTCTCCTGCATGCACTTCTTGGAATAATTAGAGTGTGAGCAAACTAAATATACTTCTCACTGCTTTGTAATCATTATCATGTCTGGATGACTTTAGTAGATGGTTAATATTGCCTTTAAAAAAGAAAAATGGTTACTCAAAATAAGAAATTAAGGAAGAAAGGAGACTTACTGCTCTCATCTGCTCAGTAGAATGCAGCAAGAAATCATAAATAGCTTTATGTACAATAGTGTGTTTGATGACAGTCCTAGATGGAGTGAGACAAACAATAATGAATTTATGAGGAGATTTTAAGTACGAATTTCAATTAGCACATGTGACATAGACAGTATTAACCTTTACTTCAGATTACATCTATCCATGTACATCCTACTGAACTAGAACCAGTAACTAATGCAACACCTTCCTCATCATTTTGAAGATCACTCCGCAATACAGTCATTTTTTTCTGATTTCAACGTTCTACATCAAACGTATAACATGCAGTACTATTTCCTTCCAGAAAGTGCACCATACATGTACTTTATAATTATGGAACTTACATATAAACATAGAAGTGACTCTTTGTCTACAAAACAATATTTTCAAAGGAAAAAAAGCTACACTGGGACAATGGTGAAAAGCTACAAATAACTTTGGAAGAGGCATGAAACCTAAAGGCTATGGATTAGTGACTTACTTATCGAGCAGAGGGGTGAGTGTTTTCAGCATATGATCCATGATACCTTGTCTAAGGGATGGGTCTTTCTGAAGAATCTCATCAAGGGTGTGTATACCTGTGGACTGAGGAGTTAAAGGGAGTGGGTCATCAGTTTCCATGTGAAGAAGGTCATAATTCGCTGACACTAGACTTGGTGGAAATACCATTAATGTGTGTACGAGTCTGCACACAGCAAAGCCGTAAGCCTAACAAGACTATTTGCATGTTCAACCTAGTCACATGACATAATTAACAGCTCTAAAAAACCTGACCTCTTTTCAATCAGGCTTACAATGGTACAGTAAAGCCCATCACACATCATATAATTCAGCTGTGAAAACATTTTTCAAAGAAATCACAATTGCATTGGATAAGGAAATTTCAACAACGGTAATCTTCCTGTTCAAGGTTATAAGTTATGACATGAATTCTAAAATTCAACTGTTTGTCCATTGTAAGCCTTCTAGCTGAATTAAAGCGTATGTCAGGTTCATAGACAATTGCACATGTACTCTGATATCATTATGATTCAGAGCCGACTTGGCTGTTCTTTCAGACTGTAAAGAGGTTTGCAATACTCGGAACCTCCTGACTGAGGCTCTGACTGATGATATGAATTCTAAAATCAACTTGCTCTCTTAGCAGTCAGGTACCATAAATCATCATGTCTCACCTTGAAGACAGCAAACCTAGCACCATAGAACTCCTCCATGAGAGCAGACCTCTCCTGGGCATTGGCGTGGTTGTTGTAGGCTTCCTCAAGCACTTCTGCAGCCTCCTTATGCCTCACCAGCTGGCAGACCTTACCATGGAACGAGCGCATGATGGCCAGCCGCTGCTCCTTGGAGCCATAGCGGAACATCTTCAGCACATAGAACTTGGCATACTTACATTTGGTGAGCTCAACAATGTGATCTGGTGAGAAAATGGAAATATTAAAATTTATATAAGATGTGTCAGTACAATTGAAGTCTACTGCTTAGTTATCTTCATCTGATTTTTAGGCTCCTTTTGAAGTTTACTGTGCTAATAAACTTGCCAATCCTCAAATACAGTGAATTAAGAAAATGTGAAGAAAACTTATTTGTCAATTTGCTTGTATTTTTATACCAAAGCACTGCATAAAATGTTTTGTACATGAGGGATGGATATTAAATGTCCTTTCTGATACTAGACACTGTATCTATGAGATTTCTCCGGGCAAGCAATGGTGTAAAAATAAACATAATTATCATCTCTCAGAAATTTTTATTTTTATGTTTATTTGCATTCTGTTGTGTAAAAAAAAAAGAGAGAAGACAATAACAAATCCTGGTTTTTCTATTTAAAAAAATCAATCTTACACTTCACAGTCTTCTAGAGACTATGAATGCTTGGTTCCTGCTCAAAATATTTGTATCAGTGAAAACACAGAAGGTACAATTGGATATGACTTACATTTAGTCTGCCTCACATATGCTTGAGGTATTTTAAAGTTGAAGAACTTCTAAATATCCTCTTTCAAAAGCCAGATTGGCATTACACATACCTAAGTTTGATAGTATAGGAGCTTTGAATGTTAGGCATCCTGGGATAATTTCAATTTTTGTAAAGAAATTTTTTGATAGCACCCGGCAAAAAAAGAGCTCATGCTCGATCTTGTAATTGAAAACAATAAGAAAAATTCCTGGAACCAGCAGGACCTAAACCTGCCATCCATCGGGCAGCGACTCTTTCACCAAGTCATCACTGGCCCATGGCACAGCCTCAACGAACTGGAAACAAAGACCTCAGCTCTCCCGACTTATTTTGATCTATTAACATCTATCAGTCCGCCATTAGGACAATAGCTTTGATTGTTAGGAGAGGTGAGGAGAGGCTGAGCTGAGCATGCAATCTTTATTTGCTAGATGCAAGCCAAAAATGTATAAACAAAAGTACAGGAGCTAATGCCCTTCTGCCTCAAGAAGCAGAAGGGCATTGATCAACAGACTACATGTAATTATGTGGACATGTGCCATCTATTGCATACATATACATACCAACCATACATCATCATTAAAATACCTTTTACTTCCTCAAATATCTTTGTCCTCTGCTCAGGGGTTCCAAACTGAACACAACATTGGATCACTCGAACCGTGTCATGGGCCTTCACCAACTGCACAAAAAAATAATAAAATCACAATTATAATTGAACTTATTATTTAGTCACAAGCTCTTTTCATTTGATTCCAAATCGTTCGTTCGTGTCTCCTTAGATCAAGATTAATGTATCTTGATCTTTGGAGTAGGTGCTACAACCAGCCGTGTCAGACACGTTGCCCCGGGGTGCGAGATAGGACTCTTGTAGCGTGCTCCCACTTAACACAAGTATACAATAACAGTTAACATTACATTCAATTAAAAGAATTAAGCGATTAATATTACTCTCATCTTGTTTGATTCCAAATTATCAAGGTCCTTGTCTGAATATTGTATTTTGTTCCCAGCTTTTCACTTCATTCAAATATTTCTGAGATATCTAAGATGACATACCCAAAGTTTAATCGAGTCACATGAATTTGGTGTTTTTTAATACCATTAAGATCTGAAGAACTTTGTAAATAAGTATAACTTACATCCAACACTCGCCCATCAAGAAGTTCACACAGCTCTGTTATGTGCTTGGTCCTCGTTTCTGGTTTGCAATTATGTCTGAGAGAATAAAAATGACAAATTTAAGTTACTGTTACACCTGTATTTCAAATTGAATAACTCTGCTAATGGTAAATTAAAGGAAAAGTAAGCAAAGTATGGTTCATCTTTTCTCACACATTTGCTTTTTGCTCCATAATAACGTTTGAATATATAACATGAAAAGTTAACTATCAAATGTCTGTTTCCTTAATTGTGGAGTGCCAAGAGTGTCAAGTTTGACAGACATGAGTATTAAAGCCCAAGTCCACTCCAAAAATAACTTACTTTCAATAGAACCAGAAAAATCAGACAAACCAATCAAAAAAAGTTTGAGCAAAATCGGATTACTAATTAGAAAGTTATGAATTTTTGAAAAAGTATGTAAAACTAAAAAACAATGGAAATCACTACACAAATTGCCAATTTGGTTATCAGTTTGTGACGTCATGTCCTCACTACTTATCAATTGCTTTATATAGTTTAATCCCATTAATTTCCCTTTTTATCCCCCAAAACTTGATTTCCCCATGCCTTTGCCCAAGTTATATGATTTGTATCATATTGCGTGCATGACATTTCCCAAAATCTTTATAAATTTTGAAGAATTGATACTATTTTTCTGAATATTGTATTTCATAATTATTGATTTTTATATAAATAGTTTATCAAAATTCAAATTTTTCATGATTTAACTGGAAAAAATTACTCTATATTAGTGCATCCACACAAAAACATATTACTATCAATCTAACTTGGATGCTGGTGTGAAGAAATAAGATTCTTAGGGAAAATAGGAAATTTATATTATCAATATAAAGAAAATAATTAGTGGATAGTGAGGACCATACGTCACAGACTCATGAGTGAGTTGCCAATTTGTGTAGTGATTTTCAAAGTTTTTCATGTCATTAAAAATTCATAACTTTGTTATTAGTTATCCGATTTTGCTCAAACTTTTTTTGATTGGTTTGTCTGATTTTTCTGGTTCTATTGAAAGTAAGTTATTTTTGGAGTGGACTTGGTCTTTAAAGTTAGCGTGGATGTGTCCGAAGAGGACATTTTGCTGACCAAACCATACAGATACAGATATACAAGAACCCACTATTATTATCATTTCAAATAAGTGGTTTGCTTTATCACTGAAAATCAAGATCCTCAACCTACAAAATATTTGAGAAGTGTTGCTCACATAGCACTTTTATTTTATTTTATTCATTTATTAATTCATGTTCATATTTTATTCTTACTATTTTCTTTCATGCAGAGACTAGAATCAATAATGGAATATGCTCTAAACATTCCAACTTCAAGGTCCTCACATTGCAATCAAACTATGATGCCTAGCTTTTCCTCATTATCAGTTCCTGCCTCTCTTAACGAAATAATACCTACTTTCTAACAACCTCCCAAGCGTTTTTGGCTTTCTGAGCGAGTTCAAAGTTGCTTTTCACTTGCTTCCTCACTTGCTTTCTCTCCTTCTTCTTCAGCTCCTCCAACTTAGGACGTTTGGTCTTTTCTGTAAGGTGAGATACAAAAGGGATCAAAAAAGCAATACTGCTAAATGAAAAGAAGAAAAAAGTAATTTGATGATTTATGCCTAAATGCACCATACTGTGGGCTTTTTTTTTAAACAGTAAATGAGCGCATGAAAACATTCATTAGTTGATGAGACCGTCCCTAAAGTAAGTAATATTCTTTCATTCAATCAAAAGTCATCACTTCATTTTTATTAAATAAGTAAACTCATTAAGGACAACTGGAGTTCAAGCAGGTAAAACAGGTCAAAAATCAGAAGTCTTCATTTTCCAATACCAATTCACCTTTAAATGAAACATCAAATTGGTAATTGTTATAAATTGGTTGCTTTTGCTCTCTTGGGGTTTTCTTACACGTATGAAATAAATTAAATATCACAATCATTTTTTCTGCTTTAAAACCTGAAGAAAATAAGGCTATTACCAGAATTTCATTGCAATTATTTCATTATAAAAGATAATTATACAAAAATAATAATTAAGCAAGAAAACAACTAATAATCACCAGCTTTATCACCAGCTTCATCACCAGCTTCATCACCAGCTTCATCATCGCTTCCTTTGCCCTTCTGTCCTCCTTTCCAAGGTTTTGTCTTATCCTGCTTGAAGTGCCCTTGCTTGGGAAATGGCTTCCCACCCTTCTGACCTGACTTTTTGTTGAAATTCTCCTTTGATTTGGGAGCTGGTTTCTTTGCACTAAACCTGTTCTTGCCTGAAACCTTAGAAAGCTTATCCTTTCCATTTGGTGTGTGAATCTCTTTCTTCATCTTGGTCTTCTGATCTGGTGTTTGCATCTCTCGCTTGATCTTTCCCATTTTGTTGGCCTTCTTAGCATCACCAGTGGAGCTGTCCATTTTTTTGGCCTTCTTACTCTTAGCATCACCAGTGGAGCTGTCCATTTCGGAATGCTTTCTCTTTGGAGATTTCTTCCCCACCTGGGTATTTCCTTTTTCTGTCATTTCTACCTGACTGTAAAAGAAAAAAAAAGTTAATTCAAGTCTGTTCTGACACTTTTATAGAAGCAAAAGGCATAATTGATAATATGCCTTCAAACCATCAGGATTTTCAAAATTTGGTGTCCAATTTACAAAGAAGGTATCCAATTTACAAAGAAGGTATCCAAAAAGCAAGGATAATTTGCATATTTTAAAATTTTGTATGATCCGCAAGAACTGTATATTCATCAGTAGGGGTGCTGGTCCGAGAATAAGGATCATCTGCATAAACGAGGATCATCTTCATAAACCCGGACAGATGCCTACCGGTACGTAAAAATAAGGATCGTCTGCATTTTCGCAGATGTTTCTTATTTCCGATCCCGCGTTGGCGATGCGAAAAAATGGATTCCGCAATGATTTTCTTGATGCATTTCCCATTGACTTTGTACAGAGACTTTCACGTTATGAGTGATAAATTAGCATTGCCAGCGCACGATCCAGGAACCTGCATTTTTTTTGGATGCAATTTGTCCGCGTTTACGTGGATATCCTTGTTTATGCGGACAATCCTCATTCTCGGAGAGTCGGACCAGCGCCCCTACTGTTCATCTGATTTCATCAGGTTAGTTTTTTTGCCCCGCACAAGAAAATTTGCCTTTGGCTTTGCAAGTTTTCCTATTTCTTCACTTGTACATCGACAAAGATATTAGTATTATAACATATTATTATGAGTCTAGTCTAGGAATATTTTTTAATTTTTTTTCTATTTGTTTTCTATTTTATAAAAATTATAAAAATCACATTCAAAGGCGACAAAGCTGTCTATTAATTATTAATTCGACACATAAATGTCTGACTATACTTGTCTAACCCATGCACTCTTCAACAACAAAAATGCACACAGAAAAATCGCTCTCTCTCATTTCCATTTCCCTTCCAAGACCAAGTTCAACTTCAAAGTTCAACTTCAAACCTCGTCTTCGATATTCAACTCGCATGACGAGCGTGATCGTGACATAATTTCCAGTTCTTGGGACTAGCTAGTCACTGGTGTATGTAACTTGTAAGCATTTAAACTCGAGATCAAAACACTATCGACTTAAATAGAACGTCTATATATGCTTAAGAACAGACATTTAATGTACATAAACTTTAAAAAACAATAACATACTTATATGGTGACAGCGATTTCGGTGCAATATGTGGTACAATTTCAGCAGCGTTGTCGAAAATTTTGACCCACGTGAAGAATTTCGCTATTTATGGTGGTAGGCACTTTTGAGGCGACTTTGACGTGAGCGGAAGTGAATTCACAGTAAAGGTCACGAAGCCTGATAAATATTCATGAGGCAAATCTAGAACTTTACGAAATGAATATTAATCGCGTACTGACCAATCATAGACAAAGAAATCGTGAAAAATCTTCACACATACACTCATAGCCTACACCTCACTCTACGTTCGCCTCACCTCACTGTACGTTCGCCTCATTTTCTCTCTGGGTTCTCTTTAGTAAATACAACATGACTTTGTCTTTGTTTGCAACATTGAATTGTTTTGATTTCTATAGTCTAGATTAATAGGCCTATAGGAATATAATTATTGTGCCAAATCTCATGTTAGCACCTAAATACGGAAGTCATTAAGAGAAATGAAACATAAATGTTTTAATTAATTCACTATAATATACGCCTCACTCTACGTTCGCCTCACCTCACTGTACGTTCGCCACATAATTCTCTCTACATAAATCCAACACTGACTTTGTTTGCATTTAATTGTTTTGAATTCTATAGTCTAGATTAATAGGCCTATATATAGGAATATAATTATAGTGCCAAATCTCATGTTAGCACCTAAATACAGAAGTCATTAAGAGAAATGAAACATAAATGTTTTAATTAATTCACTATATAGCTAGCCTACGCCTCACTCTACGTTCGCCTCACCTCACTGTACGTTCGCCTCATTTTCTCTCTGGGTTCTCTTTAGTAATCCAACATGATCGACTTTGTCTTTTTTGCAACATTGAATTGTTTTGAATTCTATATTCCAAAGAAGAATCTGTTCACTCTTGCAAAATAAAATGATCCATTTACATAAATTCAACGTAGATCTAAAATTAATGTTTTAATTTAGTATATATATGATACCTATACACCTCACTTTGCGTTCGCCTCACCTCACGGTACATTCGCCACATATTCTCTCTACTACTATCTAACTTGATCTAATTGTTATTTGCATTTAATTGTTTTTGAATTCTATATCCCAAAGTACCACTTGAATTAAATTATTGTACGTTATATAATGTTGCTAGGCCTACACCTATAATCTATAATACACCTCACTCTACGTTCGCCTCACCTCACTGTACGTTCGCCTCATTTTCTCTGGGTTCTCTTTAGTAAATCCAACATGACTTTGTCTTTGTTTGCAACATTGAATTGTTTTGATTTCTATATTCCAAAGAAGAATCTGTTCACTCTTGCAAAATAAAATGATCCATTTAGATAAATTTAACGTAGATCTAAAATTAATGTTTTAATTCAGTATCTATACACCTCACTTTGCGTTCGCCTCACCTCACGGTACATTCGCCACATTATTCTCTTTACTAAATCCAACTTGATCTACTGATTGTTATTTGCATTTAATTGTGTTTGAATTCTATATCCCCAAGTATCACTTGAATTAAATTATTGTACGTTATATAATGTTGCTAGGCCTATACACCTATAATCTATAATACACCTCACTCTACGTTCGCCTCACCTCACTCTACGTTCGCCACATAATTATCTCTATATACATACATAAATCCAACATGACTTTGTTTGCATTTAATTGTTTTGAATTCTATAGTCTAGATTAATAGGCCTATATATAGGAATATAATTATTGTGCCAAATCTCATGTAAGAACCTAAATACAAAAGTCATCAAGAGAAATGAAACATAAATGTTTGAATTCACTATATATATCTACACCTCACTCTACGTGTGCCACATATATTATTCTCTCTTTAGTATAAATCCAACTTGACTTTAATTGTTTGCATTGAATTATTTAATAAAATTATATTCTAAACTATCATTTTCATTAAATTCGTATTGTGCGTAATCTGTTCACTCTTGCAAAAATAAAATGTCACATTAAGAGAAATTCAACGTAAATGTTTTAATTCAGTATGTGATATATTATGATCAACACCTCACTTTACGTTCGCCTCACCTCACTGTACGTTCGCCACATAATTCTCTCTACATAAATCCAACATGACTTTGTTTGCATTGCATTGTTTTGAATTCTATATATATATAATAGGAATATAATTATTATGCCAAATCTTATGTTAGAACTTAAATACAAAAGTCATTAAGAGAAATGAAACAAACATGTTTGAATTCACTTTACAGTGTGAGTCAAAACAAAAGTTTACACCTAGAAAATTGCTAATTATTTTAACAATCATTTATGAACAGTAAATTATTATACATCTTATGAAAGAGTGTTTTATCCCAAATCATTTGGTATCATTTTTGTGTGGCATGTGTTCACGCTTGGATGAACAGGAGACACTGTTTAAGAGAATGCCTTGTGATCTGATTGTTGTTCCTTGGTATCTTTAATGTCTTGTTAAATGACATGTGTGTATTGGCTGCGACCAGGGGCGGCGCCAGGTTATTTCGTTAGGGAATGGGCGCGCTAGCGTCGTCGCGCTTGCCCGACGCAGGGCACAGGCGCAACGGAAGCAGTTTGGGATTGGGGGCAAACATTCCAGGGGCTTACCTTTTCAGGGGCAGTGGCGTAATGGGCAAAAACGTTTAAGGGGCAGAAGAAAATCTGCATCACCACCACTCTTACATGTTACATGCAGACCCCACGGAACGTTTTTCAAAGTGGAGTATTAACGATCAGGTAGAGCGTAGCGAGCGTAAATGGTGTGGGGTCCAGGGGCGGAGCCCCCGGAAGCTCAGGGGTTATAGGCATTTAATTACGATCAGATAAGCATATTTAGATACCTTATTAGTGACACTGGCAGGTTACTCATTCTTTCTTTCTCTCTTTTTGTTATTCTCTTTAACATACTTTTTCAAAAAGTGAGGAAGGCTCGAGCCCCGAGCCCCGCTGCTCTGCAGGCCTTGACATGAAGGCTTCTAAATAAGCATATTTTTGGCATGACTGTAAATTTGGGGATTTGTAATTTTCCAACAAACGCATAAAAAGTATAATTTACAAAAAAATTGAGAAAAAATCCCGCAAAATCATTTCATTTCAGCAACATTTGTAAATCACTGGTATCGAATTAGAAATGAACCCCGTTTGAAGCCCCCCATCAGTACGCCAGTGTTCAGGGGCTCATGTCCCCCCGTTCCACACCTTGTTGGCGGGGAAAATCTCAACTGATCCCCACCTTTCTTCTTCCTCTTTGTCCTTTCCCTTTCTCTCCTCTTCCCTTTCCCTTCCCTTTTCTCTCTTTTTAAATTTGCTGGGGCGGTCAAGGGGCTTTCTGGTCCCCTGATCCACACACTGTTGGCCGAATTGATCGCAACTGATCCCCCTTCTTCTCATGTCGCCATTATAAAATCCTCCATTGATAAATATAGGGGCATGCGGAATGTTTAGGAAATTTAATTCCAGTTTACTCTCCTTTCTTTGAATGGAATATAAATTTTATGTGATTCAATTCAGGTTTTATTATTTCTTATTTTCTTTTGGTTAAAAAATAAAACAATTTTTACTCCTTTACTGCTGATTTTTTTCGGGGGCCTGTTTTTGTTTGGTGGGGGTGAGGCGAAAATGCGTTTTGCCCCCACTTTCGTTTGGGGCGATTCCCCACACACACACACACACTTCCGGCGCCCCTTGCAGGATGTGCCCTCAAAAGTTGAAGAATTTTTAGGAATTGAGGCTCGATTTGGTGCATACTTTTGCCAAATTAAAAGAAAACAAAGTTATTAAGTTCAACTAACAAGAACAAGCTCAATTTTTCTATCTTATTTTTTTCTTTTCCCTCTCCCTACCCTCCCTTACGTCATACATATTTACATTTTATAGTTCTCTTCCTCCTGGCCTTCCTCCTTTTCTTCCCTTCCTTCCCCTTCCTTTTCTTTTCTTCTCCTTTTTCCTTTTCTTTTCCTTCTCCTTTTCCTCTTTTTCCTTCTCTTCCGCTTCCTTTTTGAAAATGATAGGGGCGGCCGCCCCTGACCCTCTGTGGCGCCGCCCTGGCTGCGACCTAATATACAGATGGACTTTCATTTGTTTTATTAATTTATTGTGATTGTCTACGTCAATGCCGTGTCAATAACATTCCATACATGTTTCTCCACTTTGAACTTATGATCGGTCCACCGCCAATTAGCCGTGAGAAAGACAGTGATTTGACCACTTAAATCACTTGATCATGGAATATCGATGTTCAGTGAACCGTGTGTTATATTTTGGAAAACTTGTTGATAGTACATAATTATTTGTATGTGCCTTGAGCATCTCTAGGGATGGATATGTTGCGCTTCATAAATATGGTTATGATTATTATTATTATTAATAGAGGTATATATTTTGATTAAGATTTAGAATCCTGTTTTACCCATTTTCATCATCTTATTCTTTAGTTACACTGGACGGGCTTATAAAGATAATGGCATTCTAGTTGTTACATGGGCGTGCGAAAACGTGCACATTTTGTTCATATCTCACAAATCATATAGTTCTCAACATTTCTGCTCATCATCGGCAGTGTTTTGATTCAAGAAAATACTCTTACAAAGCACACCAGCCAAAAAGCCAGGAGATGGAAACTTCTCCTTTGCTAATGACAGAACCTGCTTTAAAGATACTATGTCCCCTTTGCAGCCAACATCAAATTCTGTAGAACTTTGCAGGAATTATGAATATGTCATGTATGTCCTATCTGTGAAATTTAAACGTTAGCAGTGTCCTAATATTCAAATTATGCAAGGAAACCCATTTAATTGCTAGACTTCACTGTCAGACACTATTGAGTGACTGACTGGCTTTTTTCTTCTTTGGTAATAGCATACATAAAATGAGCTGTAAAGAGTACATGAGCATTTGTCTACATCAATAACCAACTTCTTGTAATGGCCAAAATTAAACTGATTGAATCTTTGCGCAGCATAAAACGTACGACCATTCGGTACAATGGTCTGAAAATCAGACTATTACTTACTGGCTCTATAGCTCTTAAGTCGATTCGACAACTAATAGTCGTTATTTTCCCACTTAAAGACATTTTCAAGCCCCCCCTTGTTTTTTAGGGAAGTTCTAAATTAGTATTATCTCTCAAATGCCGTTGGAATTTAACCTTTTCATTTTTTTTTGGCCTGCAAATGGGACATAGTACCTTTAATATGCAACTGTTAATGTGACATTTTATTTTTGCAAGAGTGAACAGATTATGCACAATACGAATTTAATGAAATTAATAGTTTGGAATATAGAATTTTAAATAATCAAATGGAAACTGGCAAAGTCAAGTTGGATTTACTAAAGAGAGAATAATATGTGGCGAACGTAGAGTGAGGTGTAGGCCTATATAGTGAATTAAAACATTTATGTTTCATTTCTCTTAATGACTTTTGGATTTAGGTTCTTACATGAGATTTGGCACAATAATTATATTCCTATATATAGGCCTATTAATCTAGACTATAGAATTCAAAACAATTAAATGCAAACAAAGTCATGTTGGATTTATGTATGTATATAGAGATAATTATGTGGCGAACGTAGAGTGAGGTGAGGCGAACGTAGAGTGAGGTGTATTATAGATTATAGGTGTAGGCCTAGCAACATTATATAACGTACAATAATTTAATTCAAGTGATACTTGGGGATATAGAATTCAAACACAATTAAATGCAAATAACAATTAGATCAAGTTGGATTTAGTAGAGAGAATATGTGGCGAATGTACCGTGAGGTGAGGCGAACGCAAAGTGAGGTGTATAGATACTGAATTAAAACATTAATTTTAGATCTACGTTAAATTTATCTAAATGGATCATTTTATTTTGCAAGAGTGAACAGATTCTTCTTTGGAATATAGAAATCAAAACAATTCAATGTTGCAAACAAAGACAAAGTCATGTTGGATTTACTAAAGAGAACCCAGAGAGAAAATGAGGCGAACGTACAGTGAGGTGAGGCGAACGTAGAGTGAGGTGTATTATAGATTATAGGTGTAGGCCTAGCAACATTATATAACGTACAATAATTTAATTCAAGTGGTACTTTGGGATATAGAATTCAAAAACAATTAAATGCAAATAACAATTAGATCAAGTTAGATAGTAGTAGAGAGAATATGTGGCGAATGTACCGTGAGGTGAGGCGAACGCAAAGTGAGGTGTATAGGTATCATATATATACTAAATTAAAACATTAATTTTAGATCTACGTTGAATTTATGTAAATGGATCATTTTATTTTGCAAGAGTGAACAGATTCTTCTTTGGAATATAGAATTCAAAACAATTCAATGTTGCAAAAAAAGACAAAGTCGATCATGTTGGATTACTAAAGAGAACCCAGAGAGAAAATGAGGCGAACGTACAGTGAGGTGAGGCGAACGTAGAGTGAGGCGTAGGCTAGCTATATAGTGAATTAATTAAAACATTTATGTTTCATTTCTCTTAATGACTTCTGTATTTAGGTGCTAACATGAGATTTGGCACTATAATTATATTCCTATATATAGGCCTATTAATCTAGACTATAGAATTCAAAACAATTAAATGCAAACAAAGTCAGTGTTGGATTTATGTAGAGAGAATTATGTGGCGAACGTACAGTGAGGTGAGGCGAACGTAGAGTGAGGCGTATATTATAGTGAATTAATTAAAACATTTATGTTTCATTTATCTTAATGACTTCTGTATTTAGGTGCTAACATGAGATTTGGCACAATAATTATATTCCTATAGGCCTATTAATCTAGACTATAGAAATCAAAACAATTCAATGTTGCAAACAAAGACAAAGTCATGTTGTATTTACTAAAGAGAACCCAGAGAGAAAATGAGGCGAACGTACAGTGAGGTGAGGCGAACGTAGAGTGAGGTGTAGGCTATGAGTGTATGTGTGAAGATTTTTCACGATTTCTTTGTCTATGATTGGTCAGTACGCGATTAATATTCATTTCGTGAAGTTCTAGATTTGCCTCATGAATATTTATCAGGCTTCGTGACCTTTACTGTGAATTCACTTCCGCTCACGTCAAAGTCGCCTCAAAAGTGCCTACCATTTATGGTCTGCAACTGTACATATGGTGGCCTTGTGATGACAAATCAGTCGGGAAATAAATAAATTTGAGGACACCATAAACTCGCAAAATTTGTATACACGTATCGTACGCACAGTAAGGCCAAGGGGACTCAGAACAGGAAAAAAAGGTTTATTTTGCTACAAAATGTCTCGTCTGATAAGAGCTATGATCATGGGACCACCCGGATCAGGAAAGGGCACCATGTCATCCCGGATAGCCAAAGAATTCAAGCTGAATCATCTATCAAGTGGAGATCTCCTTCGGAGTCAGATTCAACAGCAGACAGGTGGTTCTCCGTAACTTTGAAGCCGGGTCTATGACTAGGCTTCAGCCCGGGCTGGGCAGGCGCTGGGGCCGCTGGGCAGAGGCGGCTCCGGGTCTGGCAAGGAGGGAGTGTCCATGTTGAAACAAATGAAAGAAAACAAAAAGAAGATAATAATAACGTCTCAGAGACTCAGTAGACCTCGAACTTCAATTTAGATAATTTCAAAGAATCAAAGTAGACTCTCTACTCTAGACCTATTCTAGGCTAGAAGTAGAACCCTAGATCTAGAGCCTGGCTGTAGTGTAGAGGAATTTATTTTTGTATTTTCAATTTTTCAGTTAACTCTTTCAGTCTTTGTGCGTTGCCCGTAAATCCCCTGGGCATCGCATTAATTATTTGCAGCATGTATGAATAGCTCGTAGTGTGATTTGTGCACACATGCGAATGAAACGCAGGGCCGACGGTGCACTGTTGCGAAAAGAATGCATAAAGTCTTAAATTAAACTTAAAAGAGTTTTAAAAAATAATAAAATTAAAATAAGATTTATCATTAGACTCGGCTCGTAGCTCAGTCGGTAAAGTGTCAGCCTGTCGAACCAAAGATCTCGGGTTCGAATCCCACCCAGGCGGATGACTGAAGCCTGCGATGTGTGTTAACGTGCCCCTCCCATTGTTTCATAGACGCAGGCTATGTTAAGTGGAAAACACTGCGTCCCTTGGATAGGATGTTAAATGGAGGCCCCGTGTATATGTACAGGAGAGTCGCGTCGCCACCCTTGCACGTTAAGAACCCACTGCACTATTCGTATAAGAGAAGGGGGAAACCCGTTGAAGTGGTCCACCTGTACCAGCACGCCCCAATCGGGCCGAGTATATACGCCATCTGCAAGAATCTTCAGTATTGGAAGGAGGCAGATTATCTTGAAGAAGGAGAAGAAGAAGGACTCTATTCTCTAATGTCTTAAAAGCTCTTAATGAAATAATCAGAAATATAGTTAATCTAACTTCTAGATCTAAGGCCGTAGGGTCTAAAGTCTAATTTGGATCTTGAATACTTAATATTTTGTTATTGTTTTTTTGTGTTATCGGCGTTTCATTCTTTCTTGTTTTTCTGGGCCCATTCTTAAGTTATAAAGAGTTGCGATTGATTCAAATCAATCGCAACTTGATATCAATTGCAATTCCTATCTCCATGATCTCTTACGTACACGATTGCGATTAATTTTATTCAGGTGAGATTGATTTGCATGAATTTTTAATCGATCGCAACTCTTTATAATAGTTTTTATTGTTCCTTGTGATTTCTATTATAGCCGTTGGACTCCTAGCCAAGCAGTTTATTGATAAAGGAAGTCTCGTTCCAGATGATGTCATGGTTAAACTCATCACACACGAGCTGAATGGACTACCACCAAATTGGTTATTAGATGGTAATATATAGTAATACTAATTATAATGACAATAAATAAAATTGTAATAAAATTGATAACAATAACAAACCTAATAGTAATAATAACACCACCAATTATAATGATGATGATGATAACAAAAATAATAATAATGCTAATCAATAAATGATATAATAATGACAATAATAATAAGTAAATGAGGCCTACAATTACAAAGGAACCGGTACAAACTTATGTTCCAAACTAGTTTAAGTTAACTGGTTCATTTTTATGAAAACGTCAGTGTAGAAAGCATTGAAAGTAAACTATTCCTAATTTTGCAATGAAAAATTCCTAATTTTAGCTTTGGAAGGTTAGGAAATTTGAATCATATTTATCCATCGAATGTGCTTGTCTTTAATTTTTCCTGTTTTCATTCCTTTTGCACCTTATAAATAGGTTTCCCACGAACTGTGGCACAAGCAGATGCCTTGTCAAAGAATCAGCAACTTGATGCCGTTATGAACCTAGATGTGCCTTTTGATGTCATAGTTCAGAGGTTAGAATGGCGATGGATACACCCAGGGAGTGATCGTGTGTATAACTTGGACTGGAATCCCCCCAAAGTACCTGTGAGTTTAAAGCCCCACTGCACTACTTGTAGCTTCATGCTCCCTCTATATAGAAAACAATGACTAAGTGGTGCCTGTTGGTCCCCATGATCCTCTTTTTCTTATCTTAATTGAGAGCTGAGTTGATATGAGAAAACCACCTGTCACTCAGTGACCGTGCCGGGAGGTCTAATCCCTCCTGGCCAAACTAGTGCAGACGAGCTTTAAGATCATTAGTTGTAGCTTAACCATGTTATTGTTAATCTTGTGAAACTCGTTAGAATGAAATTAATGAGAAACCTCATAACACAAGGTAATTTCGATGGTCCCAGCTCTTTATTTCTATTTTCTTCACCCCAATATAACAAGATAACTATAGGAAGGTAATTATCATTTTCCCAGTGATGTCCTTGTTGTAATGAGTTTCCTCTCCCTACATAAAATAATCTACATTGTATATGTATATGATATTTATTCAAATGGAATGGTCATAAAATGCTCTGCTAAATGGTGCTTGCCTGAATTCTTCTCTTTTTACATGTGTATATCTTATGAAAGTGTATAAGGGGTCCAAGAAAACAATAGAGATTACCATTTCTGTATGGTTTCATTGCTAAAGGGTTGATCCATACTTTTTACTTTTCATGTCACAAGAACTTATTTTAATGTCAACTTGTCAAGCGACATTCTTTTACGTACCAAGATATGTTTTATACTGCTTTACAAATGCCAAAGTTCAGCATTCGTTCAAGAATGAGCCACAGATAAAACTTATCATTTCTTGATGCAGTGCACAGGCACATGTACATGTAATTAGTGTACGAAGTCGCTCAACCGCCATGTGTTAACCCAGAGCAGTTCACTTTTTTCGCTTCTCAGGCACAGGTGACGCTTATACTTAATAATAATGATAATAGCACATTATGCCAGCGTAAGAATAATTTAATTGTAAATAGTCATTGAAGTCTCTAAATTGGCAATGCAGTGGAAATTTAAAATGACTTACTTTACATTCAACATATTTGTTATAGTTTAAGGATGATGTAACAGGAGAGGATTTGATTCAGAGAGAGGATGACAAACCAGAGACAGTAAGAGCAAGGCTTGTTGCTTATGAACAACTCACAAAACCAGTCCTAGAATTCTACAGGTAACACATGTTTTATTTTTCTTTCTTTAGAAACATTAAAAGCATATGTGCTAGAAAATAATTGATAAAAGGAAATGACAACATTTTACTAGAATGAAAGTGGAAGTTGACTAACTTTCTTAAAGTTATTAAACATAAAAATTAATTCTCTTTTTCTCAGCTCAATTTGATTATTTGGCTGTAGTGTGTTCTGTATGAACATTACCTTGTACCTCAAGGCTTGTGCTAGTTATCAAAACCCCCAAATCATGAGAAGGCGTCAAACAGACTTGTAGATAATTTGATGATCTGACTTTAAAATCAATGACCTTCTAAAGTGTAAATCTCTCTTTAAATATTTATAAGACTTTGTTATCCTCCTCTTATGTTTTATACATTTATTCTTTCTTTTTTCCCCTAGATCAAAGGGGGTTTTAACAGAGTTCCATGGAACAGAGACCAATCAAATCTGGCCTCACGTCCAAGATTTCTTAACAGATCATCTCCAACATCCAACCAAACAAAGTGAATGAAGGGAACGGATCTACTGTCATATGACAAGGAGCCATTGGTTTAAATGTCACAGCAATATTGAAGGTAATCTACAGATCATACATAAAGAATGGGTCTAAGCCAGAAAGTACAGTACATCTATTTTTGAGAAATCACTTACTGCAAATATAAAAAACTGTTTCTATTCACAATATACCTTTTTTAGATTTAAGAAAGTGAAAGTGACATTTCCATGTAGTGATTTTTATATATTTCATTTCATACCAGAACTCTTTTAGCTAATTTACTCTATTTCCCAGTATATCATTCCCTCCCCCTCCCTCCTACCCCCTTCCTCCTCACCCACATCCCACATTTTTTGTAATACATTCAAGACTCCCTGGTTTACCTGTTTGCTCATACATGCATTTAACCATGATGTCACATACATTTAATTTTTGACAAACAAACATCAAGGATTATTTAATTTTTGTTTTTTCATGTATGTGTATAAGTGTTTTTTAATTAAACTAATCATGGAATCTACATTTATGAAAACCATTTCTTTGTTTTTATCTGTTCTTCATGTGATTTGCTTGTATGTGAATATGGGAAAGGGTTAACAGTTTTAAAGAGACTTAGTTTGACTTAATTGTGTAGCTTTGAAGAACATGTGGTGCTCCTGATTTTCTTGTCCTGTGCCAAAATGTTGCATTAATTATCAAAAAGCCAATAGGACACTGCCAAATTTCTGCAATGTACTCTGTACTAATGAGTTTTATATAATCTTGTGCATACATTTTAGACTGTTATTTCAATGGCTATATACATGTAGAATGCATTTGGAGAATGTTTTTCGGTACATGTATGAGTACCTTTACATGTATTTTGCAGCTTATATTAGTTGACTTTCTTAGTTTATTCTATGAAGTGAAAAGAATATTTTTTAAGAATGTATTTGATTAGTAGTACTTTGTGGGTTTGTAGTTTGTGATTATATTATACTTTCTTAGATATTCCTTGAGTGTTAGCATTCCAGTTACTTTTGTTTCATGCTGTATTTCAATGCCTTTTTATTTTTAATAGATTCATTTGAAAGAGCATATTGCTTCATTAAGGAATAAACTTAAAGCCCCACTGCACTACTTATAGCTACTTGCGCCCTCTTTACAGCCAACAATGCTTAAGGTACCTGTTGATCCCCCATGATGCCCTTTTTCTTATGTTAATTGAGAGCTGATTTGATGAGATAACCACCTGCCAGTGACCTCGCAGGGAGGTCTAATCCCTCCATGCCAAACAAGTGCAGAGGGGCTTCAAGAAAGCATGATTTTTAAATGGATTTGTACAATTATCATAGCTGCAAACCATTCCTATTTTGGAGGAATGATTCCTTTTTTGCCTTCAAGTTAATGTTAGAACCCTAGATTTATTTCTCTTTGTTTTTAAAGTATGTAAAATGGACTATATTCCTAATTTTGCCTTGAGAGATTCCTAGTTTTTGCAGGAAAGGCTGGCAGGTATGAATTAAGTGATTTGTGATGCATATAGCTATGTGGTGTGAAAAAAATATATATGTTGCAATAAGTATCTTAAAGGTACTATGTCCCATTTGCAGGCCCAAAAAATGAAAAGGTTAAATTCCAACCGCATTTGAAAGACAATACTAATTTAGAACTTCCCTAAAAAAGGGGGCTTGAAAATGTCTTTAAGTGGGAAAATAACGACTATTAGTTGTCGAATCGACTTAGGAGCTATAGAGCCAGTAAGTAATAGTCTGATTTTTCAGACCATTGTACCGAATGGTCGTACGTTTTATGCTGCGCAAAGATTCAATCAGTTTAATTTTGGCCATTACAAGAAGTGGGTTATTGATGTAGACAAATGCTCATGTACCCTTTACAGCTCATTTTATGTATGTTATTACCAAAGATGAAAAAAGCCAGTCAGTCACTCAATAGTGTCTGACAGTGAAGTCTAGCAAGTAAACGGGTTTCCTTGCATAATTTGAATATTAGGACACTGCTAACGTTTAAATTTCACAGATAGGACATACATGACATATTCATAATTCCTGCAAAGTTCTACAAAATTTGATGTTGGCTGCAAAGGGACATAGTATCTTTAAAGCACATCTGTCTATTTTAAAATAAGTGTGTTTATTGTTTGGATTTGAGTTGGACTTCTATTTCATCAGAATTTTATTTTATTTTGAATATCAAGATCCACTATCAAGTCATGTAATTTTAAATGCAAATGTACTGAACGATAACTGGAATCTGTTTCATTCCATGTCATCTACTAAGTAGAATGCCATGATAAATATTTTTGTTAAGTATTTTTTAATAGTGTAATGATTAAAATGTCGTAATTTTCATTTCAATTTGCAGCTGACTTAAATATATAGGTAAAAATTTTAAGCATTGTCAAGTTTTTACAAATATGTGCCTTAAAAAGTATTGATTATTCCATTTTGTGATTTATGTGATTTTTGTTTATATTTTATTCTATTATGGAAAATGAATGTAATTTTTAGATCTTATGGTAGGTTATGCTGCATAAGTAATTAATGTAAATATGCATACAAATATTGATGTAAGATTCCACTTATTTGATCCATAACTAAACACCCGTTTCTTAACATTTTGAAATCTGAAAGTATTTTATTTTGATAAAAAATGTTCATGGGATGTTTGTCAGTTTTTCATGTATGTGCAGTATGTAGAAATCATAATCACTCAAATTTTTGTTTTTAGGCCTAATGGTACATACACTTGGATTTTTGAAGTATGTATTGATTGTTTTTAAATGAATAATTATAACAGTACATGTATTTAATGAATGAAATAATGGGCACATACCGGTAGTCATGAAGCCAGCCAAAGTTTTACTTCTGGAAAAAGATTAACATCTATGTGCACCATGTCGAAATGTCATTGAAACATTTTTGTATTGATTTTATCCTGTTAACATGACTAAGAAAATGTAAACTTAGGCTTATTCTGCTATTCCATGTCCCTGTTTTTAGTGATGTGCTATAACAGTACATGTGTATGTTTGATGGTGCCAGCAGTCTGCCAGTCAATTAGGTTGGCTGCTGCTCATATAATATCAAACATATTTTCTATTCAGATGTTTTAAGAATATAAAAAATTATGCAAAGAAAGACGTTCCTTGCCCCTTGTATTCTTTCTATGTCTTTGAATTATTTATCAATTTTAGTATTGTACATGTATTTTGTTTATGTTCAATCCCAAAAAGTATTTTTTCTTTACACACTTGGAAGGCATAGGAGATAAATACCAAGAAAGCAAGGAATTATTTGGTAATTTATAGTAAGAAGGCAAAATGGGGGAGACAGAAAAAGATAACACTTGTCAGAATCTATCAGTGAGAGAGAGAGAGAGAGAGAGAGAGAGAGAGCACTTGTCAGAATGTATCAGAGAGAGAGAGCACTTATCACAATGTGTCGGAGAGATACATTTATCAGAATAATATATCACAGAGAGAGAGCACTTCTCAGAATCTATGAGAATAAACTAAACAAGCAACAAAATATTTGAGAAGTAGGTATTTCTTTTATTACTAATGTGCTGTACATATTCTATAAATTGAGATTTTGCATACAATTGCACTTTGTGACACACTACACATTTACATAGCCATGCATTGTTAGTTGGTTAGAAATATTTGTATTTTTGCCAGCTATTAATATCTAATTCTTTCTACAATGTTAGTACATGGAATTCTAAATGAATAAATTGTGAATATTAAAATAATTGACATACATTTTCATATGTTAAATAAATCTGATCTCTCAACATCTTAAGCTGAAATATCGTCTGTTTGGAGCCAGAATGGCATTAGCTCATATTCTTGAACACAGAGTCAACAACCTTCTTGCTCTGAACAGACAAAATGGACGCTCCCAAGCCAGAGGGACTTTCCGTCACATTGTGGGGCTTTTTGTTGCCCTCCTGGCTCTCGATGGACAATATCAAACTCACAGTGATAATCACAAAGTAGTGATGTCTTCTACATGTACACTGTGTGATTAATTACAGCATACACTGCAACCTTGAAGTAAAACCACAAAATGTTGAGAATTTGCAAGTGGTTTACGTTAGGGGTACATGTACACTTTACGGTTCATCAAAGCATACGCTACAAACCTGATGTAAAGCCACAAAATTACGAGAATTTGCAAGTGGTTCACATTTACAAAAGTTTAATACCGCAAAATAAACGAATCATTACTGATATTATTTTCGCAAGAACTGGTAACTCTTATTTGTGAAAGTCAAAAACATAATTTTCTTTTGTTTTTCAGTATTCTTACAATACAAATACACATTTTCTTAGTAATAATGATACTGCACTCGTGCAGCAATACATGGAATAAAACTGGAAGTCTGAGGCAATGATATATGGCAAGCGAAAATGATAATCAAATTGTGACCACAACAATTTGTAAATGAAACAAGGTATATTTCCATATATTTTCCACAACGCCATCAAATTATCCTTGTAAAACAAAATAAATAAACACAATTATTGCATGGTAGAAGTGCAAGTACGTTACCCTTATTTAAAACCAAACAAAACAAAATGTTCCTACTGATGATCAGTATTAAAAGTAAAGAAATATAAATAAATAACAATGGGACTATGTACACTAATAATTCTATACATCAAATGATATTGATAAACAAAGTGTGAACTATGATCCATGCCAAGATCATACAAAATAGTATATTCATTGGAAATAGGACAAAAGTAGTGATATAATTCATCAACTTTATATTGGTCTAAACTGGGCTGATTACTTATCAAGAACAAGTACATGTACATTTATAATGGAATAAAATTCAATGAGATGGAATAATTTCACTGGAATATATATTAAATTCATTTCTATATGCACTTATTATTCAATAATGCATTTAGAAATATCATAATTCCACGATCATATTTTTATCTAATTCTATTTCATGTTCAGCTCGCTTAAATATTCCTGTTGACCAATATTGAAACATATAATTTTCAAAAATCATATGGCAATAATTTATTAATAAGTTTATCTTTGTATAAGCTGAAGATCAGTAGAGAATTCAGTTGAATAATATTATGAAATGTAAAATTTTGCCTGGTTTCGATAAATTATGACCTATTGCAGTAGTACAAGATGTAGCTTCTGAGCTAGCAACATAATTTTAATGGAAAATTTGCTAAGGGGATTTTTTCATGCAACTGTGTTTTTTAGAGGCAAAGGTTTGAATCCATCCCTCCCCTGCAGTAAAGACACTAAAATGACCAATACAACTCTTATAGAATTTACATAGTGTTTTAGTTGCAGAGAAGGAGAATTCTACATGTATTCCTACCATTTACATGACCACATTCTACTTTTCCATTTCTTGAATACTTAATCCTCTCCCAAATATCCTGCATGTTGACAAAAATACTCTGCAGGCATTCCTTTCTTACATGACGTACAACTTCAGTCTCTTGCTACTTACAATAACATGTTTTAGGTCCATGCATTTTTCATTATTTTGAGCAAATAAGATGCAATATCTGTACTATATTGAAAAAATAAAGACCCTCAATTGCTGAATTCTTCAAATATTTCATGTTGTAGCATAAATATTTAATGCATAGAACATGTCACCAATTACAAATAATGAAAATTATATCTTCCTCCTCTTCAACATTAAACCTCTGTTCCTACATTAGATTAATTTACTAATCAATTATAAATTACAATATAGCTGAAGCATAAGCCTCATTCTATTGCTATCATAAAATTGTGTAACAGTAAATATTTTCTTTTGCATAGACATACTGAAAATCCTTGGTAACAATAGACTTCCTTACAAGGCTAACACAATTTTAGAAACACACATGTATACATGTATACCATAAATCAATATACACGTACGTGTAAAAGCAGTAAATGGGCACAGATCAAACAAAATATGATCTTTGACATGGTTTCTTCTGAACTTTGCTCCACATGCTCCAATCAATTGATAACATTAATGTTAATGCCATTAAAGATAATATCAATACTGAGAAATAAAGTCAGCCCTAAAAGTCCTACAAAGAACATGATTATCCAGAGAGATATATTCTGTTTTATACATTGTATATCTCACTCATTGAGGCTGTATATGCATTTATCATAGCCCGACGGCTTCGTACGATAGCTGCATGCATCCTCAACTCAAGTGCAGATAGATCGCATAATAAGCTCATGCGCATGCATCATTTGTATACTATCTATCAATCAGATGATAGGAGATACATGTAAAGGCCTTCAAATTATGTTCATGATAAACACGTCCTCTATATGACTGAAGCTTTGTAATGCTGCTCCATGAAATGGTATTTGGAATCCCTACACCTTCTCACCAGGCAATCATCCTCGTGATGGTCCCAACGAGGCATTCAGATTTGATAAGAGGGGCATGAGACTGTCTGTGAGGCATTGATCCTCTTGATTCTACAATGTCTCACTGTTTCTGATGCAATTGCTTGACTTCAGCATCTTGTTATGGTCCCAATGAAATGGTTACATTTGGAGATAAGATAACAGGGTCAGTGAAGTGATAGTATTGACCTTCTAGAATCTACAATGTCTCATTGTTTCTGATGTAACTGCTTGAAGATATATTGTGACCCCTCTGGCCAATCTTTTGACGTCAGTATGTTCTCATTGTCTCCAACGAGATGCTTGCATTTAGAGATGAGACAGTCACTGAAGCGGCTACACTAGAATCTGCAATGTCTTACTTTTCCTGTTGCAACTGTTTGAAGGACACACTAGGAATTCAGACCTTTCTAGCTACTCTCTGATATCAGCACCTTCTCATGGTCTGGACAAGATGGTTGCATTAGGAGATTCGGGAGTCGGTGAAGTATGGTATTGACTTTCTAGAATCTACAATACCCTGCTGTTTCTGATGCTATTGCTTGAAGGAGTTTCCAGGAATTGTGACCGCTCCTGCCAGCCTCCGCATCTTCCGATGGGCCTGTTGAAATGATATGTTGGAGAATGGGGGAAGGGGCAGGGGGAGGGGGGTAAGGAGAGTAATAGTAATGACCCTCTATAATCTACAATGTCTCGCTGTTTCTAATGCTATTGCTTGACGCGCTCTTGGGTACTCGTGAGCCTTCCCGCCGACCTCCACATCTCTTGATGGTCCCGGTGAGATGACTTTGCTTGGTGATGAGGGGCATGAGACGGTCGGTGAAGCGGTGGTAGTTCCTCTCCAGCTCTCGTTGGTATTCTCTCTGGTCATGCATGATCAGACTCTTGTTCTTTCGCAATGCATCGCCACACCTGTAGAAAGTGATGAGTAACATCATCGATTAGCCACCCGTATTTCCAGACGTGAATATTCATGCTTTATTGCAGATCAGTCAGTTTTCAATACTTAAATCGTACTTTCACGGATATGGATATACATTAATCACTTGTATTTCCTAATACTATAATTTATGCTTTTTGCAAATAATTGGGTTTTGAATGCTTAATATGTACATTCCCTCAATTGAAAAGCACCCATTTAAGGAGGTACGTGATCATATGAAATCAATATCAACTGCTCAAAAACTGAAAATCATTTTGTACACACAAGACAAAGGTCTACAGGTGATGGGTGAGGTCTGAAAATTGGTGAATGTATCCTTGGATGTTTCAGGTGTAATACGACAATGAAGAAAATTCATACAGGAAAGTTTGATTTTGAGCACTTCTGCAACATTTAGACTACCCATGATCAGGACCATGCATATCTTTAAATTTTTGAACAAAAAATGATTTTGAGATGGCTTCAAAAACAGATCAACATCAGATCACAATATGTGTGGTGGGCTTTAAGTTAAAACTTACTTCTTTTGTAGATCTTTGAGGCAAAGCCGTAGTGTGTTGTGGTGCTTGTCCAGAGGTTTGTCAATGTCTAGAAAAATCTGTGCTACCTCCATTGGTCCCTTATAAATGACAAACAAAATAAATGAAACATTATGAATAATCAATAAACTAATTAAAGTAATACAACAAACATGGACAAATTTACACACAAAATAATACAACAGAATGCTAGCAAGTTTGAAGCTGGAACTTCATAATAACAAACACACAAAGGACTAACTCTATGTACTGAGGCAAAGATTAAAACTTTGCCTCAATTTAAGCAGCTTGCCAGATTATGGGCAAAATGACTAAATCTATATGCCAGATTTTCAACGGAAAGGATTATCTGGGCCCTGTTGCATAAAAAACTTACTACTGATGATAACTTTGCCATCAATATTAACAACTATGGCAACGTCACTCAACAGCCTATCAAATCAAGGTTTTCGTGGAAGTTAATATTAATGGCAAAGTTACCATCAATGCTAAGTATTATGTAACAGGGCCTAAGTCCTACCAGCTATAAGTGGCAGTGACGCATGGAAGCCAAGGACTAATTCTATGTACTTTATAGGCAGAGCTTAAACCTCTCAAAGTTAGGCAACTTTCACAAATACAGCTAAACGACTAACTCTATGGAGTTAGGCAAGGTTTAAACCTCTCCTCACTTTCAAGTGTACAAACTGAATTACTAACTTCACCTACTAAAGCAGGGTAAAACCTGGTTTACACTTTAGGCAACTTTCAAAATTATAGGCCAAATGACTAACTCTACGTACCTAGGGGTTTCAAACTCTCTTTAATACTGTTAGGCAGTTTTTTTTTTTTTATAGAATCTAGGCGATATAGATCATCATTCCTACCTGGTTAACAGTGGTACCAATACATCCCTGGAGAACCATCTGAAGCATCTTGGCATCCGTAGGCTCCTGGAGGGTAGCCACTTCTAGCTCGTTGGTTTTCTTCTGGATATCTTCAATAGCTACCTCGACAGGGGATAGCACAATCTGTCAGGGATGCAATATATTGTCAAAGAGTAAGATAATGTTTACAGAGGTCGAGGTCTGATGAAAGTAAAACTAATTCAATTGCAAGCTTTACCTCTCTTTGTATGCTAGTTTGGATTTATATCACAAAATGAAATATCTCCTGAAAAGGCCCTCATATTCGAAATGTGATGAGGAAAATCTGCTCAAATGTTTGGACAAACTTTCATGTATGTTTACATTTTTAATAGTCCCATGTAAACATGTCTTGCGCAGTGCATGTGATTTTCAGCAAGACTAGGTCATTTCCCTTTCATTTCAATCGTTCCACAACCGCAGAGAATACACCAATTCTTATTTATTACATAATCAATCTCTCCCAATTGAGAGATTTATTTTTCTCAACGTAATGTCATGACCAGAACTCTACCTTATCTTTCTCTTTAATCCCTGATTGAAAAGCTGGGTAGCATTTAGAAGATAACCATGCAAAAATTACATCTTTTACAGCTACAGTACATTAGTAATAATTTCTTCTGAAGGGAATATACTGAATTCTTCTTTCTATATGATGCTGATGTACCGTTTAAAGCCCACATACAGTTTTGGTACATGTAGTACAAAGAAAATTGAAATGAAGCTTCTTAAAGCCTGTCTGCACTAGTTTGGCCAGGAGGGATTAGACCACCCAGCGTGGTCACTGACAGGTGGTTATCTCATCAACTCAGCTCTCAATGAACATAAGAAAAAGGGGATCATGGGAGACCAACGCGCACCGCTTAGGCATTGTTTGCTATATAGAGGGAGCAAGTAGCTACAAGAAGTGCAGTGGGGCTTTAAATATAGTCTTCATATTGTAAAACCCTTTCAGTGAGTTATAATTTGTTTTGAAGGTAGTTTACTGACCTCTTCTTTCTGTATAATGGCGACTCTAGTCTTGATGTAAGGGAACGAATGTGAGGTGGTGAGGATGGTCTTCCTCTTACACTGGTCCTTCAGCTCTCCATGGGCACGTCCTTCCTTGGTGAAGGGTGTGGCAAACATGAAACGCTCTGAAAAAATGAAGAATGGATTACAATCAGCAAAATTTTGAAGAAAAGCAAAAACTATAAAGCTGCAACAACAATCTAAACCCGTTGACTACTGAATTCCTTCAGTCCCATAGATGTAATACAGTTTCCATGGGGTTTCTATAGGCAAAGGTTTGATGGTTACATTTGACCTTGACATAACACTGCATGTAGAGCTATTTCAGGTTGCCTATAACCAACAAGAGTAGATGACCTGTACGTGCTGTGTGGCATTGCCCCACCAAATATCAGATGAGAAGTGTCATCGGAGTTAGAGAAAACTAAGCAAGATGACAACCCCCTTCATCCCCTCTGTAACCATTAACCCGCATAAAAAAGACTCAAATCAAGACACAGTTTTCTCCATTCTATCTATCTATCTATCTATCAGGCTATAGTTCATCCAGACGTTGGACAAAGCCCTCCTCATAACATTTCCATTCTCTTCTGTCTCTAGCTGTCCTAGTCCAAGTGGCCGTTCCCATGTATGATGTTAGGTCATCTTCTGCCTTCCTCTTCTTCTCTTTCCCGTCCTTGGTTGCCATTCTGTTAAACGATTTGTCCATCTATTGTCCTGAAGTCTTGCTACATGCCCAGCCCATCTCATCTCCACTTTGATTCTCTGACTTTCTCCATGATGTCTTTAACCTTTGTTTTCTGGCGTATGACTTTGTGATTGATTTTGTCTCGCAGAGATAAATGCGACATCTTTCTCTCCATGGCTCGTTGAGTAGTCACAAGCTTCTGTTCTAGATCCTTTGTCAATGACCATGTTTCTGATCCATATGTCATAGTTGTGCATTGGTTGAACATTCTTCTTCTTAGTGACATGGGTATGTTTTTATTGGTCAACATGTCTTTGTATCTTCCAAAGTTCATCCATCCTGCTTTTACTCTCATCATAACTTCTTCTTTTGTGGTGTCTTCCATTTTCAAAGTTTGTCCCAGATATTTGTAATCGCACTCTCTCTAACATTCGATCTTCTATCTCGATGTTTTCATCTGTGTCATAGTTTGTCATATATTTAGTTTTATCTTTGTGCATAGTTAAGCCAATAAGTTTGCTCTCCCTGTTGAGACCTGTCAGCTGGTCTTCCAAGTCTTTGATTGATGTTGAGATCAAGGCCACATCATCAGCGAATCTGAGATCAGTAAGTGTTTCTCCATCAATGTTAACTCCTCCCTTTAAATGCGATTTCTCCATTCTACTAACGCCCTAATGACTCTGCCAAAATTCCAATGATGACCGAATGGACCAGTAATCTCAAGTCAGTGCCCCACAAGCTCTCCTTGGACCAAGCAAATCTTCACCACCAAGTTCAAGTGAAGCACTGTCCACCTGGTCCTGCCTAAGTCGCCTTCGACTAGAACGGGACGATGCAAAGTCATCATGCATACACGGGGCTATAGTAAAGATGGAGGACCCATGTGCGACAGTGGGGAGGAACAGACGATAAAACACCTTTTAGTCTGCCCCCTCCTTCCACAACCCTGTACCCCTAAAGACCAAAGCAGGATCCTACTTCCTCCACTAGACCGGGCTGGTGTAGTCGCTTGAGAAAAAGGAGAACCTTGACATATCTCAGGATATTCTTCTATAGCTGAATGGGACATAAGTCAATATTGAAAAGGTTGCTAACAACACAATGAAAGAATTCTGAAAGATTTCTTTTATTTGAATTAATAAGTAAGTCTCTGAGTTCAGGAGCATCGATACACATCAACATTTTGAAGACTCAAAGTTCCTACCATAAATAAAGAATACCATTGACATTTAATATACCAGGGTCCGATCTTATTATAAAGAGCTGCCATTGATTGCACTTTATCCAATCAATTGCTAAGTTATCATCATATTTGCAATCGGTACATGTTTTAATCAGAAGTCAGATCCATCAGCAGGGGATTTTGATGGGTGCGATTGCACCTACCTTTCTTGTTCCATCTATTTTATTTTTTTAATCTTTGCTTGTCCCAGTCACGTTTGAAGAGAAATTTTTGCCCATGCAAATTATGAAACATGTATATCAGTGAATGAAAACACTTCCCCTTTTACTAAAAGCTTCGCACAAAAGTGCAAAAGTTCAGTTGTGCTTGACTTGGATCAATCGCAACTCTTTGTCAGACAGGACCCTGCATTTGCCTTCCCTCATGACTGTTGAGGATAGACGATGTAAACTTACTCAGGTTGTAATTCCTACTGAAAAGTGTAGGTCTCTGTAGGATCTCATAGTAGTCAAAGTAGGGTTCTACATAGGTGACCTGGATGTAGGCTTGTAGAGGGTCTAGCTTGGATAAGTCCGGAGTGTTTGAATCCTTGATGGTTTGCACTAAGCCCTCGCCAAAACGGTCCGTGTAGAATTTCTGAAATAAAGAAAAGGAATCATGAAATGAGAAGTACATGTACTTGTGATTTTCCCTTGTTAGGGCACAAATTCATGTTCTGGTAATAATTCAATCAATAAACCTTTACTACATTATGAGGATGTACTGTTAATAAAATAAATACCTCTAGTCGCTGTGCTATCTCTGGCAGTTTAGTGATGGCAGGTTCCTTGTAGACGAACTCTTCTCCGTTAAGATCTCCAAACTTTGGTCCATAGAATCCCACTCTAAAGTAGGTCCCAAAGAGGCGCTTGGGACCCTGGCAATGAGATAAAGAAACCACCAAATATTAGGTAGAGAAAGACTTACATGTACATGTATTTAAGTTAATGGTAAGATATATTTTGTTTTGTATTACTTTATTCAATTTTGTTTCTTCATTTTTTTATCAACATTTTATGTATGTTCATATTTATTTTGTAAAAATTTTGTAATTTGAAGAATTGAAGAAAGACATAATTCAGTTTTTCTTCTTGCACTCATCTATTCTGTAGTACCAATAATCTCTTTAATTTAAAATTCCTGGATATTAAGATTATCAATAACCTTTTTTTTCCTTCTTATTTCAATGAAACCAACTACCATTAAATCTTTATTTGCTACTAAATGAAACGACTGTTCCATTAGCCGATCGTAGTGAGAAAAGATGTTAAATTTTCCTACTGTGAAGACTTACCAGGACTGATATCTTGTTGAAAGCCTCTTGTAGCTTGCCATGGACAATGGAGAGCCTCTTGTGTTCTCTGTTAGCTTCATGGATGGGTATGAGAATCTTGTACACCTCATTTACTACCTCAAATAATCCAGCCTAAAGAAAGATAAAATGTGTACATAAGTTATATGGTACAAGGAAGTATTTGCCATTAGTGAATAGAACAAAAGTATTTTGCATAGTAGAATACATTTTAGAGTAAATGGTGTCACACCAAGAATAGGTCTAGAGCTTTACTAAGCACCTGCATTATCCCTGGAGTTGGATTTGAAAGCATTTCAAAGGTGTTATATTGTGCAATACTCCTGTTACATCAATGTCACTGCATGCTATGCGTAATTCATTCTAGATTCTGTTGTACCCATAAAACTAACCCTAAATCTTGGATGAAATCAAGCCTGGAGCAACTGCTCAGGGCTTACATCCTGATAAATACCTTGGTATTTTACCCAAATTTGTCCCTCTCTGTCCAGGTGTATTGAAGAAGTACCTGGCAATGCTGGGGTAGCAATAATTGCAGGACCCTAAGGAAGAGCATTATCCCTACCATTAGGCCTACCTGACGTTAATAAGACCGCATCATTATATTTAATATCTTAATTGTTGCTGGAGCAATTATTGGATCACACACTACGATCATCATTTTCATCCAGACATGCACATACGTTATTGAACAATGTAGCAGCTTGTTCCAATAGTCCCACCAGCCCACTTTCAGTGAAGTACTTCCCAGTGCAGATGCCTTCCTCGTCTGGGGAGACTACATCGTCTGAGACTGCACTTTCTTCTAGCACATTCGGTGAGATTTTCTTTGTCGATGAAGGGAAGAGAACAAACAGAACTTCTGGTAATATTCCTACCTTATCATCATATTTTTTGTTAAAGATGATGCAGGTTGGACAAACATAGCAACATGAAATGTAATGCAATTCACAGTCTTACTATTAAAATACAATTATTCGTAGCAGGTGAATGGAATAATTTGTAATAAGGTACTTAACAAGGATTTGTGCATTAAATTTGATTACATTACAAAAATGGCCTATTGTTGCATACAAATAGAGACTTCCTGTGCACTGCTCTCTTTGTATTAAAAAGAGTAGGATAAACTCCAGTTTAGTGGTACACCTGTACATCCCAATCAGTTATATCAGGCAGAGAGATCAAATGGGCACAGTGATTAAGTTCACTTGTCCCTTCCCAGGCACAGGCAACACCAAATCATTAATGATAATAATATTAAAAGAACATGTACAGTAAAGCATCAAGCACTGGCTGCTGGAAAGTTATTTTTTCTAGCTGTAAAACTTTGCACAAAACCAAAGAGAGAAAATCCAAGTAATGTCTAATCCGTTTGTTACCTCAAATTTGACACAGCCAACTGGAAGGTGTTGACGGTCTTCTAGCATGTGCAGGTACTCGGCAACAAGGGCAGCAGAATGGATCAGGCACTCGGCAGACTCTGTCAGTTTGCCATGTTCACTGAGCTTCCCGGCCATGTTCTGAAGCCAAGTCAATCTTAGGTCTGGAGAGTTCTGGTACCTGGGGGAAAAAAATTGTTGAAAGTACATGTAGCTTAAAAAAGTTAAAAAGAGTTCGCCACCTGTATCTCCATAAATAATTGTTTAAAGTTAACTTTCCCCTAAATCTTGAGTAATGACGAAGCCTTGTTAGAAGTCTGCTAGAGTGGCAATCTGTTTATAAAGACACTTTTGTCTCCCTTAAATAGTGATTTACATTGAAACATGTATTAAAGGAACCTATAGATACAGAACACCTGTTAATAAAGACCAGTTTTCTTGTCTCCCTTGGATGGTCTTTGTTTACCTGTTTCACTGTATCAGATTTAATATAACCAGAACTGTCAATACATGCACGTTCATACAATAATATTTTGAAACACCTAGATTGACAAATTAAAAACAAACCGAATCAGCACTATCTGCAAAATATTACAATTACATCTTGATGTAGACATGTTCACTACCATCTTGTTTATGAAAGATTTTCATTTCTGTCACGAAACATTCATGGATTGAACATTCTTGTTCTAAATAACAAAAGCTTAAATATGCTACTGACAGGGCCAAACAAGGAGTTTCACATGTGTTGATCAAAAGGGCAACCATAAAGAAAAAAGCATACGAATCTCCAGCCAGCATCCCCAAGCCTTTACAAAATTACCCTACATGTAAGGTATTTACCCTCTTATTACAACTTCCTAGTGGGTAACTAAATCAGGGTGTATTACATAGAGCGTGATTGTCACAAGGAGTAATCATCCTGCAGGATTATTTACCCAGGAAAAAGGGGGAGAGGGGGTACTTTGCAATACTTGAGGTTATTTTCCCAGGGGGGTTGGGGCAGTTATCGTAAGGGGTAGTTTTCCATAGAGTAGTTGTTCTAACAGAGGATGGGTGATCGTCTAGGGGACAGTTGTCGTCCTAGAATGAAAGTCAGAATGTGAAAATCTAGACTTACCCCTTGGCGATGCGGTACATCAAGTCTACCAGCATCTCAGTATCCTGCTTGAATTCCTTCATCTTGACGGTGTCTGAGAGGATCATGTGAAGGTTGAACACCAACTCACGCACCTGGAAAGAATTTCACATTGAGACTCAACAAAGGTAACACTATCATTTGTACCAGAGGGTAATTACATGTCTTAACTATCCCAATTACATCATCATTTTGAGTCATCACACAACTCCTTTCCAATGTCTAGTAAAAGTAAGAGCCACATCGTTGTCAGTGTATGTGTCAGCCAGCATGTCACAGCTCAGTAGATGGTCCATGGTCAGTGTTTCCAATGTAACTGGCCATCTCAATTACACTGGATAAACAGACCACTCCATTTGGTCAAGATTTCTCAAACATTGATGCTCAAACTCTACTTCCTCTGAAGTGTCCCAATACAATCAAATCAAGTCCCCAGGCCACCTTGTGAACATAAATAAAATACATATGACCATGTTACTTCAAAAGGGGAGTGAGGGATGCTATCTACACCAGGGCCTTCAAACATTCTCTCAACAAAGACACATGGGGCGCTACAAACTACCGATTGTCTATGACTCAGTTTGAGTTAAAAGCATGAAAAGGAGATCGGGAAATGAAAAGCACTATACCTGCTCAGGGAATGTAGTTTGCTGTAGCTCAGAATCGTCCTCTGCGTAGGTCAGGATTGTCTTCAGGAGCGCCTCAGGTACTCCTCATTGAAGTTGGCTTCCGTGCCAACCAGGGACGAAAGGGACATGGTCACCTGCATCTTCACCCGGGCAAAGTTCTATGAGGAGTACAGGAAGGACAACATGATGTATCCCTTCTATGTCTTCACAAATGAACCATTTAAATGTTCTAGTTTGACATGTGCACAAAACAGTAGCATAACTTAAGTCATAGTTTCAAAAGTCCTGCTACAGCATTTACAATACAAATTATGTATCTTTTTCCTGATTTATATTGCCTAAAACAACGATAAAGAAATGTACATCTACTTTGACAAATACTGTGTTCTTTATGTGACAGGCTGACATCAAATAACACGAGGCTGTCAAACATATCTTGTTTTAGAGGTACTTAAGACACAATATCCTCATGATATAGTTCAGTATTTACATATTAAATTCATCACATATTTTTACAAAGACAAGAAAACAAAAAAGAAATGGAAATCTGTAAGGAATTAAATTTGCTATTAAACACTAGGAATGAGATTTTTATTTTGAGCTTATAATCCACAGACCAAATTAAACAAAAATAAATTTCTTAAGTAAGATACATGTACACAACTTGTTATAAATAAAAATAAACAACAATAAAGATGCATGTAATGTATGATGAGTGGAAGAACCAGGGGGCTGTTACTCAAAACCGTCATAAGTCGAAGTTCGTGGACATCCCATAGAAACGTGTGTTAATTCTGTAACACACGTTTCAATGGGATGTCCAAGAAGTTAGACTTCTCACAGTTTCGAGTAACAGCCCCCAGCACTCATCTTTATCAGGGGTGATAGTGAGCACTGAAAAAAAAATAGGTTTTTGTTTTTTCCCAACCACCCACCCTCTTGACTAAAAAAAAAAAAAAGCATTCGGGGAAAAAAAATGGCATCTAACAACATTCCCCCCTTTTTTAGTAAGAAAATTGGGGAAAATTGTGAAAAATCAGGAACAATCGAGAAAATAGGGGAACAATCAAGAAAATAGGGGAACAATCAAGAAAATAGGGGAATAATCGAGAAAATAGGGGTAAAATCGGGACAATTCAGAAGAAAAAATCAGAAGAAAAAAAATATCAGAAAAAAAAAAAAAAAAATCTGATTTTTGTTTTGTTTTGTTTTTTTTTTAAATCGGAAAAAAAAAATCGGGAAAAAATCGGGAAAAAATAAAAAAAATCGGGTAATTATCAGGCCTGCTTTATTTATCCTTACTAGCAAGAATTTTTATTCTAATATCATCCCAAGTACCCCTGATAGTCAGAAAGGGTACAGTATTCTGACATAACTTACATTTCCAATCTCAAAGTTCTGTCTCATAAGAAGATAGAGAGAAGCGCTGGCATGAGAGCGTACACTGCTGATACATGAGCTGCAGTGGTGTAGAAGACGAAGGCAAAGGTCTGCACACTGCTCTGTCTGCTCCTCAAATAATAGCTCAGGGTACTGCAAGTTTAACATTAATGTAATAGAGAATTTAATAGTGAATGCAACAGTAAATGTAATAGCGAAAATGATAGATAATGAAAACTGATTATACATGAGCTACAATGATGTAGAAGACAAATGCACAAGTCTGTACACTACTCTGTCTGCTCCTGAAACCACAGCTCTAGGCCTCCCAATGGTAAACAGTGAAAAAAATACACGGGGGCGGCGGGCGAATTCGCCCCGGAAACACCATAAACAGCCCCCGAAATAGGCCAAAAATCCGATTACGGGGGCGACTTCAAAAAAGGAAATGATCTAAAATCGCCCCGTAACGATTACGAAAAAGTAGCCCCCGAAATAAAAAAATAATAATTTTCCCTGATGGTAAAAATAGCAGGCATCAAATTCACTATTGACTCCTGGGCAGTATAGCGAAAACATTTACCACGCATTGTTTTCCTTGCTTGTGCAATGCAAGGCATGGAGTTAACAGTGGATACAGGCCAGTGAGACACATGCAAAACTCTTAGATTGGTCAATTTTCTACAAATAAATACACTCTGACAGACATATTTTGTCAAAATATCCCTTTTTGAGAATCCACATGCGGGATGCAGTCTATAAAACAACTATTGAATGTTTATTTTTTGAGCTACAATTTAAACTATAGTTCCTTGGAGATCACAAGACTGCACCATGCCTCTTGGATTCACCTCAGAACACAGTACAGTTTCAAGACCTTCTTGGGCATTAGTTTTAACCATACCACTCAAATTAGTCAATATTTGTATATCATAGTCAATGTAATGGTCCATGTAATAGTGAATGTAATTTTGAAGATGAAGTCAACATTAAATTTGAATAGGATTCTTATTAAAAAAGAATGTTCAATACATTCATTAATATTCTCAATATTCAATTTGAACACAATAAATGCTGAAACTGATAAATGAAACTATGCAATACCTTGAAGACGAGAGAGCGTTGTGTGGCAAGAATACTCTCCATGACTATGGTACTCTGGTTACAAGCTAAGGCATGTAGAAGGATTGTCATGATGCCCGTCAAACAGCCTTGGAGATGATCAGTCTGGGATACAGTCTGAAGAAGTACAAAAATGTATAAACATGCTAACATTCTGTTTCCATCAAACATATCCTCTATTTGGAGCCAGACGGTGTTAACTCATATGCTTTAAGACTGAATTAATGCCCTTCTGCATCTGAAAAGATGACAAGTAATAATATATCCTCACATGTTTCTCAAGTCTACCGTAAATTAATTTCCCTGGCTTACAGCAGTGGCAGACATTTTCAGTGTATAGTATATTTCAAGGGATGCATTCTACCAGGTGCACACTTACTTACTATACCTGGGTGGAGGGAGGCATTTGAAGATAAAATATCTTGTCAAAAGACATACATGTACACCTTAGGCAAAAATCAAAATGAAAGTGAATATCAATGGAACAGATATCCTTGTTTGAATTCCTATTTTGTTTTGTATGCTGTTTTTGTTGTTCCTTTCATTCCAGTTCTAAAATCCAGAATTGAAACACTCAAGCACTGACTTTGTGACCCAAACAACAAACTTTCTGACAAAAGAAATGTGTGTACCGATAGTCCTAATTCCAAAGTGACTATCAACATGTAAATATACTGCTAAGGTGCGACCTCTTTCACATTATTGAATGATAAGCAATTTTTAAAAAGGCTTTAATGTGTGTTAACTGATCAATAATGACAACACATATATGTATATTGAAGCAGACCTTGTTGGCCTATGACATAACATGTATATAATAACAAACTTTGAGCAAGCCATACAAAAAGCAAGAGGGGATGATTGACTTTTCCTGAAGGTTACATCGTACCTGTACTAGAAGTTCCATGGCATCAAGCACAGCAAATGAGACTTCATTGGCCAAGAGAGCCTCCAAACGAGCTTCTACTTCCAACTCAGCCTTTGGTCTAATAACGGGGAAGATACAAAGAATGAATGATTAGTCATCCCATACAGACAAGGGAATCATTAAGACTATAAAGCATAATCCTTCTGTAAGGTGTCAAAAATTCATGTACTCCATCAAAGTGCGAAAGTGGGGATACATGAACACTGCAGCAGACTCTGAGTGAAGGCAGGGCCCTACTCCATGGACTATCTGCTGAGGGACCTGGCTGAGGCCAACAGGCTGCCCCAAATTTTGTCTGGAGGGCCAGTCGATTTGTGGTATGAGGGCTGGGTGAGATGTATCTTATAGCTCGAGTTGGTCAGTCGCATCAAAATTCCCAACCAAATCTTCAGTCTCGGTCCGCACCAGCACATGGTGTTTCAAAAGTAAGCAAATGATCAAATCAAGATCTATGCTGGATCCTATTGCAGTCAATATCTAGTGCTTCTCTACCTACCTTTCAGGTATATCGGCATTCTGTCTGAAGTGTGTAAGATCCTTCCTCCATCTCAGTCTCTCTGCTTGACCTAAAGCTGGGCTGAACCCACGATCTCCTGCAATGCAATTAAACAAAATTAGTACTTAGACAAAATTAGTACTTAAAATGTAGACAATGTATAGATTTATGCAGGAACTTCTAAGGCAGAAGATGACAGAGAAAAAAGTAAAGTTGTGATTGGGTTTAAATAACAATGTTCTTTGAATAAGCACAATAACGAGATAGGTCGAGTACACTAGCACAAAAATACAATGAACAAAGCTCGATCTTTAGGGCAATTCCATGCATTGTGGCCTATAAGACATATGACATTTATCCTATTATTTCATCCAATGATGAAAATCTCTTGATATGACCATTGACTAATAGTTCTGTTTGGCATCAGTAACATTATTAAATGGTCATATCAACAGATTTTTTTTCATTTTGGGATGAAATAAATGGAAAAAAGACATATGTCATACAGGACACTGTGCACGGAACGGCCCTTTAGTGGCAAAGGTCAAAAATTGCAATTCCTCTCTGACCTGATGATCCTTGTCTTGTATGTCTCTGCATCATGTCACTCCTTGCACTAGCTGTCCCCAAGATGGCTTCCTCTAGGCGCTGCTTCGCATCAGGCTTCTTAAAGGACATCCTGTTCATTCGACGAATGATGGCACTCCTACCCTGTAGCAGTCATGAAATCGGGTTTGTGGTTAAGAGAACCTTACAAATCAAGCTGTCATCACTTAGTCTAGTATACAAATGAATCATGCGCGAATGAGTTCATTATACGATCTATCTACATTGATTTGAGGCTGTGACCCTCTACCGTACAAAGCCTGAGGACGATAGGTGTAAACAACCTCAACGAGATCTAATAGATCGTATATTGGACAAAATAAGACATGCACTATATGTTTTGTATGTAACAAAACTCCTAACCCTGCCAAACCACACCCTATCATACACCTTTGTACGTTAGGTGCGGATAGATTGTATAATGAACTCATTTGCATGCATTATTGGTATTATGAAAATACCAATAAATTGTAAGAATTCTTTGAAGAAATTACCCATATGATCTCCAAAATAGATGACAGATCTCTAATCTTATTGACAAATCAAAGTAGTCATTGTACCTTGTATTCAAAGCTGTAGATGCAATAGAACATGATATCCAGCATCTTATTAACCCGCGTCACTCTCTGAGAAGCCCAGATCTGCTGCAGGGTCATGGGGTCAACGTTCTTAATGACCCAGATGAAGCACATCAAAAGGTCACGGGTAGACTCCTCAGACAGCATGGTCTTGCCTTGAGGCGGTCGCTGAAAGAGATAAAGAAAACTGTATAAAGTCTTCTTCTATCTGATGGGACTAAACTACATGTATGCTTTCCAAGTTTGGTTAAGTTAATACCTACATGTATGTGTATTTGTATACACCCTTGAGAATTTAAAGCAAATTCAATGGAAGAGAACACAAAAAATACAAACAAATCCTTTAGATTTATACTTAAATGGTTCCTTAAAGTTTGCTATTGAGCATGTAAGCAATGTCATAAAAGATCAGATAAAGAATAGATAAAGTAGCCTTGATGTGAACCATACATTATCAACAGGAGTTCAGCTTTGTATCATTTTCTGCCAACAAATGAGTATCATCTTAATGCTTGCATAATAATAATAATAGCGATATTTGTGCACATATCCACCTAAGGGGATGCTAAAGGTGCCTACAAAGTACTATTATTCCCATGGCTTTAGCCCAGCTTCCCCAAGGTGCTGAAAGCATTCAAGGAATAAAATTCCCACCAGGTAACCATTTACGACACCTGGGTGGTGAGTGGCAGATTAATGTCTTGCCGAAAGACACTGCACCTGTGTCTTGCACAATGACAGGACTCACCTGTTCGTTTTGGGCAGAGTTGGCACGCTCTGCTGCTGCTGGTGCTCCTCCTCCTCCTCCTCCTCCTGTGAAGATGCTTGTTCCAGCTATCGCCATAGCAACTGACTGGTTCAGAGGAACATCCACATCATCCATCTCCCCAAAAGATGCAGAGGGTCTGGCTTTGGGGTCCACAGCAGTACAGGTCAGCTGCGGCAAAGCGTCAATAATGATACCCAAGAGTGGGAGATAGAGGGCGGCAACACGCATTCGGCATTCGCGCATAGAGAAGCGTTGGTCAGCATCATGACAGGCTAGAAGGTTGCTAACGGTGTCGATGGCCTGGCGATGTAAGTTGCTATTGCTACACGAACAAGATAGAGAGGAGGAGAGTCATTGTCAATCTTCATGTCTTTTATGTCAGCATCATGGAAACCGGCATTGTTACCAGTCATTTCAATGATTATGAATGATTTGTTAAGACTGTAAATTAATATTTTGACAAAGCAAGTATCATATTGAAATGAACATACATGTAAGAGTGCCATGAGCATCCAGAGCAATAGAACATGCTAAAGACAATCATATTTATTTTACTAATAACACCAGAAAAACAAATGTTAGAATGAGTAGGCGCAATTCAAGTAAAATGGCAAAAATATTAAGCAGGTCAGGTACAGGTTATTTTAAAACAAGGGCCATGTCTCATAAATAGTGCTGTTGTGATTGATCCAGGTTGATTGCAAGGTCTCTTATCAACTGCAAACTTATGAACTCATGTCTCTTGTGTATACAGGTGTCATAAATTTTAAGCTGCAATTGATTTGAAACAATTGAAACTGATAGTAAGACAGGTCCCAGGTATTCAGGACTTGACTTGAAAGATTTAGCTATTGTAAAGAAATAGATTGATCCTAGTAGAGTGGTAGTATTGAACATGCATACTGTGTTGTGAGGACATTGGCCAGATCCAGGAGAAGCAAAGCCGCAAGGTAGTGCTGCTGTCTGTAGTCGTACGACAACTCTGCCATCTTGTTCATGTCTCCCAGCTGCGTCAAAGTCGTCTGGATGGAGATGAACGACGCAGTGGAATTGGTGCTGGTGATGGAGGGGGTCGGCGATGGGGGTCGAGAGAGGGAGGAGGAGGAGGAGCTGGATTGCTGGAAGGGGAGGTTGAGGGTGACGTAGTGCTCGTGGCTGCAGATGATGCGCAGAAAGTCAAGCTTGAGTAAGGCCAGTGTGGTGGGGTCATTGAGGGCAGTGATCTTACCAGATACCTTGAAGATAGAAGAGGAAAAAGAACGTAGTCTTACCGGTCATGAACAAGAACATATTTGTCTTCTTATTGAGTAGTTATTGCCCTCATTTGACATTTACATTTTCACTTTGTTTATATACTAAATCAACAAAGTCAGAGTGCTGGTGGGCCAATCAAAGGGTTCCCTGTCAATTCATGATCAATTGATATCATTAACATGAACAAACTATCAATATCACACACACAAACAAAAAACAATGATATACGTGATCACAATAATATTATAAATGTATACAACAATAATATAAATGTACACATTATGATTAACGTTCACATCTTAATGAATTCAAAATTTCACTTAATTACAAGAAGAAATATATTGTCCGAGAGATATATGCATTAATTTTTTTTCTTCAATTCCACGGTTGTATAACATAAAAAGTTACAATCAACTGTACCTCCCCAAAATTAATATTATCCCCTTCAATCATATCTTTACAATCAATAGTAACTCAAATCAATTTCAAAGATAAAATTGTAAGATAAAATCCATTTAAGCAGGATTGGAGATACATCTTTACAAAAAGACTGTACGTCAATTTTCAAGTAACAAGGCCTGGCCCAGGAATCATTTCCAAACACTTTGTTAGTAGTCTTTGACACCCAGCCCCTTTTACCTGTTTGACATAGTTGTGAATGAGAGCGAGAGCAAAGCCCCTATCCATCAGGGTAAGAAGCTCCTGGAGAAAGAAGGCTAGGCTGGCATTCAGCAGCTGCATTTGTCTCACATCCTGGTAAAATAAAAGGTAAAATATAGCCATTGGCTTATTGATGACATATGTTCTAAGGAAATTGATATAATTAATTTATGAAGAGTATCAGCAGTAATTTCTGTTTTTGTGATATGTTCACACAGATAATAGGGCACTGCCACGCAAATAATATATTTTCTGAATTAAATTTTAAATCAATAATAATATTTGATATTACTCTTTGGACTGCAACAACCGGATTGATAAATGTTCAGAATTTTTTTGCCTCTCACACTCTCGCACTGTCACTTTCAATTCATACCAAAGACTACAATAGGTCTGAAATCATTAATTACCCATTACCCATAATTACCCATCCCATTCCAAAACTTTCAACATTATTTCAACATCAGCTTTAGGATATATGTTTCCAATTTATGGTGATGAACAAGGAAACAGAATTGGTTAGTGAAAGTAATAACTCATGGCTCTGTTATGTATATGCAAATAATCATATGATTTCAATATTTATGTTTAAATTGTGACGTTGGTGATCATGATCGAATGAATAAAAGCTCTGGTAAAGGCAAAACCTAATGAATGTTTCACACACCAATCAAACCTGAACATTTAATGATCATCTAACCCTATAATCGCCCATCCCTAAAACCTCACCTTGTTGAACCTGGCGATGATTTCTGATGTAACCATAGTAACCACGGAGTTGATGTCATTACAGAAGCTCTCTGTAAATCTCATTCTACGGTAGGAGTCCAGACGCTCACAGTCAGCAAGATGCTGGGCCATACTCTTCACCTGTTTGATGAAAGAGTGAGAGATATTTAACAATAGATTGTTTGACAGGGTTTTTTTACCCGACTGATAAGAAAGCATGTTGATGATGCTTGTACGTAAGCATTTAGGGGACTAACAGTTTTAAGTTCTCTCCGAGGGACTTGATAATGAGGATTTATGCCTTACTAAAGGTCATTAGCACATGTACTGGGTTTCGAACCCAGGACCTCCAGGTTATAAGACCACTCCTCTACCATTGAGCGACCACGCTTCCTTATGAATAAGTGAAAAAAAGTTTGTTTATTCAACACTTTCATAAAAAACTGCAACATTCAAATATACAAGTAGATATTATTAAATATATGTCAACAAGAACCCAGTGGAAGAAACAATAACAAAAACAATCATTTTACTACACTACATGTAAAAGTGTCAGAGGAACAATAAAAACAGGGTCTTATTTGACGCTGATCCCTTTTCCACAAGAAAACATAACTGATACTGAACAAGCACTCACTGCTCAAGGAAAATACACTACAGACACCTTTCAAATCACGATGAATCATGAAGGTTGCCCATGGTATTCTTGACTTAATACTTTTTTAAATTTTAAAACCTCTGTAATTTCATTAAATCTGGTTTGTACCACAATACTGTTATAACACCTAACCCACTGAGTACTGAATTCTCTTCTTCCTAAGGCTTAAAACAGGGACAATCCAGTGTTCGTAGGCAAGGATTAACTAGTGATTCTTGTGTTTTTAAAAACTTGTTAGGTAGAAATGGACTAAATATTGTTAACCCTGCTTCTATTTCAAAATCTAAGATTATTCAAAGAATTACCTTATGAAGATTATATTTAATTAAGCACAAATCATCCGATTAATTGCAAATTAAGGATCGCCTACCACTATATTAATCTTCAAACACTTCAACAAGACCCTCCATCCATTGAAAACAAAAAGTAATAATAACATTATTTACTGGAAAACTTTGATACTTACAATGAGTTCAAAAAAGAACCAGGCATGACTGAAAGCTTTCTCTTTGGCTTTGCCATTAGATACTACAAACTGGAGAGTGAGTTCTTCATGGACAAGCTGAAAAAAAAATAGAAAACAGTGAAATCTAGTATGAATATTGTAATACAAGATTTATAAATGCTTGATTGATTGACGAAGACAAAACATAAATATACAAGTATGCAGAATACTGTCAAATACATAAATGTATAATCCAACATTATTTTCTTGCTAGATTCTTGAGAAATAAAAATACCATATTGATTATGAATATTCAGAATAATCATCTTTCTTCTCTTTTCTCTCTTTTCTCTCTCTCCTCTCTCTCTCTCTCTCTCTCTCTCTCTCTCTTTTTTTTTTGGAGGGGGTCTCCTTCTCTCTGTATCTACAGTTATTGTTATCTATCTCTTTGCATATCTATATTTCCCATCATTCCTAGACAGATATGTATATTTGCCATCTCCTATTAAACATCATTTAATACTTGTGCCATTACGTACGGCATTAATTTTTACACAGACCTATGGTTTTGTTTACAAATGTAGATCTCTTGATTAATCAATGTACTGACAATCACATACTTACATGTTCTTACTATACACTAAAACCAAATCAAGAATAATGTCAATCTTCAAAACAATGACAAAAATCCCTCTCACCTTTCTTGGAGGCACCCGCCCACCGAGTCCAATCACCGGAACGTTCCCCATCCCGGTCCCGGACCTACTGGGTGACCTCGCCGACCCCTGACGCTCACTGCCAAAACGGTTGTGCAAGATCGCATCCATGTCATCCTCTGGGGAGGCTGGGATACTTAGGCTGGTGCTGGAGTTCCGCAGGTTGGTGCGGTGCTTGAAGTTAAGGCTGTTGGAGCGGGCGACAGTGCCGTAGTTGCTGAAGTTCATGGATTGGGTGGGTGTGTGTGGGAGAGCCCTTCAATGAATACAAGTGAGTATGTTTCATGATATATGTAGCAACATTTTGTTTCACTCGTTTGCAGTGTTAAAAAGAGGATTAAAAGACAATCATACATGCGACTTAGAGATGAGAGTATGACTCACAATGGACCATTCATGAGGGGTAAGTAATACATCCATTCTCCATTGCATGAAGGCAATTTTTTACACAGCTTCATGCATGTGATACATTTGTTTGACCTCCCTTTAACATTGTCTGGAAATTATCATGCCTTTACAATTTTGTATTTCTTTGATGTGGCCTATAGTAAATTGTTTCTTCCTTTTATATATTCTATCCCAACAACGTTGTACTTTCATGTCAGTGCTTTTATGTGATTTCATCTTTTGCACCAGTGCACTTTCAACATTTGATTTCAAGTGGATTTGACATCTTGCTTGTCTTACGTGTCAATGTTATTATTAGTAGTATTTTGTTACAATCATTATTTTTAATATTTCCCCATGCACTCCCATCACAATGATGTCTATATAAAGAAACAAATGAAGACACACGTACCCTTACCAGTATTTCCAGCCACCATGTTAGTATTGTCAGCATCAGGAGGCCTGAAGACATAGTGGACAAAGGATGAAAGAAGGGTGTTCCTTCCATGGTTGTCCAGTCTGTTGTCCAGTAGGACATGCAGCCGATCGACGATCTCGGCCATCGTCTCAAAGCACACTTGCCCCATGTTCACTGAGAAATGTGAGGTAAGAATATGAATATATTTATATGAAAATACATGCACACCCATTATTCAATCAAGCTACTCATATTACAATAAACAATACACATAAATAAAGGTCAATCAATCAATCGTTACACAAACGGACTAATCGATCTATTAATTAACGCCCCAAGCAACCACATACTTTATAAATGTGACAATTCCATGCATACAATTGCAATTACACTATTAATCATTTATGAATTGCCAGTTCTAGGTACATGTACCCACTACTAAGCAGATGATGCACATGCATATCTGTTATAGAAAGGTGATCAATATTAGAAAACAATGAAACAATGAAATTAAAACAACTGAAAAAGAATAACTTCTGAAATCTGTCAAAAGCAGGTCTGTCAAATACCATGGTGACACTGAGGAGACCGATATCGGACAGACAACCGAACAAACAAACATTACATTTCAGGAATGGCAAAGACTTTGATTATCAGTTGTTTGGCAGTACAAATGGGATGTTTTCTTTCAAACAGTTTCCATTAATATCTATACATGTAGTGCATCAAAGTACAGAATAGAATTTAAGGGTGAATGCACAACCGGGCTCATCAATGATTCACAAAATATTGTCTCATTCACAAATCCTTACTCACCAATATGACCATTGATGATAGGTGCCTTGACCATCATTAGGATGAGCTTGTCCAGGACGATATGAAGGAACTTGACCAGTGGTTCGGCCACAGCATGACCGAGGTTGATGGTGCTGGCGATCAGCTCCCCCTCCATGTTCTGATCGCCAATGGATCGAGGAATGCTTCCCTGCTCAACGGCATGACAGAGGTGCAAGAATCTGTCCACCTTCTCATCCTGCAGTGGAAGATGGAGGAAGAAAGATGTACATCAGAAATGAAAATCTTACAGGATGGTAAAGCTAGGGCAATAGGATTGAATGAGAACATTGAGTATTTATTTAACCACCTTTTGAATAAGCATTAACGATGGCTGCATTGTAACACAGATATGTGAAGGTAACAAGTACATGCCATATGTCATAAAAGAACATGTATGGGCTATTGACAGGGCATACATCGTAGCTCTTCTTGCGTATAAAAACATACAATTCAATGACACTATGGATGTGCTCATTTGACATGCACACTTTTTAAATTGGCAAATTTCCTTAAAAATTAATACATGTTGAACGGGATATTCTGTCAATACATCGGCATGACAGAGGTACAGGAATCTGTCCATGAACTAATCCTGAACTGGGACATTTAGGAAGAAATTGCTGCCAATGCCAGAGACACAATTCTTAGAGGTTGGTAATCCTGGGGATCGTTTCCCCTCCAACTATTGCTTTTGACTTTATTCTGTCAACAATTTAGGGTCAGGGTTAGATTGCAATTGGGTCAAATTTAAAATCTAGGATTAGGGTAAGGTTGAAGTTGGTGTTGTTAGGGTTGAAGCTAAGCATTCCGTTACTGTAAGAAACTGACAAAGATCAATTGCTGCAGGAACAAGTGTCTTGCAAGCAGAGAGGTCAGGGGCATGGTTTTGAATGAGAACATTCATTAAATATTTAACCTGTTGTAGACATAAACTAACCCATCCATTGAAAAACTATGGATGCATATTAACACAAAAGATGTCAAGGTAACAAGTATATGCACATATGCGCTGCGCGTGTGTAGATGACAGATTGCATATACAGGATTGCACACACACGATGTATGCACCTTCTCCACTCCCAGGGGAGTATTCAAGCCATGTACCTTTTCGTAGATGCTCACAATACTAAACAAACCACAATGACTTTCACATCCTACTGGGTACCCTCTTAACACCTTGGTGGAGATAAGCAATGTAGAATAGGATAAAAGTGCCATGACAAGAATTGGACCCATGACCTTGGCATCTAGAGTCAAATGTTTCAACGGCATGACTATGACACCTCTGTTATTCATGTAGATTCATCTTACCTGAGGATGTACTGAGGAAATTGCCTTGAGAGTTACACTGAACAGCTGCTTGTGTCCATCCACCCACTTCATTCCTGGTAGCTGGACCTGGAAGGGTCAGTGAGAAAACACAACACCATTTACAATAGGTGGGACAATGGGAGAAGATTTGGGACTTACTTGACACTAGATGGTGTTTGTTTTTTCAATACAAAAAAGATGGGTTAAACATCATTAGTAGAATTTGCTGTGATGCAAAGTGCACTTTAATAGACTTAGTAGCACATCCCCATGGTGAATTATGAATTGCCTACATTCAAAGCAGTGCATGACTTTAAAACTGTATTGTATGGAGCCAAGAGGGCACTATCTCTGTGTAAAATGACATGAGCTCCCAGAAAGACAATTTTAATGATAAATCCATCATTGCATATCATTTCTAGTAGAGAAATAACATGTAAATACAGGAAGATATTCAGTACATGTGTACAGTGTATACTTTTATCTTCTCAAAGAAAACAAAATCATTTCCAATATATACATGTATGAGCTGCCAACGAGCTTGCCAACGAGCTTGCAAATAGTCAGAAAAAAAAACAAACACAACAACTCTCAATGGAGACATTTCACATGCATTTCCAGTGGCTCAAAACATGAAATACATACATGTATTTTTGTTATAAGCTACTGAAATCCTTGCTTCTGATTGGTTATCAGCAGATTTGTCACTGATTTTTGTCATTTGTCATTGAAAAAAGGCTTTGTGGTATTCAATGTATGAAGGAGAGGCATTCTTTCTGAAGACCAATCAACAAATACTGTACAGGCACTGACTGATGTACAGTGTATCTACTGTACAGTGTACTTCAACATTACCCCTTTTGTAGATATTCAGGCAAATACATGTAATAATAATAATAATAATAATAATAATCTTTTAAAGACCACTCCAAATTTTATTAAGTTAAACCTAAAATGGAAATTCTTTTTGCCCAATTGATCGTGAGCCCGGCAGCCACTGAGCAGCGCCAGATCGACATTGCTTTATCCCCTTATTGTTGAGCGCCAAACAAGGTAGCAGCAACTCCCATCTTTTAACGTCTTTTGGTCTGACGCGGCCGGGGTTCGAACCCACGACCTCCCGGTTGTGAGGCGGACGCTCTACTGACTGAGCCAACACTCCGGTCCGATACAAGGTATTGGGTCATTTGCTGTCCGATGTGTTACGAACAATTAATTATAAAATAACAAATAACATCTGAACTGTTGTTTCCTTGATAATTGGTCTGTTGCTAGCTCTAGTAGGGGTACCAACTTTACATGATTGTTAGAAATACTAGAATCACAGATGCAGTCTGTTTCGTGTTGGACAAAATACCTTGGAGTTGCCCATTTGCAAAATGATTCATGATTATTTGAATTAATGGTTCACACCATCAAATTGTCCTGGTGGCACCCAAGACAACTTTGACCCTTGAAGCACCAAAATGTCCTTTGCAGAACTCCAAATTGATATGGTTCCATAATTTTTCATTAGAGATCATTTGAACATATGAAAAGAGCCCCAGGAGAAAACAAACAAGCATAGAAAATATGAGGGTTCTTAAAAAACCCTTACCTACAATGTGAAATAACAGTTACATGTACATTGTAACTGTAGATCTAAGCTAAAAAGTATTCTGGTCATAACTAATATTTTCTAGAGCACAATATGTAGCATATTATAAATTAATATGAAGAAATTTCATATATGAATATCTATTATGGCCTACATTTCCCTAAGTTTGGTTTTACAAGATCTATGCAAATTGATTACATGTGTGAGAAATAGCACATGTATGCTACTAGGAATACTTGTGCTAATAAAAACAACTATTGATAACATCCCAATGAGAATCTCTGCAAGTTCATAAAATCCAAAGCCGGCTACTCTGTATGTTCTTGGTGGGTAGTGGGTACATGTAACCAAATGAATATTAACAACTCTTATGAGTACAAGTTTATATATCCCATGAATAGTTCATTCTTGATACCATCTCGTTGAAAAATGTGCACATTTTTGTAAATTATATTTAAATATATGCCATCAAATAAATACAGAACAATGACAATGATGCTGTGTATGAATAACAATAGTAATAAACAAAGCAAGCAACTGAAATGTTTCTATTTAAGAGGTATGTAACCCTTAGACACATCTGAATACAAAGTCATTCAAGCATTATGTACATCTGTAGCTTTAAATAATGGGGAAAGATTACATTCAAGCGTACATGTATTTTATAGCAAGGGGTCACGGAATCTAAATATTTATGAGTTGGTAGGGATATGGGTTCACATGTACAGGTATATCACAAAGGCTGGCTGGAATATTGAACGGTAAAAGCAGGGTTTTGGTATAATTACTTACATCATATACCTGTAAGGCATATATATATATATATATATATATATATATATATTGGTATGTAGTGTGTAAGTTGATCCCATGGTTAAGGCATATGAAGGGATTCAAGAAAAGGAATATAAATTATATGCATGTACAGTACATTAAATTGGCAAGACGTTTATGCTCATGATCTCCCAGGTAGAGGTACATACATGTACAAATCTACTAAGATGTGCAGGTGGCAATGGTTCAGAGAGATAGAGTGCTTTTACTCATCAAAAAAAAAAATTCTTGATTGTGGTGTACATGTATGTATGGTTCTATGACACATGGTTTGGTGACAATTGCTCAGTAGTAAATATCCTGCACTAAACTAAATCTCAACTTTAACCAAACACTACATATGACGTAACTCTAATCCTAAATCTAACCTACATTCCAACAGCAACTCTAACCCTAACCCTGATCCAAAATCTTGGAAAAATTAAGCCCAGAACAAATATAACAGGAGAAAATGTCAGGTTATAGTATGTACAGGTGTAACAATTTAGACACATATACATGTATATATATATATTTATACAACTCACTCCCAGATCCTAATCAAATGATTAGTCATGCGCGGTCACGTGTGATTCATTTACTGAGCCTATTGCACGCTTTTTCATGAAAAAGCGTGCAATATTTTCCAGTACTATCCCAACGATTTTTCAGTGCCGCGCAGTAGTGCGCGTAGAGGTTAGAGCGCTTAATACTGTGTGTACACATGGGCCTATTCTTGCGCAGCACTATGCGTAAATGGGTATAGATAGAGGTGCGCTTGCTATATCTATATTTATGTGTGCGCACTAAATTGAGACTTATTAAAACTTGAGATTTATTTGTCAGCCATAAACTGTCACGAAACAATCTTGAATTAATTATTTTTACATCAAATAACAAGGATCTAGGAGTTTCGTTGTATAAAACAAATGATGCATGTTTTCATTCGTTCATTATACGATCTATCCGCCCTCGTTGATGCTGTGTGTATCTATCGCACGAAGCCGTTAGGCTTCGTGCGATAGAAAGACACATCCTCAACTCGAGTGCGGATAGATTGTATAATGAACTCATGAGCATGCATCATTTGTATAATATAAACTGTACCATATTGTTTACATGCTACACACATGTATGCACCACAATCTCATCATCATGCTTCTCTTCAATTTCCTCATTGAATTATATTTTTGGACTCTTCTTATTAGAGTCTTAAAATTCAAAATGCTGAGTGGTAGAAATGCATAAAAGCTGAGGAGAATGGAAAGCACCCATGAAACCATTTGGAGCGTTGCAAGTTGAACATGTAAAGAAGTCTTTCATACCATGCATTAAATCCCTTGGCTTTAGTGCACCACCAAAATGATCAGAGCCTAGTATGTTAATGCAAAATGCAATTGAAGAGTGTCTCATGAACACCTGTTTAATCAATGCTTGAAGATCACATACAACAAACACATGGTTCCAATACAATTTGATCGCACATACTGTATGGTAGGAGGTAATGTATGGAATTGGATTACTCTAAAATAAGTTGTATAGATTATAGAATTCATGTTGTACACATATATGTTTTCTTTTTAAATGATCTAAATGAGTACCTGCCTATGGCTTCTAATTTACACAAAATCGGGATGTTTATTGCTGGAAGATACTGCTGGAATTCATGAAGAGAACATTTAGTCTATACTTCAAGCTATATGTATATACTTGGTAAATGATCCATTAAATAATGAGATAATTGTGCTTTACTAATGATGAATATTGACAAAATGTGGTGTGGTACAAAAATGTATGTCCAGTGTACAGAGTATCTTCGTGATCAATTGTCCAATTTTATTCTGAGACAAACTTTACTGACTGTGAAGTAAACCTGTTAAAAACCACTCCCACATATCCTTAATGTTGTATCAAAAACAATATGTGCCCTATCTCTACAATGGAACTGTCAGTGTTCACTTGAATTATAATCCTTTTAGATCAGAAAGATACTCTACACAAGGATGGGGCACTCTGTATGACAATGGGTAATGAATATTACATGTTCTCCCTAAAGAGTGCATGGATTACAAAGTACACGGTGCCTGTGTTTCAGATATCAATGCAACATTAAATATAGCAATTTACAAAATATACTCTATATGGGGATGGGGCACTCTGTATGATAATGGGTAATGAATATTACATGTTCTCCCTAAAGAGTGCACGGATTACAAAGTACACGATGCCTGTGTTTCAGATATCAATGCAACATTAAATATAGCAATTTACAAAATATACTCTATATGGGGATGGGGCACTCTGTATGATAATGGGTAATGGATATTACATGTTCTCCCTAAAGAGTGCACGGATTACAAAGTACACGATGCCTGTGTTTCAGATATCAATGCAACATTAAATATAGCAATTTACAAAATATACTCTATATGGGGATGGGGCACTATGTATGATAATGGCAAATTTATGCAAGTTACATGTCCCACACAAACAGTGCACGGATTACACAGTACTAATACACCACACAATCAAGTGTTTCTCAAGTACAAACGTCTTACTAACTTGATCATTGGACGAGGCCTTTTTCTATAAAAACAAAACAAACGTATAAAATACAAATCAAATGACACAACAGAAAGCCGAAAGGACACATCACCAATATTGTAGGAAAGTGACTTTGCCTTAAAGCACATACAGTAAATACTACGAAAAAGGAAAACAAAACATATACTGTAGAGCAAAGAAGACAGAGAAATTTAGCACATACACATATTCTACATTCACCAGATGGTTCAATATATGACTTTATTAATAAAATTAAAATTCTTTATTTGTAGCTGAGGACAGGTCATCACTAAATTAGATATTATGTTATAAGACTGTTATTGCAAGTTCAAAAAAATATTTCCATCTCCCTTACTTTTTGTTTTCAATTCAAATGATTAAAAGGCAATTTATCATTAGAAGACATAAATTCTCACACATAAAACATTGGAGCCCTCACAAAGAAGCTAAGGGGTTAAGATTGATCTAATATCAAGACCCATATGAAATGTAAACTTGAAGTTAAACTTCCTTGAATATGTACATAGGGATATTGATTAGCCAATCACAAAGGGATCCCTGTTACAGTCAAACCTGATTTAGTGACCACCTGTCTACAAAGACCACCTGACTACAAAGAGCAATTTTTTTGTTTATCTTCAAAATGGTTTCTCATTGAAACATGTACTAATGGAACCTGTCTTTAAAGACCACCTGTCTACAGAGACCACTTTTTGTATTTCCCTTGGGCAGTCGCTATAGATAGGTTTGAGTGTATATCAAGTGTATTTAAATTCTCAGTATTTGCTTACTACAAAAGTAGTACTTGAAGTTTATGAAGTTTATGTATACCAGTGTGAAACTCCCCCAACAGTGGTAAACAAAATAAATAATAATACAAATGTTGGTGATTAGTCTCCTTAAGGGCATTTCCGATTCAATATGTCTGTACGACATACATGTATGACTTCTATCGATTTACTTCACCCATTTAGGGAAAAATCTTTTCATATGACTAATGGTTCTTTCTGGTAACATGAACATAATTCAATGATGACATCAAGACATCATACTTTGATGAAAAATACATGTAAATGGAAAAAGATGTATGTTGTACAAGACACATCGTATGGAACCGCCCTTAAACATTTTGAGAGTGCCCACGGAAAGTGCCCTTGATTTAAATTTGAATACATGTGAAATCACTTACAACGTGGGAATAGTATCAAACACAATTTGAAAGAAAAGAAAATTGGAAGAGAGAGTGTACTTACATCTGGTGAGAGCATGAAGTAGTTGGGAGGTGGTTTCTCTAATGAAACAGGAAGATTGTAATCACCGGTTTGGAGTCGGCCATCCCGCAGGAGAGGAAGCCACTAGTACAGGGAGAAAAATAAGTTTAGCCTCATCGAAACAAGACCCATAAAAAAGTCTGTTCATCAATGTAGGATTTTTTTTTAATCTTCAATAATTGTGGTGGTACCGTTTCACTAATTTTTCAGAAATAAATTTGGAATTCTATGAATTCATCTTTTTGATAAATGTCTTTTTTTGAATATCTGTTTATATCTTTTTATGAATATCTTTAAGAATATCTTTATGAATGTCTTTTTTGTGATAATCTTGTCATTAAAGTTGTTCATGAATGTCTTAATATCTATGAAAATGTTTAAGCCTCTTAAGAACATCTTTATCAATATCTCTATGAGCATCTTTTAATAAATATCCTTTTCATGAATAAAACGATGATTAACTTACTGAATAGCCAATGGGAGTCTCAATGGGAGTGACATCTTGTTTGCGCTGGCAGGAAATATGGTAGAATGTGAAGAGGATGTGATGCTGATCTCGTAGATCGGCTGGTAGACGAATCTTGATCTCTTCGTAGAAGTCAGGTGACTTGTTGTGGTAGCAGACTGAGGTGTAAGCATGGCGACCGTATTCAGGGCTGCTGGACTTGCCAAAAATGCACTGCAATAATTAAAGATGCATAGTATAGCCAAAAGTGTTTCTCAAAATACATAATATGAATGATTACTAAATATCAGGCCTTTGAGCTAAGCAATTAAATACACATATTTTTCCTACTCTCAACGGCAGAGGACAATATTTTTTGATGTACTGCTTCTTCCAGGAAAATCCTGTTTTTCCCTTTCACAGTGCGAAAATCAACGATGGCAAATATATCCTCAAGATAATACGAGTATGCAGTAATAAATTTAAGAAGCCCTACCATTTTTTAGTTAAAATCATTGGGCAGAATTTTTGTTGTTCTTGACATCATCATCATAGTAATAATAATCATCATCATCGTGAGCATCATCATCATCATCATCCTCATTATCCCTCAAGGGAGATGCGAGTTGGTCTAGCGGTAATGCCTGTGGTATGGTCAGCTCTCTGTCTTCGCCTACAAACTGACTAAGGCGAACCCGGTTCGAGACCAAGTCACGTCTTTCACAAGGTGATATTAAAGGTCGGTCCCCAGACATAAATAATCTTATCTGATTGATATAGGTCTGTAAAAATGTAATTACACACATCAACAATAGAAAATTCTTGTAACAAACATTTCCCATACCTCTATTCCACTTCCAAAGTCGTCTCCTGACAGGAATTGAATCTTGACAGTGATGTTCCTAGCAGAGCCTCCACGGTTAGAGAAGTTCAGGGAGCGAGGGTACAGGTACAAGACATTCCTGGGAAAGTGCAAAAATACAGAGAATAAAATGGATTAGGCCCGAGTCATAACAGTTTCTTTTTAAACAGGGGTCTGGTAGCCGAAAAATCTCAAACAAAAAGAATCACCTACAGTTATAATTAAAACTTAAGAGGATGATTAAATGATTTCAAAGGTAAATGTAATAAGCCAGTCCTTAGGACACCCTGATACTTGCACAATAAATGGTTTATGCAATGACACATTTGACATGCCAATGAGGAAGTGGAGCTTCTTTTGTGGGACTGTGTGGTAGGTGATAGAGTGCGTGCCATAATCTTGAAACATTCAAAAATTTCACTTTATTTAAGGGCAATTTTGGTGAACTATACATGAACTATGTGCAACCACGGCACAGCTATTTCATGACAAAGCATGACAGTGCATGACAGTGTGTGAACAGTTCTTAGCTTTGGAAGTCAGGGCAGCTTGACAATGCATGCCATGGCGTACCTATAATGTTGTGAAGTGAACTTATGTCACAACATGGCTGAGATCCACAAATGGCACAACTTCGCATGTACAATACGGGGCAAGGCGGGACAAAACTGTGTGCATATGTCAAGGCGGTTTAATACATACTTAAATTGTAAATACAAACCTTCAACTAATTTTGACTTGAAGAACTTACCTGTAAACACTATGTGGTACGTAGACCTCCCTTGCAGGAAACTCCTGTATCTCTTTAGTGGGTCTGGTCCTGTTGTCTGGGAATGGCTTGACCTGGTACAGGTCCGGGGTCAAACAGTAGGCAGGGTGGTCTATCACTGGGGAGATATCAAGCTTGAGAGAACCTGGAAAGACGGGAGAAGGGAGAAAAGATTTGCTCGCTAAATTAACAAATGTACAGGAAGCACATGACAGCCATTATATGTATTATGTTATGGTGATTTGGTAAGAGACTTGAAATATTTCCATTTCCTTATTCATTGATGGAGGAATTTTTTTTTTTCATACAGGGATTGTATAAAAACATATGTCTAATGATCAATGGTATTTACAGTACAGAGTAGATGGAGGAGCAAATGGAAGAGGACCTCAAACAAAATGTCAAGGAGGTACTTATTTGTTTTTGATCAATTTCACCTTCAAAAATTTCATAACTTTCTGAACGTTTAATGGATTGTGCTCAAGCTTTCACTGATCTATTCCTCTAATGTTATGCTTTTCTATTAAAAGCAACTAATATCAGGCTGTGCTTCACTTTCAATTTGACCCTTTCTTACCTCTGATGCATTTTAACCTCTTGAGGACAGTTGTAGGCCTCTTGAGATCTGCTAGAAACTTGTACAGGTCTACATCACTCAGCTTGTCTCCCTCCTAGAGAAAAAACAACAACATTAAAATATCATTGACAATGATTAAAGTGTGGCAATTACCAAATTTTTAAAAAGTTCTGTATTTTATGGGTTCCATGTCACTGTACTTTATTTAAAATATGAGAGTTAAACGTTACTTCTATAAAGAGATATTGCAGTAGGCTTGTTGACACATCTGTATTAAGCACTTGCATAAAACTAGGCCCGAACGGAACCAAATTCTAACTTGGATTCCGTGTGCATGTTTTTATATTATACATTTTATGATAGGTGTGGCCCAACATACCTGCTTCAAGAAGCTGGATATTGTGATAGCGACACAAGGAGAGAGGGTGAAATAATGAGTGAAAGAAGGGGAAGGGGGGAAATCTTGGATCTCAGAGGTGAGGGAGTAAGTGAAATGGGCAGGAAGTGGAGGGAGGGAGGGGGAGGATAGGAGGAATTAAGGGGAGGGGATGGGGTGGCATAACATACATGCTTGAAGAAGCTGGATACTGTGATGGTGACAGGATGGAATGTCTCCAGATTACTGATGTCATCCTCCACCTTGTAGAAGCTCCTTCTCTCAGATCCATTACGCTTCAAGGAGGAGGAGCCGCTCTCCCCTCGGCGGGGCAGGGAACCGTATTGCCCTGGCTCAATGATAGTGCTCTTCTTACGTCCCATCTCTAAGCTGTTGGACTTTTTGTCTATGATAGAGGGGAAATGACACAGTATATTCAACATTCAAATGAAATACTAACATGCATAGTTAACTTAACCAGCACTATGAAACATATCATCAATTTGCCTTGTTTATGTGTGACATAGTAAACTACCAATAAACTTAAGTAAAAATGCTTCAGAAAAATTAGGTTGACAGAACTGCGTGCTTTACATTTCTGAATTTTCTAATGCATGGAAAAGTAGGTACTCGTAGGGGCCGTTGGTTGGTTTACTTATATATTGGGCTATTCAATCTCTTGGGAATTCACATAGATTATTCATGCAATTGTAGCACACAGTTCCCTTCTTTCAGGTGGTGTATGACACCATCTTTGGACAAGAGTCTGGATAGATTAACATACAATTGACCTGAGGAGTATGCAATAGTGATAAAAAGAAAGAATAAATATCATGGGATTTCCTTTTAGCACTCATATCCACCATGCAAGGCGCTAAAGGCACTCCAATATTACCTCAACTATAGCTAAGTTACCGACTCCAGTGCTCACATCTTTCAAAAATCTCTTCCTCCCGTACCCATATGAAAAATTAGATACAGTGGTACATGTACTTTTAAAGGAATAAATACATGAATTGAATATTGAAAATACCATACCAAACTCAGCCTCTGAGTTCCTGTCTAGACTGCTAGCTCCATTGACGATGTTCATCAGATGAATCGCCGTCCAGGCCAAAGGCATCCTGTACACTCCTAGCTTGTCACAGAAATAGGCAGCTGTGTTTCTTATCTTTTCCATATGCTGTAAAATAAACAGTGAGATTAAAACAGAGTACAAGTCACAATTGTATATTACTGATTACTATCGAGTCCAATAGTTAATTCAAAGTTACATTTCATGGCTAGTGATTTCACGACATATTTTCATAATGCCCCCAGTCAGGAAAACATAACTGAAACTGGCATTCATTTGGGTGCTCCAGTCGTGCTAATTCAGTCATCCATAACGCATTCAATTTCATGCATATTTTCCAACAAAAGGTTGTTCATTGTAACCTCGAAAGTTTTACCAATTTTTTTCTACCAATTTCTCATGACTACATGTAATACATGCATATTACTTGCCACAAATCTATTCTTTGGATTGCATAATGAAATGGCTTCTACTATGTTTGCAGAGAAGAAACAACCATTACTTTGAACACACAGATGTTAAGTCAAACCCGAGTTTGAGGCCACATCTCTATAAAGACCACCTGTGGCAATTAAATGTATATTCTCTGCCTCTAGCAGGAAACATATCTTGTACAACCTATCTAAGATGGTCACTTTTTATTGTTCCCTTAGTCGGAAGCCTTAGATGAGCTAGGATTTTATAGGGCCTCTATAGGGCCTCTATAGGGCCTCTGGTGGACTTTATAGACAAGTTTCACTGTCTAAAGGCAAAAATGGTCTATCCCATTCTAATCATTATTACCTTTGGGTTTTCTGAGTCTTTGATGTATGGCTCAGCACACTCTGAAATGTCTCCTTGCTGGAGGATCTTCTCCAGCTTGATGACGATGTAGACGTCGTTGGACGGGTAGGTGAGAGAGAAGATGGCGCCCCGAGCTTGGCTGGACACATCAGGGTATCCTAGCTTGCCTTTTACCATGGACTTGATGTGGTCAGGCATCATGTCAAAGTAGAAGTTTTCTGAGATCTGGGGAAGAATAAAATAATACAGAAAATGCAAATTTTTTTGGGTGATCTTAACATGTAGTTAAAGCTTTTACCATCCTTGAAATTTCATGGGCATGCTTTCATCCACTCATGTGGCCTTACTCAAGCCAATTGATACTTCACCCATTTTCTTACTGTCTGCTACCCCCGAGATAAATGGAGCAAAGAGCAAAGATAGGTGACAATGATCATGGGGCAGCAGACAGCAATAAATAATGGCACAATAACATAAGGATGGATTACCTTTTTCTTTTCTCTTGCATCATACAAGGCCATTGTTGCAAAGATTGGTTCAAAATCTGGCTCCAGTCTGAAATTTAAAAAAGTAAAATGAAATATGTCATATTTCACAACAGATTGTAAAATAATATCTGGATCCGAGATTGTTTATTACGTGCAATTCTGGGAACACACAGCAAAGAATGATCGAAAAGAATTTTAAAAAAAACAGACTTTGTTGTCACTATCCATTGGACATAAACAGAGATTCATAAGGAGGAAGATGGAGACAGCGAGAGGGAGTGTGAGACATACAGACAGTAAAGAAGACACAGGCACAGAGATATAGAAATAGAAGACAAACTAGACACAGAGAGATACAGAGAGAGAGATCAAAAGACAGACATATAAATAACAGATACATATATAAGAGGGACAGAGAGATTAATAATGGAAAACAAATATAGTGCAACAAAGAAAGGAATGGTTTAAATATCAGCCTAGACAGGACAACAACAACAACAACAGCAACAACAACAAGACCATCTGTATAGATGGAAAGCTGAACTTTTCCTAGTTTTGAGAACTTACTTGAGCTGCAAACATTTAATGAGGAGTCTGTATCCAAAGTGTTCTGACGGAATCGGTGCGAGCGTTTTCCTCTCGATAGCATCATTCTACATTAAACATGAAAACATGAATTGAACTAATATTGGATCTACACTGTATGTATCAGAACTAACAGTAATAACCAAAAGTATCAATCACAATCAGTAATAGTAGAAGGAATTAATCTACAAAATAAATCTTAAATACTGATAAAGTATAAATTTCTGATCTGTTATAGTATAAAAATTTAGTTTTTTTTGTTTTTTCATCGTACAACAAATGACACCAGAGTAAGCCAGCATTTTCATTGCTGTAGTAAAATATTGACATACATATATTATATAGATAGCAGTTAGGCCCAATGAGAGGAATATCATTCATGATACCACACTTTACTGTCTTGGGTTTACATACAGAGGATGTACAGGAACTACTGGGGTTAAATGTAATCTTGTCATAGATCTTCCATTTCCTGCTTCCTGTATTGGGTGATGTCAGAGGAGATCTGACTTACATTCATGATGTGGTCTTTCAGGTCTAATCCCTACATGTACAGTGTACATATGCCTGCATGAGATATCTGGTCTTTTATCAATTCTCCTCTACGCTACCATGTTGTTTTATATCATTTTGTCTGCCCCCCCCCCCTCTCTCTCTCTCTTTCTTTCTCTCTCTCCCTCTCTCTTTTCTTATTTCTCATCCTCCCTCCTTCTGTCCCTTCCTTCCTTCTTTCTTTCTTTCTTTCTTTCTTTCTTTCTTTCTTTCTTTCTTCCTTCCTTCCTTCCTTCCATGCTTCTTTCCTTCCTTCCTTCCTTCCTTCCTTCCTTCCTTCCTTCCTTCCTTCTCTCCCTCCCTCCTCCCTCCCTCCTTTCCATCTCTCTCTCCCTCCCTCCCCCTCTCTCTCACTTATTCTTCCTGTCCTCTTTCTTGTTCCTCTTTGTCTAACATGGCAGCATATCTATATTTCAAACAAAGAGTGATGAAATATGAACTAAAAACAAATTCAATCTCTTATTGTAAATCCTAAAATTTCTGCCCAATAAGAAAATTACAATGTATGTATCATTCCCCAAAAATTTCATAAATTTTTAAATTTCAAATCAATGAAACAACCTTTAATAACAGAGTGGACAAATTTCTTTCTATCTTTGGCTTATTCTCTCATAAAACCAATAACAAGACAAACCTCATCTGGTGGTGGGTAGAAGCTAAAGATGTCGTTCTCTCTGTTCCTGTCCCGGACGTCTTCATTCATGGCATCCTGCTGCTCTATAGGAATGTGATCAAGGAGTCGCGGGAGGAGGGCATCACTCTCGCTCCGACTCAAGTCAAAGATGCTGGAAGCCCATGAGCCTCTTGGCGTGGTATCGAGATGGATGGAAGTGCGTTTCCTCTCGTTTGTGGGCTATATGAAGTTACAGACATTACAAAGGTAAAGAGATAAGTTTCAAGTTACAAACAGATAATAATGATATCAATAATATACAATATTGTAAGGAAGCCAAATCTACTTGAAATCAAATGCTCACGCTGCACTTGTTTAAAACTTGAAATTGCATAAAGGCATCTGCATTATAAACAAAGGAACAACTAGAGAAAGATAGAAAATACAAAAATGGAAGAGAACAATTAATTATATGCCAAATCAAACAAATAATTCAAATAACAAGATATACATAAACATTGAGAAGAATGGACGTTCTTGGCTTGAAGAAGTAAAACAGATTGATGTTAAACTAAAGGAACAAAGCATAGAACAAATAAAGGCTCTTTATTGTCCATTTTATGTTGTTTAATTTTGGCTTTCTGTTCATTCTTGCAGTTTACTCCAATGAAGACGGAGAAGCTTCAGTATGTCTTTCACACTGAAACATGTATTAAGGACTTGGTACAGAAAATATCACCTGCCCATAAAGACCATTTTTCTTGTTACCATTCCCTTGAGCAGTCTTTATATACAGGTCTCACTATGCTTAGTGGCATGAGACAATGTCTGTCTGGTGAACCCTCACAACAGTTGTCAAAAGGCCTATGAGACTGACAGTCCACTTGACGGATATTTCGGTCTCACGGGCCTCTTGACAACCTGTTTGAGGGTTCACCATACTAACATTGTCGGTCTCGCGGGCTGTCAGTCTGGTGGGCTGTCAGTCTTTTGGACTACGGGTCTACTGGGAGGTCCCAATACTAACCGTTGTACATTCTTCATTCTCCTCCTCGTCCACCTCATAGACCTTGTCACTGCCGATGGCTAGAGTTCTCTGTCTCAGCTTCATGATGTTACCCTGGTGAGACATGGCATTCTCCTTGTACTTCCGATCCACCACAGACCAGTCACAGGTGTACCACTTGATGCAGTCCCGCACCTGAAGGCTCACGTTTTCAGCCCTTCAATAAATTAACAAATCAAAGTCTTATGAATTTACAAGTACGTACATGAATTTCTGCAGTTCTTGCCTGCAATTCTGCGAATGTGGGCAGGTCCCCCAGACCATGGACCATCTGCCGAGCTGTGACAGGTCTCATGACAGTATGCACTCAGAGAGTCCTGGACTCCTAGCAGAGGCCAACGACATGGCTCTTACATTTGCTAGACAATGGGAAACAGTACTGTCGGGACCTGAAATGATGATGATGCCTGTTCTTTTCAGTTTCCATGAGGTATTCTGTGAGGTAATTTAAGTTTTTGGATGTGTAACTTATAAGAATCAGCACCCCCAAACAAATGTTAAAATATGTAATAACTGATACGTATATTGATACCAGATGTTGACAGATTTAATAATTGCATGATCATATTATTACTTCATTATTTTCGTTATTATGACCTTAAGAAGTGTGATTAGTGCATTATTTATTTACAATCGCCTATCCTATCACCATTAATAGGCAATGTTTTTATCATTTACTTCACTTACTAAACTTTACTCTGAAAATATTATTTAGCACACATATACTCAACTGAACTTGATATTAATTATTAACAATGTTACCTCTGCTATAGCTGAGCTGCCATGATAGAGTGCTAAAGTATTTGAGGAATTTCTTCTTTCCAGGTACCGATTTACCTCACCTGGGTGGAGAGTGGCAAATGTATATTATTGCCTTGCAAAAGCATATTAGTGCTGTAGCAGGACTAATGCTGAAGTGAATTTGTAGTGCAACAAAATAGGACTTACTCTGGTCCTGGGTGCGGTTGCCTAGTAGTCCTTGTCTCTCTTGACAGGGCCATCACCCTGACATCATCTTCAGGATACTCCAGGAGCTGCTTTAGAGGATCCAGCTCCATGGCTCCTTTACTCTGGTGTATATACTCCTCATAGTCCAGTGGGTCCAGGATCTCTGACAGAGGGATCTGAAATGGACCAATGTTCTATGAGTGTAATTCCATATAAGGAAATGGGGGCACTTGGACAATAGTTCCAAGCCTACACAGTACAAATCACTAATTACATGTAGCATTGCTCAGGGCTTTATTTTGGCAAAGGTCCAGAGTGAGGATACAGTCGAGTTTTAGGTTAGGTTTAGGGTTGGGTCCAGGTTTGAAATTATGAATTTGGTTTGCGTAAGAATTTGATGGAGAGGAACAGTCGGCGAAAACTGTTGTACAACCTTAAAGGACTAATGCAATATTTGTTGGGTACAAATTCCATATGAGAAAAAGGTGGCAATTCAACAATAGTTCCAAGCCTACCAATCATAATTACATGTCTCGATAGCTACGATTCATTTTGGGGGTAAACGTTAAGTAAAGTTTGGAGTCAGTATGGTAGTTGGTCAGTCAAAAGACAGTCAGATACATGTCTATTAAGTCCATATACAATATAAACATCATATACAATTAATCACGATTCATCGTGTACAAGGCTAATCTTTACTGTTTTGTTTTGTCTTTTTTTACCACTACAGTGTAGGTTTTGTCCTAATTTCCATGAGGTTGGTATTTAAGGTGCCCATGTAAAATAACCTCTTCTGTAAACTATTTGTGTACACTTCAAAAGTGATATGGGTATTTGCAGAGTGTGGATGTAATGGGTCATCCAAACATCTCTGAACGAATTGAAACTACACAAGCGATCGAACTTACTCCGCCAGGCCCTAGACCACCTGCAAAACGTGCTACATCTTTACTCGAGTATTGCGACGAAACCTGACGACGTATATCAGCTGCCTGGTGAGACCTAAATAGGAAATTATAACATTTACAGTGATAGGATAATTAAAAAAGGTTGATACTGTTGCATGTTAAGTATACAGAACTTGCGAGCTCCCCTCCCATTTGCCCTGTAGGCTGTACTACAAAACTTCAAAAAATCATATTTTCCCTCATGAAATGTTCAATTATACATTTACTCTAATATATAATTATTGCAAATAATTGTTTTTAATAAATTTAAAATCGAACCAGAAATGCCAAAGAATGTGTCAGATCATCTTCCCGTCCAAGTGCAGATCAACATCTCAAGCACAGCCTCTGAACAAGCAACTTTGAGCAAGAACCAGCAGCAGTATGGATCAAAACTAAGAAGATTCAAGGCCAAGTGGACAGATCTCTCCAAGGAGGACATTAATAATAGCTACACAACTCCCCTTGAAGAAGCCTGCAAGTACCTATGGTACCAGTTACTTCTTGACCCACGTTGCCTTACCGCAAAACACACAGAACAGGTTCTCGAAGACCTCACAGATGTGATCCTCACCATCTCCAGAGACAACCTCCCTCATTCCTACTCCTCAGCTCGCAAGCATCACAGACCAGAGTGGTTAAAGGAAATAAATAAAAGCAAATAAAACAGCTTTGGAAAGTCTGAAAGGACAAAGGTCGTCCCAAAGATCGTAACAACAGCACATGGAAGTCGTACAAGGAGGCCAAACGCATCTTTAGATGTAAGATGAGGCGGAGCAAGCTTGTATTACACAACAACTTGGTTAAGAAGATCGAAGCATCTCAAACTGATGACCCGCACCTCTTTAACAGACTAGTAAAGGAGAATACCCCAGCTAGCACATCGAACCTCACAGAGTGTATCATATGGGATAATGTATCATACTCCAATCAAGAAATCCTGAAGGGATGGGAGACGTACTTTCGCTCACTCTCTACTCTTCAAATAGCTGATGATGAGGAAACCATAGCTAAAGAGGTAAATATTGCAATTGACTCTGGCAATGAGGATCCACCAATCACTTTTAATTCCAGAGATCTTCACACAGCAATACAAGCCCTCAAACCCAAGAAGGCTGGAGGTCTTGTTTCAGATCACACCAGAACACCTTCTCCACTCAGGACCTATATCCCGCCATCTACTGCTCACTGTCATGAACACCTTCTGCAGGTATGCCCATGTACCACAGAGCTTCAAAAGAGGCATGGTTATTCCTATCCACAAGGGAAAAGGGAAGACGCTCACAGATCCAGGAAACTACGGAGGCATAACGCTCACCTCTGTCTTCTGCAAGGTCTTCGAGTTGCTCCTCAAGACTGGTCTAGAGCAGTCTCTACTCCAAAAAGGTATCCCAGACAATCTCCAATCTGGCTTTCAGAAGGATCACTCTTGCATCATGACAGCACTTTCCCTCAACCTTGTCATAGAGATGAACTCTACAAAGCGGCTTGATACCCACATCGCCCTCCTGGATGCAACCAAGGCTTTCGACACTGTCTGGCATAATGGACTCTTTCACAAGCTCCTGAAGGCGGGTATACAAGGAAACCTCTGGAAAATCTTGTGGAATCTGTACAGGGGACTAGAAAGCATGGTCTTATGGAAGGGGAGTCTCAGCCACCCCTTCCCTGTCTCCCAAGGGGTACGACAAGGTGGGGTTCTCTCTCCCTGCTTATACCTGGTGTACATTGACGGCCTCATCAAAGCTTTGAGATCTGCAGGCACAGGATGTCACCTGTGCAGGGAATTCACAGGTGTCTAAGTAGTGCTAGCTGATGACGTAGCCCTTGTCAGCACAAATCCCGAAGACCTGCAAATCATGCTTAACATAACTCACAAGTACTCTAAAAAGTGGAGATACACGATTAACCCCCTGAAGAACACCATTATCTCTAGCACCCATACTGTGATCTCATGGCAGTTTGGCCCAGACATCATCTAGTAAGCTAGTAGACACCCACCCACACTCATACCTGCCAACATTTGCCAACATTTTCGCGGACGTTTTTTTTCATCGGCGCTCTGCGGATTTTGGGTTCGTAATTGGGTGCTGGTGATGCGAAAAACAGATTCCGGGTAATAAAATACCCCAGTTCACGTCTATCTTTGTGGGTTGTCCGTCTTCCCAAGGATTTATCGCTCATAACATGAAAGTCTCTGTACAAAGTCAATGTGAAATGCATCAAGAAAATCATCACGGAATCCCTTTTTTGCATCGCCAACGCGCGTATCGGAAATAAGAAATGTCTGCGAAAATGCAGACGATCCTCATTTTAGTGGACGCGTCTGTCCACGTTTACGAAGACGATCCTCGTTTACGTGAAACTGAAAGATCCTTATTCCCGATCTAGACTAGCTCTATTTTATTGCTTTTGTAGTGTGTTTGAGAATTGAAAGAACCAATACAAGGCATATTTTTTTTTTTCTTTTTTTTGCAAATGCGTCTGTCCGCCTTTATGAAGACGGTCCTTGTTTATGCGGATGATCCTTATTCTCAGAATCAGACCAGGATATTGCTCAAACTTTCACTCATTTGTTTCTCTCATTTTTATGTCTATGCTTTCATTAAAAAGTTAATATCAGGGTGGACTTCCCCTTTTGACATAATAGAATAGAGTCTAAACTGAATTCATGAAAACTCTTTATGTGCGCGAACACTGCACTCTACCACCATCCTTCACCATGCACTGCCACTGAACGCTCCCACACCCCCGACAAACCGGGGGAGAATGTGATCAAGATTCGCTAGGCATTATCATCGCCGAGTACCACAGCGCAGCGGCTAACAACATCAACGAATCGGAAGCAAAATACCACACGATTTCATCATACTTGACAAGGCAAACTACACACAATACATATTGAGTAAAACTCATGCCATAAAGGAAGTCATATATTCAAAAATATAATGTCGAAATTACTTTAAATAGAATAAAAATCTTACTTGTTAAGTTTTTGGGCGAAGGCCCGCTGACCCGAGGAGGCCATTTTCCGCTTTCAGCTGAAGTTAGCCGCCTTGATTCGTTTGCAAATTTAGCTGAGAAAGCTATATAAATATGGGGAAATTCCGACGAGATTGATGGGGGACCGGGGAGGGGCACTAAAAGATACATCAGGGGGGGGGGAGAGATTATTTTTTCTAAACTTTGGTTTCTCTGTAATTTTATAACATAATCCATTAAACTTAAACTAGGAAAATACCGAGCAAAAGACAACTTGAAATTGATTATTTATTGTCCATTGGGAAATTTGCTTAATTTTCACTAGTTGTATAAGATTAATACAAGTAATACAAGTCAAAGTACAAGTAACAAAAGAAAACATTGTCGTAACCATAGAAAATGGCAGTAATGGTGGACGGTCATAATGCAAAATCAAATAATACCAACTTAATTTAGTTGGGTATAACCTATAGGTTACACGAAATGAGTATCAGTTGGTTTTGTACGAGGATCTCGAGGCCAGATTCCGACAGCTAGAGCTCAGAGCTGAGCGAGAGACACCCGTGTAATATAGCTAGGATTTTATTTTAGGGGGGCCGTGTGCGAATCACTTGCAGAGCGCGCGAAGGGGGTGGGTGCAGGGAGGGGATGTTTGACGTTTCATTGAATTATTAGAGAATTAAAGAATTAGACGATTCGTTGTACCGTTCTCGACTCTTATAATCCTTGTCTGAAATTTCAAAAAAAATTCTTTGTCGACTGCTCCTTTTTCTTCTTACGTCCTCTTACTTTTTTCTCCTCTCTCTCTCTCTCTCTCTCTCTCTCTCTCTCTATCTCTTTCTCTCTCTCTCTCTCTCTCTCTCTCTTTGGCCGGCGTTTTTTGGGGGCGAGCGCCCCCACCGCCCCCCTGGCTATGCGCCTGGCGAGAGATTATGTATAGAAGACGGAGGCGGCCCTCCCAGGAGGGCAGGGGGGCACAGTGCCCCCACTTTTTCAAGTACCCCAAAAGTGCCCCTTTTTACATTGAAAAAGTGCCCCTTTAACTTTGTAAGAAGTGCCCTTTTTACATAGGAAAAGTGCCCCTATTACTTTGGAAAAGTGCCCCTTTTCCTTTGACAAATTTTGACAAGCACGAAGTGGGCCCCTTTTTAGGCCCCCTCCCTTGCCGCCGGCTGGATCCGCCCCTGGGTGGGTAGCTGTGAAAAAAAGATAGACAGAGAGTGAGCCTATATAGTTAGGAAGTATACAATATGTTGTTTAGCTGCGTACACGTCATGATGAGGATAAATTAATTTTTCACGTTCAATTAATTATTCAAATTCAACATTAGATCGAGAATGATAATAAAGACGGAATGAAATCAAAATAACGTTTAATTTTCATTTCTAATGTATAGTAAAGAGCAAACGAGCGTATACACATGCACCAGGTAGTTAAAAAATAACCTAAAAACGAAAAGAAGACCCTTGTCAAGTAATCGCGAGATGATATTCAAGACATGAACATTTTGCCCCCATCCCCTCCGCGGCCCCACTAAATTGTCCTTTATATCAAACAATGAAACAAAAACTTTCTTTCTTTCTTTCTTTCTTTTCGTACATGTCTTATATGAGCAGAGATCCAATGAAAGAATGACTATATCGCCCCCCCCCCAAAAAAAACACTCTCTCTCTCTCTCTCTCTCTCTCTCTCTCTCTCTCCCCCCTCTTCTCTCTCTCCAGCAACGAACCGTTTAAGTGGGACAGAAATCATGATGTGTTTTTTTTTTTCCACGTCGGTATACGAGTAATCTTTTTAAGATAATAATTATTACCAACAAAAAAATTATTTCACATCATTACTCTTATACATTTTTATTTTTTATGCATACTTGGAGGTCTATAATAAGTTAAAATTTAACACAGCACTTTTACAGAGACTTAAAAATTGCTCGTAAACTTGATGTAACCAATTTTAACATGGCTTGAATCATGACCTTTTTCACATTAAATTAACTGTTAAAAACATTGATAATATCATCAAGTAGTATCAAGGATTATCATGAAACTGATGATTTTGGCTGCGGCTTCTAAATATTATCGCCAACTCCTGTTCAGACATTTTAATAGTTTAGTTTTTGATTTAGTTTATTACATATTTTCATATTCACATCCCGGATTCACATTCATTACATAGATCATAAATTATACACAGTACAAATGAACAAAAATGCCTTCTTTTAATGAGTATAAGTTTTATAACAATATGATACAATGATATCAAGCCTCGAAAATAATAATAAAGGCGAAATACAATACAGAGATATATGATTACAATTGCATGGTATTCAAATTAGACAAATATATATTTGCAGTAAAATATGAGGAAATCTAGACCAAAACTATGCTTGTAAATTACACTCATTCCATAGTGAGAAAAAAAAATGACTGACTAAGGCAGCAAGCTGTCCAATATTATTATCCCCCGGCAGCGAGGTGTCCGAATATTTCTTATTACATTATACAAGAATATATTCTATATAGTTAGTTTATTTTGATTACAAAGTAACTTTTTATCATGCCTCTCTCTCTCTCTCTCCCTCTCTCTCTCTTCCTCTCTTTATGTCTATCTGTATGTCTCTGTCTCTGACTCTCTCTCTCTCTCTCTCTCTCTCTCTCTCTTTGTCTGTCTGTCTGTCTTCTGTCTCTCTATCTGTCTGTCTCTCTCTGTCTGTCTCTCTCTCTCTCTCTCTCTCTCTCGCTCGATCATAATTATCTCTCACTCTCTTTATCTATCTCTCCCTCTTGCAATATGCTCTCTTTCTTGTCGCTCACAAAGTTCACAGAAAAGAATGGGTATATAGGCATCAAGGTACCTGCAAAATAATAACTCATTCTTATATTTTGTACTTTGGTGACGATAATAAATTTTATCACAATAATGTGTAATTTTCGAGCGATCGAAGCGAGCGACCATTTAAAACTTAGCCTATATACGGGCCTATATATTATCCAAGGCAAAAGGGCACTTGCTTAATTGCCATGCAGCATGCTGAAATGGGAAAAATCATAATATCAGTAAATTGCTCATCTGATGATAGGGTATCCCGAAGTAAATCACCAGAGTAAAATTCATTATGATAGCAGGTGCAGCATAGGAGAAAATCACAGGGTGAATTGTAACAACATTGTGGGAAAATGTTTTGATAATTTTTTTTCTTTTAATTTTGAAGATACCTTAGTTTCCGAAAATAGTCCATTTCTTCAGTCTCAAAGCGCGAGATTTGATTTTTGTTTTGATCTCTAGCTGAAGAAAAGCCGCTGTTTCGCGAAAAGGTATGCAAGAATTATTAATTTATTTAGAATCGTTATCAATATTTCTTCTAAGAATCATATCACACATCTTTTATAGCATATTTGTACAAAATATATGAAGAAATTAATTCGGGAAAGGAAGTTATAGTCTAACTAAGACTACCCAGGTCAAAAAAACAGTTGGGGACCAGTTGAAAGCAACTGGTACTGGTACCAGTTGATCCCAGTTAAGTGAACGGGTTTCAATATGGAAATTGGTATAGTGGAATCAACTGGAATCAACTGGTACTGGTACCAGTTGGAATACCAGTTGTCAACTGGTACCAGTTAGGACCAGTTGGAATACCAGTTGTCAACTGGTACCAGTTAGGACCAGTTGAAACCACCAGTTGATTCCAGTTTAGTGAACTGGTTTTAATATGGAAATTGGTATAGTGGAATCAACTGGAATCAACTGGTACTTGTACCAGTTAGGACTAGTTGAAACCACCAGTTCTGAACTGGTACCAGTTGATTCCAGTTAAGTGAACTGGTTTCAATATGGAAATTGGTATAGTGGAATCAACTGGTACCAGTTGGAATACCAGTTGTCAACTGGTACCAGTTAGGACCAGTTAAAACCACCAGTTGTGAACTGGTACCAGTTGAAAAACCGTGAGTAGATATTTCCATTTGATTTACCAGTTGAAAACCAGTTGATCATTTAGTAACTTCCAGCAATCAACTGATAATCAATCAATAATCAATAATCTTTATTGCATGGCATCTGGCGACCAACTGAACCATATTTATATAGACTCTTGCAATTGCTCCATCACATAGATCATTTGAAGTGAATTACAGTTGTGTATATAAATGAGTGATGAAGAGTTCGTACATACATATATACAAAATTGTACATGTTTTTACTGGTTATTAATTACATATATCAGTATTTATATATTTTACGTCTTAAATTAGATGTAAAACATGATCAGACATATATAATATACTTGTCAATGATTGACTAAGAAACTATAAATCACAAAATTGATGTGCATTGTCACATTTGCTTGTTAGATCATGATAATTACATTTTCTGTGAAAACATGCAAATTAATCATGAATATGCATAAGATACATTGAACTGGTTTTTCAACTGGTATTCTACTGGTTTTAACTGGTAAATCAACTGGCAATCTTCAATTGGTTTCAACTGGTAAATCATCTGGTAATCATCTACTGGTTTCAACTGGTAATTCAAGTGGTAATCATATTTTGGTTTTCAACTGGTAAAGCAACTGGTATACCTCTACTGGTTTTCAACTGGTAAATCAACTGGTAATCATCTACTGGTTTCCAACTGGAATCAGCTGGTATCAAATGGTCCAGTTTGGCCACTGTGCTGCAACTGGAATGAAGTTAAGAACTAGTAGATTTACCAGTAAGGCCCATTGGTTTTAACTGGTATCAACTAGGCTAATAATATACCAGTATCGCCTATAGTTTTCAAATGGAATCAGCTGGAAACACCCATTGGGTTTCAATATGTTCCAATCGGAAACAACTGGTCTCAAATGGTCCACTTTGGTTGTATATGGGTTTTAAACTGGAATCAACTGGTCGATGTACCAGTAACGCCTATTGTTTTTAACTGGTATCAACTGGTGTAACAATATACCAGTATGGTCAATTGGTTTCAACTGGAATCAACTGGTTTGTTTTCAGCATGTGCCAGTAGAGTCAATGGGTTTCAACTGGGATATACTGGTGCATGTGAAGTTTACCAGTTGTGTCAACTGGTTTCAACTGGTACAACTGGTACCAGTTGAATCCAGTTGAAACCAGTAGAATAAACTGGCACATATTCCAGTTCCGTCAACTGGATTCAACTGGTACCAGTTGATTCCAGTTGATACCAGTTGAAAATCCAACTGGTTTCAACTGTTTTTTTGACCTGGGTAAAGTTAAAGTTAACTGCCGGTCTGTAAGAGTGTAAGCCTGCCAAGCAGCCGTGGACAGCCCGGCGGGCCTCTACCGTTGTCTGACGGTGTTGGTACTGTGACACAGTGGAGCTGATCAACTGATCAAGGGCAAAACTGCCAGGCCGGCAGCCACACACGTACACACAGGGCCGGGCCGGGGTGGTATTCTGAAAAAAAGATATCATTTTTGTTTGCTAGTCTAGATCTAGATCTAGACTAACATTATTACAACAAGAACAATGTTGTTAAATGTCGTATAGACTCGTAACTAATGATACTGATAGGTCTAGGTCTAGAATCTACTAATAATACTAGAGGTCTAGTCTACTTATCACCCTTATCGCCCTCGTTGATGCTGTGGTTATCTATCGCACTCAGCCTAACGGCTTTGTGCGATAGAAACACACATCCTCAACTCGAGTGCGGATAGATTGTATAATGAACTCATGAGCATGCATCATTTGTATACTATTCTAGATCTATTATAATTATTCTGCTTCTTTTTTTAAATCTGACATATTCTTTTTATAGTGATAGATCTGATATTTATTTATATTCAGTATCTATAGGTAACTAGATGAGTATTGTTAGCCCCCTCTCCTTTTGTTTTATAGTGAACTTACAACTCATTGCTTTAAAAATATATATAACAGCTTGATTCTAACTATCTAAGGCCTACTCTTTAGTTTAAATTCAGTTTGATTCTTTGAATGAACATTGCTCAATATTACATCAACTAATTGATAATTTACTTAATTGTAAATTTATAATATGCGAATGATTCTTTTCTGTCTCTCTGACTTTCAGTTTTAGACTGAGGTTATAATATATATCTACAACAAAATGGAAGGTGCTATGTTTGATCAAGTTCTTAGCGTTGTCTTCAAAACACAAGGCCAGGACGATAGGTGAGTAGGCCGTTTGGGTTTCAGGGCTCTACAGAGTCTATATACAGACTAGAACCTACTCTCTTTTTTTTTTCTTTTTATAAACTGGGGGTCCAAAATAAAATTTGTTTTAATTTATTTTTAATGAACTGTTAACAGGTCCCTGTTTATCTTTTGAAAATTTGAGTCCAGTCACCAGTGTGATTTTTTGTGTAATGTGTCATCAGAGCCTTATTAGTGTCATGAGTGTTTTGTTCTTCACTAGCAGTCTACCAGCCTGAATTTGCTATTCATTTTGGTAAATTTGGTAACTGGTAAATATGGTAAATTTGAATAGAATTGACTTGAATGGAATACCTGTGGTTGCCTGAAGAGTTGTTTACTTTGGAATGCACCAGGCAAAGGGAAGTTAAGAGATTTTTTTCCCCCTCTTATGTTGTGATTCAAGTGTTTATGGCAATTCATGCATATCAGATAGGGTTGCTAAAGCCCTAAATGTCTTAACTACTAATTTTAAGGTTGTTCAATTCATATTTTCCTACATCTTAAATTGCCCTGATTTTTTAATCTAATAAAGCAATTTTCTTATAAATACATGGTTTAGATCAGCATATATTTTGATCACCAACTATGGACTGATTTATTTTTAATTTGTAATGTTTCATGACATTTACATTGTTTCCTTATTTTTCAGGACTGTTGGAATCAGGATATTTCTTGAACTGGTTTCTGTTACATCACCTATTCACAGAAAGGTAAGCTACACTGCTAACATCCTGTGCTTATTTGACATCTGGCCAAAAGCAACATGAGAAAGTGCTATTGCTATGGAATTGTTGATTTTATACAGATAGCACAACTTGTAGATAAATAACACTGACTTATAATATGAGGTTAATATCTACTATTTGCATATTTTCTAAATTGAATAAGATTTTAAAAGTACCAAAGGACAAATTTAAGGTGCCTTGTTTGATCAAGTTCTAAGCGTTTTCCATGAAAATAGGTATTCCATATAGAGTGTTTTAGTGACAAGCCCTGAGACTGCAACGAATTGTAAGATATTCTCCTTTTCCCTCACCAGGAGCTCCATGTTAGATTGACAGATGACACAGATCCTTTCTTTCTCTACGATCTTCACCTCGGAGAGGAGGATTTCCAAGTGTAAGAGATAACAATTAAGACATTCCAACTTTCCAAGCCAGGGGCCTGTCTCACAGAATCATTATAAATGCAAAGTTCCTGGATCTCCCATTGAAATGTGTAGTTTCAAGATATGCATTAAAACTTTATATCATATGTTTCAGTGGGATGTCCATGAACATAGACTTACGATATTTTCACGAGATGGGGCCTTGGTTGTAGAGAAATATTTAATTGGAGATTAACCATTGGGTTAGTAACAACCCTATTCATGTGACTTCATAAATATGGTTTAAACCTCAATCATGGTTTGAAACATTGATTTGTTTCAAGGGTCAAAAAGGATAAAACTTAGGGGGAGAGGTGACAAAAACATTCAAAATAAGGGCTAAATCAGAGAATATAACCTATTTGTTTCACCTGTACATGTATCTTTCGAAAAATAGCTTTTAGTCTTATTGGATCATAAACCCTTGTTTTTACAAGATAGTCATTGTTATGTATTGGAAACATATCAATATAATTCTTGCAATATAATGCATCTGATTGTTATAGATAATAAAATATGAAATAAGATTGTACTTGTTACCTTTTAAATTTCATCACAGGTTGAAGAATCAGCAAGGGTTGCTGGTGGATTTCAGTGCATTCCCACAAAAGTTCATTGAACTCTTGCAGTTATGTGGACAGAACCAAGGCCAGGCGCATGGCAAGTAAGTGTCTAGAGAGATTTAGTCATTGAAGTTGAAGAACATAACCTGCTGTATTTTCATAGTTCTAACATATATATTTAGTGATTTTCGCCGCCCCCCCCAAAAAAAAAAAACAACAAAAAACAAAAAACAATATCATGCTGCCACAAGTTTGATATAGACATAACTTTATTTCAGGATTCATGACCATGTATACTGTAACTAGAAAGATTGCAGCCAGTTATTTGTAAAGACTTTTTGAACATCTGTAAATTTTGTTCTATTTACATTTTGACATCATTATGAAACTAGTTGAAGTGTTCATTAATCAGCTTAGAATGGAGGAAATACATTTCCTGAAAGCCATAAGATTACTGGTCTTGACAATTCTCTAAAAAATTACAATAAAATCATAGAGGCAGAACCAAAGAAATAATGTTGAAGAAATTTCATAGCAATGTTGTACTTCCATAAACGGCTTTGCAACATCTTTGGGGCTGATTTTTCACGATGTAATTTTAAAATTTATGTCTTTGGACCTTTTAACTCCCATAGGTTTGTGCTTCAGCTGAATCAGTCAGGGGATCTAGCCAGCTCGTCTCATGGCCTGGCTCAGCTTAGTGTCGTTGAGACTAACCCTTTCAAGCATCTCACTCATCTCTCACTCAGTCTCAAACCGGGCTCAGACTCAGAAGTCAAGAGATACTTAGCCAAGTGCCTCAAGTTGCTGCAGGTAATACCTCAGACAAGGCCATGTTTTAAATCTGGCATGGTATCTGTCATTTATTAAGTGGACCCCCTACATCTATTTCATCTTCAACCCCTTTGAATGGTCACTGATGTATAATATGTACCTGATTTTCCTATGTTTGAACAATGAACACTAACATAATCCTTTGTCTACTCAGGGCAACAGAAATGTACTATGATGGGCAAGCAAATTATCAATCAACTTGTTCTTGTCTCTAAATTAAGTGATATCAGTCCTATTGCCTCAACTTGTTACATTTAAAGAGAGGAAATCGTTCCTGTTTTGTCCGTCAAAGAGTAGACCTATCTTAAAACCTATCATGTTCCTGGTTTTTTCCTTTATTTCTTTATCAGTCTAGTTATGATCACACTTGACTAAAGCAATCTTCTCTAAATTTTTCTACTGTATAGGATTAGGATGCCCAGTGTTACTTATTTTATTTTTATATTTTAAAAAATCTCAACAGGAGGATCACAAGCAGCTTAAAGCTCATCTGAATAACAAAGAAACTTCCTTAACACATCAGCTGCAACAAACCCAAGAGGTAAATAGTCCATAAAATATCTCCATGATGATTGTAGACCTATGGTAGTAATGGTGGTAATGATCATAGTGGTAGTGCTGATTTTGATGAGGATTTATTTATTTATTTATTTATTTATTTCTAATCATTTGTCAGGGTAGCCCATTCACCAATAAGTAGTGGTCTTCCATGGGGCCCTGAATAAACATGAACATATTTACATAAAAAAGCATAACGTTTATACAGAACAATTAAAAAAAAAAAAATCCATGGTACATTTAGAAAGAAATAACACAGCAATAATAGACGTGGCACAAACGAATACTCGTTTGCAAAATAATTATATATCATCAACCTAGTTCAACTGTAATGTCAATAGAAAAATATTGATTAAGTCGCAATTATGTGAATAAATCATGTCAATATTACAGAACATGCACGTAGTGTATGTTTGGCTGAGCTGTTCATAAATTACAACTTTGTTTAAACAATCTCTTAAATGAATTGACAGAAGAAGCCGTTCTCATCGAATTGTCTAGCTTATTCCATTCAAATATAGAAGAAACAATTGGGCTACACTTATAACAATCAGTGTGAAATCTGGGCACACGTAAACATCCACTGTCTATTTGCCTTGTATGATGACAATACTGAGGATGATGGTTATACTGATGACGAGCATTGATTATTTTGATGATAATGAAATAAAGAGCTAAAACTTCAATTAGTGTTTGGTGCTCCTAGACAAGCAGCTAATGGTATCTTGGTTCTGCCCCTGTATCTGTTCAGATACTTCAAACCAGGAGCAGTGAGTTGGAGCGGTTGAGAGGCCAGTGGAGCAGTCAGTCTGATAGCCTGGAGGCCAAACATCAGCAGGAGCTTGCTGAGGAGAGACAGAAGGCTCTAGAGGTATGTCTCAATCTGGATCCTTCAGGAGATCCTTCAGTAGACCCTTCATGTGGGTCTTTCCTGGATCCTCATATCATTTTTGTGTGTTGATCGATTAACTTCATTGAATTTATTTAATCACAGTAAACTCACATCAGCCTAAAAATACTGCTTTTCAACAAGTCCGTGTTACAAACATAAACCTAATCATATACATGTAGTCATCAAATTGAATATAAATACACAGCAAAAAACCAAAAAATAAAAGAAAATATATATAACAAAATGAAGAAAGAAAGGATGTAATATTTAAAAAATGAAGATAACAAACATTTACGTATATGATATAAAAAGTGTCATATGAATGAATAAGGAACCATGTAAATAAAATGTACTTGTATGTCTTCTGTTTTCTTTACATTATGCAGGGCCCCCAAGTATTAGTACTTTGACTACTGATGGGGCTACCCTGTTGAAATGATACCAAATAAATCAAATACGTAAATAAGGAACAACAAAATGAAATTAGAAAGCTAACATAATGAAAATTAAAAATATAAAGATATGTGATATAAAAGTGTCATTTGAATATATAAGGATAGGGGAAATATGAAAAGCGGTAGGAAGAGAAAAGAAAAGGGAAGGAGAGAAAGAAGGTGAGAAAAAGGAGGAGAATCTCAATAACAAAACAGTGAAAAGGAAGGAGAGAACATAAGTACGTATTCAAAATCCTTGTTGATTATGTACATGTAGTACATGATTCTCCTGACAGATCCACATGGTTCCTTCAATTGGGTCTAAATATAATTATGACTCCTTGTTGATTATTCAGTAGAAACGATTAGCCATAGAGGCATGTTTTATATATATCTGAAGTGGATCTTTTATGAATTCTTATTGATTATTCAGTCGACAGGAATATAATATTTTTCCTGTAAGAAATGCCAGACAAGAAAAAAAAGGTTCATCCTTTGATCTTAAAACCACATTTCCTGAAAGCAATACCGGTATGTTTCTAAAATTCAACAATTTACCCTATAATCCACAGTTGCATTCATGTTATTTACTCCAAACTGTAAACCAAATTCATGTTTGTAAGCTGGTTGATGTGTGTTTTCAAAATTTTATATCATCATTTATTCCTCCTTTTGGTCTTTATTCCAGATGCAAAGGGATATTGAAAAGCAAAGTTCAGCACAGTGTCAGGAACTGGAGGAGAAGCATAGGAAACAGAGCGACAAGATGCAGTCTCGCATTGCAGAACTACAGGCAGTTAATAGGGTAATGCACTTTACTTATGATGTAGGCAGTAAAATAATTTCCAATATTTTCAACTGGTTTTATCTTATGAGGTGCAGCGGATGGACCAAAGCTACACACTTTGATTTCAATTGCTCAATGGGCATACACCAAGTATTTCAAAAGGTAAGATAAAGTATGACAAGGTGTAGTTTTGCAGAGCAGAGTTACAGGCAATATTAAAGGGTCGAGTGCTTATATTGTTACTCAGGAATTCCAGTTTGATGTGAAGTTGTGTTTGATTAAAGCAACAAAAAAAGAAATATGTACTGGTGAAGCATGTGGAAACTCCTATCAAAATAAGAGAGATATGATGAGAAAGATATAAAGTTACATATATTGATCAAACACAAATCTAGGACCTGGTGGAGTAATGATAACAACAAAAATAGCATTGATACAAAAGAGAGAGGGAGAGAGAGAGAGAGAGAGAGAGAGAGAGAGAGAAACGGACATATGATACTGTAGATTCCCTAGCTTAGAAAGATCATTTTGAAAGATTCAGGATCTTTGATGATAATGTAATTGCATGTGATTATCTTTCCATTTTAGGAGATGCATGAAAGAAGGCAGGCCCAAGAATCAACCATCAAAGAACTCAGAAGCAAACTCCACATGTTAGAAGAGGTAGGCACAGGCATTACATAGGTAAAGTGCAGTAGAAAAAAGGAAACATTTTACCATCCCACAAATGGAAAATGTTGGAAATATCTGCTTCATGTGTTCCCTTAATGATCCTCTTAATGGGGAAAACATGAATTCAATTCCATTTGAGAGGAAATTTTCATATTTTATGGCCTTCTTTCAAAGTGTTGATTGAGTCACCAACGACATAAGAACAGTTGATCTGAATTAGCTGGGTTAAAATACAATCTCTCAGTTCAGTGTGAATATGGGTATACATGGTCAAAGTTTGATTTCACATGCAAGTGAATGGAGTAAGTTGATTGAATATGGAATATACTCCAGTGAAATGAACTTTATCCATTTAGGTAAGACAACATACATTATATTGTTAGAATGTACACACTGAATAGTAAAGTATTAGTTCAGATGATGTGCATTGACCAATAGATGCCTGAATTCCCTCTGTGTTGTACAAACTATAATGCATCGTGAGGAAATGTAATATGTGCTTTTTCGTCATTCCTCAATCTCCCACTCAGGACTACCAGCGTGCTCAGCGGGAGCTCCAGTCCACGAGACGTCACACAGACCGTCTAGAGACCGAGCACACTGACCGAGAACAGACTGTTGGTCAGCTCAGCACAAGGCTAGCTGTCCTGGAACAAGAAGTTGGAGACAAGCAGGCCCTCGCTGACAAGTCTGCTCAACTACTAGAGGCTGCCAATGAAAGCAAGGTAATGTGGAATTAAAAAAAAAAGATTAAATCTTTCACCTTAGAAAGAAAGGAACTAATATATTAGATCCTGCGCTGTTCATATACATATTGACTATCTTCAGGTGCATTGCTAAAAGTGTTGCTAAGAGGTACCAGTTATCTCAAGACTGAAGTTGAGAACATTTGTTCCATATAGCACAAGAAGAATTTCCGAGGTCAACAGACTTCCTAGGTGACATCTACAGAAGACCATGTGCAATCAGGCCTGACTGCCCACTGCCCACCCTCAAAGCCACCAATGGACTTCATAGTATTAAATCATTTAAAGTTGTCATCTGACTTGCATCATCCTGGCCCAAGAAGAAGTCCAGTGACATACATTTGCAAGGTTGCCAAGGGGCTGTATGAAGTGTGGCTGAGTTTTGGACACCTATATTAATTTTGCTACATATAACATCCATAGGTAACATCTTTTGCACAAGGATATTTTGACATAAAATGTTATCGTGTTTAGTGATCAAAGAGTTGGTTAGGTGCATCCATTTCAGTTAGTGCATCACAAAGGAAACAATATGCCTTGGCGTCCTGTCAAGTATAAACCAATACCGAGAGTCAAACTACATTATGTATCTTTTTCTTTTTTTCTAGGCTCAACTAGAAGAGAATGTTCACCAGAAGCAAGCACTGCTTGTCAAACTAGAAAGCACTGTCAAATCAACATCTAAAGAGGTTCTCAAGGTATTTAGTCAATTTACTGCAATTTAGTTTTTTTTTAATTTCTTACTGCAAGAAACAAGCTTGAAATGACGATATGCATTTGCAATACATACCATGTAGCTTTATTACTGGAAATAATTTTCTTACTTGTACATTATATTGCTGGTTTATTTTTTGTAGTTGCCTTTTTGCAAGTCAGTTGTACCTTGTGCATTTTATCAACATACAAGGAGTCTGAATATTAGGGATATTTCTTTGAAATCGTCAGCACAGTTACCTGTATGCTAAATCTCTGATAACATGGTACTCATTTTCTTACTGTGCAGTTTTATAAATGGATGATTCCCCTTTTTCTTTGTAAAACCACAGGGAAATGAGATAATACGGAAACTGCAAGGAGAATTGAAAGCAGCAGTAGCAAAGGTAGGATGTTTCATTGATCACGTTTAAAAAATAGCATTTTTTGTTTTCTCTCAAGAGAAAGTTTAGAAATATTGTTGATTACACAGAGACACATTGTTTTGACAGAAATGTTGTACCAATTATCGTATCATAGTATTACATACAAAAATGTACCTGCCAACTGTTGCGATTTAATCAGAATATTGTGATGTTTTTTAATTATGCGGACCTATAAATTCAGAATATTCTGATTTTTCAAAATTCTGAATGACCAATTTTTAAAATAATTAAAACAAAAATTTTTTTTTAATAAAGCCAAATTTGGCTTCTTTTACCAAATGCCGCAATTTGGGAGTTTGCGTATTGCATGCATTGAATGGCTGCATGATCGTGCAGCGAATTTGTATTAGCTTTTTTTGTACAGATTTACCGCGTATTGCCAGTTACACTGCAGCTGCATATATGGCCATGGTAAGGCGGTGCGATCGCTTGTTCAATACAGGTCTGCGCCCCCAGACCCCCGCTAAGTTTACAGATTTCTTATTTTCAAATGTTGGCAGGTATGGTATTATCGTGTCATAGTACCAAGTTATTGTCAAAGTACCAAATTATTAAAAAGTTGACATTTATCTTTATTTTGTAAACTTTGATATTTCCAGATGAAGCTGAAGAACACAGTGACAAGCAAGCAAGAGAAGCTGATTGAAGAGAAGAGTCACACGCTGCACTCCACGCAGGAAGACAGAGACAACTTGAAGAGAAAATGTGACTCTGTGGATGCTGAGGTAACAATTATCAAGGAATGGGTCCTCTGCTGAGAGTCGGAAGGGCATTAACTCTATTATGTACAGTGCTAGTTAACTCCCTTCTTGCACTCAACAGACAACATGGAAAACAGAATAGAAAGCATTGGGTTTGCAGTGCTGTTGTCTTCTTCTCTAAGGTTTACACAATCTGTGATTGTCTAAAAAAATGTGTAAATTGTTTATACAAAAGAACAATTAATTAATACTCTTGTCAGATGTACATTCTATCAATGGCCCTTTTCTTGCAGTGTGAATGTTATTGATTTATAGATTCTTCATACAAGATGCCTTTCCCAAGAACGGCATTGGTACACACGGAGGGTAAAAGAAGCTATCAATATCTCAATCCCAATAATTTCAACGGAGACAACGGGATCAATATCCCTGAATTTTGGATGCGTACGATACGCCGCCATGACACTCCGCGTCCACCCGGCCAGCACCGGTCGATTCAATCAGCACGAGCCAGGTTGATTGGTTGAGCACCATGTGCGTCGGCCAAAAGGCCTTGTGCGCTATTGTTCCAATTATTGATCGAATTAACTGACCGCCGGTCCTCCCGTAGAGTATAAAACACGCTTGCTTACATTAGATTTTATCACCTGACAAAGTGTTGCAGTGGCGCACGAAACGTGATCTTTTAGATCCCTTATTGACCATACATTGCGAGACAAACGAATATCACTAGCGATATTATTTTCGATAAGACACGTTTTGTTTTAATTTTTGTATTTGTCCCCTCCCCATAACCATGTTTACCACGATTTACACAATACTACATGTACCTACACGAGTATTAATTTAAGTTCATTTAGTCCGTTATAAAAGAAAGTGTGAAGTCATTTTGTGCCTTTTATCTTTTAATTTCAGAATGAAAGATTGAAAGAAGCTCTAGAGAGGACCACCAACAAGCTGGAGGAGAGCAAACAGTTGCTGAAGACAAATGAAAATGGTAAGAAGACTGCTGTTACATCTATGCGCTATTCAGATTTATATTTAAAGGGGAAGTCCACACTGATATTAAGTTGGTTTTAATAGAAGCATAAAATGAGAGAAACAGGTCAATAAAAGTTTTAGCAAATTCCGACTAAAAATAAGAAAGTTTTTGGAGTTGCGATCAATGAAATTGGCAATACTATGAGGCATCTTGTGAGCTTTTCTTTGTAATTGATGATGGGATAGATTTGTTTCCATACAGGGGTTGAATAGAAACTTATTTGCAATAATAATAGTTAGGATGCATGTATGATTAAGAATTTTCTTGAGGAAAATGAAAATTTCTGTTTTTTTAGTACAGAGCAAATGGGAGGGGAGCTCCCAAGATACGTCACAGAGTTGCCAATTCGTGTGTACCTCTACATTTTGCCTTACCATTTTCAGGTAGATTCAATTACCAGTCTGTACTTGTCGGTGCACACTGTCCACTCCACTTTCCACTTAAAAATAAGTAATTTGACACTTTTATAAATATGTTTGATGGGAGTCTATTAATCAAAATCCTTTCATCTTTTGTGTTTCAGTAATCAACTGGTTAAACAAGCAGGTGAATGAGGTCCACCTGTCCCAGCGCCACGGCACATTTGAGCCCCCATCTCGACCCCCACCAGTCGCCTCTTATAAACCAGCAGGGGTAAGTTCTAAACAGGAAAATCTCTTAATTTTAGCAAGAAAGTTCGCTTGTTTATGATGGACGTGGTAGGGTGTGATTGCTGTAGAAGTGCAAGAATCAGAAATATTTTGAGGAAAGTAGTTTTCCAGCAATTTTGAATTTTGGTGTGTTGACTACCAGAACTATCGGTTCCGTTCAGTGATATATATAATATTCCAAAACGTTGACCTTGTGGTGTTATCATCCATTCTATCTGCGATTTATAGCCTTAGTTGTGGTTACTTACTCTTTTTCATAGTAATACAGTTCTTCATTGCATTGGAAAAAATTCATTTCATAATCATTCTGCTACATTTGAGGGATATGTTTTGAATATCTGGTGTTATATATATATATCAAATTAAGTGAGGGGCACAAAACTCCTTGCTTGCAACGCAACGAAATATCACATTTTTGTTTTGTAGGTAGTATATCAGTCAACAGGAGCAAACGTAGGAGTGCCCCCTACTACCAGCGGCACCGGTGCTCCAACCCGCCTTGCCTTTACCTCTACCCCTTCTACCAACCCCAGTGTACCTCTCAACACACCCCACTCTGGTCTAAGTGCCATCCAGCATGCGTCTCATGCTAGGTAAGAAATGGCCATTACTACATAATAGTAATTATTATTATATTGGACATTTATTTGGGGGAGAGGGGAATCTATCCATCGTGCAAGGTGCTCAAGGTTGCTCAAGTACATCTACCCCGGCTCTAGTCTAGGCTACCGCTTTAGGTGGTCACAGCATTTAGGGAATTCCTTCCTACCAGTGCTCATTTAACACCTGGATAGAGAGGGGAAAATGTAGCTACTTGTCTTCCCAAAACACATTAGTGCCAAGCCTGGGCTCGAACCCACAACCTTTCCAACTCCATTCAAGTGTTAACCACTTGACTAAATAATAATAATAATAATAATAATAATAATAACAACATTTATAATGCGCACATATCCACCCCAAGAGAGATGCTCAAGGCGCCTAACAAGGTAAATACATTAAACATAAGAAAGTACATGAGAAGTTACAGAGAACGAAAATAATTTAACATAATTAAATATAATTAAACATCATCAGATTTTGAAATAAACTACGACTTAACTACGGAATTCAGACATTAGATACGTTTTCAAGTCCTTTTGGAACAACTTTTGATTGGCTGACATTTTGATTGAACGGGGTAGGGAGTTCCATAACCGGGGTGCAGCAGCTATAAAAGCTCTGTCACCCCAACTCCTTTTTGTTCTTAATTGTATTAAAGACACTGATGAGCATGTACGGATTCTGTCGAATGAGTAAATGACAATTCCAGGACTTGTCTTATGAACAGTTAGCAAGTTTCCCAATCAATTACAAGATGCAAATTTAAAGCCTTAATTTTTTTCTTTGAATTGGTAAAAGTTCCATTTGGATTAATTTTAACTCTTCATTGGACATGGGCCCCAATGTATGGGCGAGCCTAGGGTCCTAAATTCTTTTTTGTTGATATATGTAATAAGTTGAAAATGTAGTCCAAGTACTAATCCAGTGGCTAATTCATTGCAGTTGAGAAATATTTTGTGCAGAGTAAGACATATTAACATCAAAGTCTTTCACATTTTTTTCATTTACAGCCCTGCACTGGATCCCAAATACCTCCAGAGACAGGAACAAGCTGGCCCGATGAGAATGGCACCTCCACCAAGCTACCCCTTTCATTCTACGGTCCAACACAGGCCTGCACTCTCAGCTCCTTCCCAACCCCTCTCCCAGACACACCCCCCTGCCATCAGGGGGCGTGTCCCTCCTATCCCAGGACCTAAGGGAGGAGGGATGGTGCAGGGCAAGCCCGGTGAGCAGGCTGGGGCTGGGGGTGGCCAGGGACAACCCCCTCTGATGAGCGCCTACTTTCCACGCTCCATGCAAACTGCATCATAGCTGGTGGTAGAGTGACTGTAGTGATCGTTATAAAGTTCTGAAGAATTTCCCAGTCTGCCTCTCCTAAATAATATATGTACTAGATGTAACACAAGAGCTTGGCCTATTGAAAACAAGTTAGCCATAATCTTCTGTAGAATATGGCTTTGCATATTACAAAACAGTATTTAATAATAAGTGTCTGATTTTTTTTTTTAGTTCGAAGTCCACGACGAACGTGAACACCATTTTTTTGAGGGTCTCAGTGAATCTTCCTGCAGACCAGGAGGCAGTATGGATGTAGGGAGGGTTTATATAAAAGAAAATGTGCCTTTAAAATACCATTTTCATTGAGAGCATAATGTAAAGTATGTACATGTACAAAACACAATAGTATAAGAAAATTAATGTTGTACAAAAGATTTATTTATATACATTAAATACATGTACATGGCAACCTCAAATTCTGTACATTTTATCACTAAGAAATCTTTAACAGATCTTTTTTTAGTTGAAGCATTTCATTTAATGAAAGGACGCAATGTTCTCAATTTGTTTATATATTTTATCATTATCATTTTTTTTTTTGAGGGATGCAAGACAAACAACAGCGGAAAGAAAATATTGTATCCTCTTTCCTTTGAAATTTTATGTTTTATTGTATGTTCAAATGACCTAGGTTTCATGATTTAAATCATTTGTAAATATCCATATCATTTTTTTAAATCACACACCTGAAATACAGGTCAGTCTGTTCTTGAATTACATTATTAAATTACATAATTGAAGTATACGATCATGTATGACAGATTAATTTTAAGAATTTTATACGTATAGATTGTTTATTTGTAAATGAGATGTAAATTTTACACCTTTTTATCATAACCTGTCTATTACTTAGGTAATATTGTCAAATTGTACAGATGTTTAAAATAAAGTTTGAATGCGTCACTCAAAATACTGAACAAATATTTCTTTGTTTTGTCTGTTCAACAGATCGTGTAAATCAAGAACACATACATAATGGTACCTGAGGTTTAAAGTACAGATACAGAACAATGCAACAAAGTTGAAAAACACTGTCAACAAAGGGAGGGAAAGAGATAAAAGGGTAAAAGAAATGAAAATGGGAAAATGGAAAAAGAGATTAATAGAAAGGAAAAATATGAGAGAAAGAGAAAGGAAGAGTGAGATACAAAAAAAGGAAATGAGAGAGAGAAAGAACTTTTTTTTTAAATGTGTAAATGAATGGCAACTGCGTGCAACAAAGGACCTGTGTGTATTCACTGAGCTCTGTGTTATAACATACAGAAATGTGAAGCGTATTACATTTTACATCATTAAAAAAAGCCATCACAGTTTTGCGGCATCATATTTGAGCGAACCGTAGGAGAGGAAAATAAGGAAGACAGTGTGGGAGATGGAGACGTTGCAAAAAAAGAAAGGTGTGAGGAAAATCTTTAGACTTAAGAAAAATATAAGTTTATCGAATACGGGCCCAGATCTTTAGCATCCCGAGGTAATGACAAACGGATTCCTTCGTTGCCAGTGCTCCTTTCTACATGTTCCAGATTCAAGATTAAAGTTTGTTATGTTCTGATCATAAATTGCCATTTATTCCAATTCCACTTGGCCCAAATGCTGTCTAACAACTTGTCTGAACCAGGTTGAACAAATGGCAATACAAATTCTGTAGCTTAATCACAGAATACGATAATTATCCAAACGTCATTGCATCATCTGACAGATGCTGACAATTTGCATATGTCATCCAGCAGCTTGTTAATATTGGGATGAACTTTGCTCAATCACTCAATATGAGAATTATCCGAACATGACGGTATCACTTGACAGATATGCTGACGATGCGTATGTCATCCAGCGGCTTGTCCGTCTTGGAGTGAACCTTGGCCTCACTGATCTTCTGGATGCACTCCATGCCCTTGATGACGCGTCCAAACACGGTGTGCTTTTGGTCTAACCAGGGCTAGAATGAAGGAAAGAAGGGAGAATAGAATAGTTTGCAAATCAGGCTGCATTAACACATCGCCACATTGCAGAATATAATGGCGCTATGCTTGTATTACTGGAGAGAAATTCATACAAAAAAAAACTAAGAGAGAAATCATTGAAGTTTTGTATATCTGCTAGCTCATTTTTCCCAATGTCTAAATATTTGAATGCTGCAACATTCATCAAATTAAGACTTTGAGAGCCAACTCTGTAAGAGATGTACAGTAGCACAGGAGCATAAAAACAGCATTTTTCCCCCATTGATCTTGTAAATTTGCAATAGCAAAGATACAAATCAAATGGTATTAAAGCACTGCTTTAACAAGGGAGCATTTACTTTGCTTTTAATTTTTTGTAATGCACACAATCTTTATGCAATGGTGTTTGGTGTAATAACTACAACAGTGAAGGGAAAACACAGAAAGAAGATTACTTACACATGGGACTACAGTGATGAAGAACTGGGAACCGTTGGTGTTGGGTCCTGCATTTGCCATGCTGAGCGTGTAGGGACGATCGTGTCTCAATTTGGGATGAAACTCATCTTCAAATTCCCCTCCCCAAATGGATTCTCCTCCAGTTCCATTACCTAAATGCATACAATAGTATGAATCATCAACATTACAAATGTCTTTTATAAATGTAATGCTTCCTGGGAGAAATATCAATTATTTACACATATTTGTGGCTTACACCCAAAGATCGATTGATCCATCTGTAATTGAAAAACAAGTCAGAAAAAATCTCAGAACCAAATGGCCTGGTGGTAGAGCCCGGCAAGCAGTAGATGCAGGTTCAAGTCCCGCTGGTTCCGAGATTTTTTCTGACTTGTTTTTCATTTACAGATCGATCAATCGATCTTATTTACTGGGTGTAAGCCACAAATATGTTTAAATAATTAGAAATGCCATAGACTATTGTGCTACACGGACACATCAAGTATATAAAATACTACTAACAGTGCTACAACTAAATATTTTTAAATGCTGTACTAATATTACCAAAGCTTTCTGTAAAAAGAAACTTTGAAGAATGGGAAATTTAAACAAAAATCAAAGAAAAATTCTTGTCAAACCATACCTCCATAACTTCCTAGGATCAAAATTTGATTTTATTGCACTTGTGTACATGTGGGTATTGTACGGCATGAAATATCTTCATTAGATACAAGGTTTATTACGTAGGCATCTGTTTCAGGAAGTATTACATAGAACTTTTAATAGTCCAAATATATTGTTCAATGCTCATATTAATGGGTGGGGTTTGCTGCCAAAAGTATGGGAGGTATTCATATGCAAAATCATCAAACTAATAAATTTGTGGGGCGTTGGTATTTGTTCACCACTCCTACCCCCTAAAAAAATCTCGGGATACAGTACATGATGGAACCCCCCTTCCTTCTGTGAAATTCCCTTGCCTCAGGTGAGTGGGGGTGGAATTACTAGTCCATAGTCTTTCCTCTCACCTTGAGGATCCCCGGTCTGGATCATGAATTGCTTGATGACTCTGTGGAAGATGTGACCATTGTAGTAGCCGTTCCGACTGTGCACGCAGAAGTTCTCTATCGTCTTTGGACATCTGGGATACAAAAGTTATATTTTGAGATGATATTTGTAAGTTGCTTCTGATATTTTTTCTTCAAATCTAGGTACTCAAGAATTTGGAAATATTTGATGAATTGTAATATTCAAGAAAAGGGTGATGTCAATCTAGAAAGCTGTGACAGGGCTCTCTTAAGTTGAAAACAAGCTCTCAAACAAAAACTAAAAAGAAACTAAGTTGGCCAGGAGACATCCCCCTTATCTCTAAAAATTTTTGTTGAAAGAGTAAATGATAACACTGTAATACTTGGATTAAGGCACTGTTAATCCAAGATACAAATATACTTTGATTTCTTTTCTCTCATGGATAAATAATGGAAAGTTATTTTTTTAATAACAACCAACAAGAACAACAAAACAAATAGGTTATGTATACAAGCTTGTAAGAAAAATGCAAGGGGTATACACTTTACACAAAAAGCAGAAACAGTGCAGCATAAATACATGCATTGGCATTATATAGATCCAGAAAGGGGCACTGGCACCCGGAAATTATGTATTGGAGGCTAAGCGTGGGAATACTTGGCTTAAAACAAATGGAAATATAATTATGTTAATGTAAAATGTTCCCTCCCATACAGTGTACATGTAAACAAGATATACAAATTCAAGTAAAACACTCACTCTTCTGTAAAGAGTTTCACATGGACATCCCCCAAAGTAGTATGAAGGATAGCTGTACTGGATAGCCTAGTTGCTGCTCCACCCTGTAATGTGTGTGTGGAGGGGTTGAGTAATAGGGGAAAAGAACATTTTGATATCATTGTGAACATGAAAGGCAAACATAGATTACAGATTTGAATGATATATAGTTATCAAAGTGTGGAAATATCAAGATTTATGAGAAGTAACGACTGACATACCAATAGTAAGAGTATATAAGACTCAATCTTCTGTTCAGAGCAAAAAGGGCATTACATTATCTATATTGTTAAAGTCTCACTGCACTACTTGTAGCTACATGAACTTGCTCCCTCTATATAGAAAACAATGCCTAAGCGGTGCCCATTGGTCCCCCATGATCCTCTTTTTCTTATGTTAATTGAGAGCTGAGTTGATGAGATAACCACCTGTCAGTGACCACCTGGCCAAACTAGTGCAGACCGGCTTTAAGTTAAATGAGATAATGCTCTTCTGGCTTTCATGAGAGATAATTTTCGTAACATTTTGTCACAACACAATAACAACAGATAGAATTTCCTTCCTAAGAATTGCATTATATTCTACATCATATACATTTTTTTCAGTGTCAGAAAGGGCTTGCACTGATCGTAGTGAAGAAGTTTCATATTTCACACTATGATAAATCAATACACTTACTTTAAATTTGTAAACATTGACATTGGGAAAGCATACAGACTTCTTTGGTTGTTCCCAACACAAATTAACAATTTGACGATGATGCATACCTGTGTAAAAGACATTTGTTCTTCTTTGCTTGGTTTCTCATTAAAGACATCTCTTTCAGCTTCGTTACTATACATAATGCAAATATAAAAAGAAAATTCATGTATTGTGTTTGCAAACATTTGTAATGTTATAGATTGTGTCGGCCTTTGCATTCTGATTCTATGACACATGCTCCAGCTCAAGCAAGAATTGCTCCTCAGTCAAATTCTAACTTCAACTCTGGAACTTACATTACACCTAAGCCCATTAATCCTAAAACCCAATCACAACCCTGACAATATATCTCTGACTAAACAATGCTAAACAAATTATCGCCAATGCATGTGGTAGATTACAACAATTTCCATGGCAAATATAATTAGATACTTAATCAAGGTACAGGTGTAAGTTATCCAATATTATATACCTCTCTTTAGTATGTTGAATAAATCTAGTCATCTGATTGGAAATCAGTCGAAATTGGAGTCGTGATTTTAGCCATGCCCGCAAAGAAACGAACTATGCCAGTTGCCCCGGGTAACGGGCGGCATACTTAAATTTTGCTGAGATCCCCATTGGTTTACGTGTAAAAAGTTACTTTGTGCGAGCACGGATACCATACCATAGTGTGTGTGCGATTTGGTCGCTTAGTGTGTGGGATTCCTGAATCATCGTAACATTCAGGCAACTTTCCAGCGAAGATTAACAGACAGTGTCTCAGAATTTCTGTGATGTTTTAACCAATCTTTACTCAAGAAAAGGATAAGGCAAGAATTCTTTGTAGATTTTTTTGGGAATTCGGTATATAAAACTTGGTGTGAATTCGGTATATAAAAGATATATGGATTGCTTTAGTATTTGAGGCATAGCTGTTTCTATACCGTCTCTCCGGGACGTTACATCCTGCATGACCCTGAGGCGCGCAGCGGCGCCCTTGAGCCTATAGAAACAGCTATGCCTCTCATAGCAGTCAAATATATCTATGCTACTCCTCTGGCTTGAGCTGAGCTGCCTCAAGGCATGTAAGTATTCAAGGAATTACTTTCTGGCAGGTATTCATTTCTACATCTGGGTAGAGAGGAGTAAATAATGTGGAATAATGTTTATCCAAAGGACATTAGTAATGCAGCTTTTCCATGACCCATGAACCATTTGAATCCAAGCTCTAGTGATGTATCCACTAGACCACATCACCAACTACATTACTATGTACATGCATTGGATAACAGCACAAAGGGTAGTTGCCCAGCTTTGCAAATAGATCTCACCTCTTTGCATCATCTGGTTCCCTTCTTGTGAAGAGGTAGAAGCGGTTCTTCTTGAAGGCACTGCACACCAGGGTGGGGTCTGCTTCACTTCCCTGCAGGCCAGGGTTATCAGAGGCGGTCATCTCCAGGGTGAGGGCTCCCTTGGACTTCTTGGGTTTGCCTTGGTACATGCTGAGGTGCAGGAACCTCACATTCTCTTGCTGTGGGGAGGGAGGTTGGCAAAGGAACAAATATATATATATAATCAAAAATATAAATAAAATGTGTACGGATATACATTCAAAATTACATTCATTTAATTTCAATAAAATATTCATATTATGTAAACATAAAAAGTTGAATGACAATATACAAAGAAATACAAAGATTAAATCCACCACAACCAAAAGCCAGACTTGGAGATATCACTAATAATAATTATAGACATTATTACACATCAGCTGATTGTACACATGTAATTGAATGTCAATAAATCATTTTGAAAGAAGTAAACAATACATGTGCTGCAAAATCAGAAGATAAACATGGAGCGAAGCTAAACCAAGGCACATTAAAACACAGCCATTGCAAAATATCAAGGACTGCAAGATCACTCCAAATTTTACATAGAGAGACATTCCCCTTAAAAGGACATTTGGAGATAATATCAACAGGTGTTTACAAGTGCAAAAGGACTAAACGAAGACATAAGCCTGTTTACCCACTCTTGACAGTCTCTGTGCTCGAAACTTGCACAACTCTAACTTGACCACTACTGCAAACATACCGTATGACTAATTAAACAGTAATGAATGATAGAATACTTTACTTGAGAATACCGATTGCCTAGTGAGTTTCGTTTTTTGCTTACCTTTCCAATAATGCGTGATATTCTGTTGGTATGTAAGTTGAGAATCTTGATACCCAGCATTGTGGCATATGAAACAAAGTAACCACTCTCATCAAAGACTGTAAGAAAAGGAAACAACAAATCATGCATTGTTATTATAATCATGATAATGTCATTCTAAATATCATTATCAGTAAGTTATCATCATCATCTTCGTCATCGTCGTTATAATCATCATCGCCATCATCATCATCATCATCATCACCACCACCACCACCAACATCATTATCATCATCATCATCCTCATCATCATCATCATCATCATCATCATCAACAACATCATCATCTTTAGCATCATCCTCATCATCATTAATATATCATCATCATCATCATAACAACTTAAAGGTAAAGACCAGTTTTGGAAACGCCCCTCTCTCAAAAAATTGAAATGGAAGCTCTCATTACCAATCATGTGAAAGAATATGTTTTGACTAATACATGATGATACAAATTTTGCCGGGAAAGTCGGAAACCGCCTACTAATTGATATATTTGGTAAATTATTATATCTATTGGGACCAAATAGATATCGCGCACGTGGTCGCGTAGTCCCATATACATCTTTCTGTGTACAGTGCTTGTAACTTTACCAAGACTGGGCCAAATTTCTTATCATTTTGATGATTCCAGAACCTTGCAGTACACACCAATACTTATATGCTAGATGATCAACCTTTTCTGATCGATTCCACAACGTTTCTTTCACAATGCAATCGCATGACCAGAACTGGTCTTTATCTTTAAGCTTATATTTTTTTGGACTGTTAAATTTTGGTACATTAATATTTGAGTGATCTCATTCTTAATCAAAAGGTAACTGTGGCATGTCATGCTGTGATGGGTAAAAGAGTAAATGGACTCACTGATGTTTGCAAGAGAGAAGGCATCAGACTTCTGTAAATCTCTCTCTACTGCCATACGTCTACCAAACTCCATGTCAGGCAGCTGTTGCTTCATCTGTTGGAGCTCGGTGAATGTCTTCAAAGACTCATCTATGACCTTGGTGAGCTTGCCCGTCAGGAAGCGAAATATGCGAATCTAAACAAAATCATTGAAGAGTATAATAGATCAATTATAGTGCAGATGACTTCTTTCGATGTGTTGTTCATTAAAGTGAAACAAAAAGGGAATTATTACATGTACGTTCAACATCATTTCTTTAAAAGGGATAAACATAAACACTCAAAAAACAAAAATGTATGTTCTCATGGATGCTTATTCTTTCATTATATGAAACTGCATATATATGTTAGAGATGATCCATTATTAAAGGAAATTGAAAACTACAGACAAGGAAACCTAAACTGATGAAGAGATTCTATAACAGAATTACATGTACTTACCATGACTGCAGGAGATGCACTCTGTGCATGTATACAAATTGTATGCATTGGTGTTTAAACTATCATTGACCAATCATGGCAAAAATTAAACCAATAATGGTCAATGAATACAGACAAATCTAGTGTCTTACTGAGATGAATCTCTGATTACAAGCTCTATGTATACCATAACTTAAATCAAGAAAAAATACCGGTATGGTTTTGAACTCTATTACACCTCATATGTATGAAACTGTACACAAAATGTTTGCTTCTAAAACATAATAACTAATCTATAAATCTTAGTAGAGGTGTCCCGGTATAGTGGATACATCACTGGACTACGGGCCTCATGGTTCGCGGCACGAGTTCCGCCATGGCACTAATGTCTTTTGGCAAGACATTATTCTACAATTGCCACACTCCACCCAGGTGAGGTAAATGGGTATCAGGTAGGAGGAAATTCCTTGAATGCTTGAGCGCCTTTTCGTGGCAGCTCGGCTAAAGCCGGGGTAATAATATGAGTGCAGGGCCCTCAGGGAGCACAGTATTATTACTGATGAGGCTACCCTAGGTAAACAAGACATATTCTTATTATCATTATTATTAATCTATCTATGTACAGATGGACAGTGCTGAATGGGAACTCACCTTTCTATCTTTGGCTATTGTTGCTATGAGTTGCCCATCAGAGAAGCTAAGACTAGTAGGCACTGTCTTGCACTATAGGGGTAGAAAATGGTAGAAGAAATGAGAAATAAGTTAAACATTTAGTAAACTAACAATAAACCTCAGTAGTAAAGACTCTAATAATGAAATTGACATGGAAATCGAAATTCTTGTACAGCAACACTTTAAAGGAAACACACAATTTCTAAGTTAATGGCATATAAAGTAATGCCATTTCTATTACACATGCTCCTGCGACAATTTCTCTGCAGTCCATTTCTACACTGACTGAATTCAAAACTTCAACCCTGGACCACATATTATACATAACCCTAAACCTTAAAAATAAACCCCCATTGCAAATAACCCTATACCTAAACAAAATAAAGTCTGAAGTAAATGTCACACAAGCAAGGGCTCCATGTTAACTGTTTTGGAAGGGGGTCCAGAATGAACATTTTAGAGTTAGTATGCATACATGTACATACCCCATGTGAAAGTTTTAACATTTGGGGAGTCTTCAATTTTGGGCACCCATGTGTCCATCAGACCCCTGTTAGTATGTTATACCACAATAGTTGTACAGGGGTCTACTGGATACATCACTGGATTATGGATCACATGGCTCACAATTTGAGCTTGCCTTTAACTCTTATCCTGCCATAATGAATACAGCCCAGTGCCACAGGGCTAATCCCCATTGTGCCAAGCCACAAATCCCACTTGTGCCAAGTTTATTTTGAGATAATCTGATTAACGCGATGGTACGATCAATAGCGCATACCACTCAGCACAGTCCAATGAGCATGAACAATAACTGCTATTACGAATGCATAAAGCAGCGAAGCGATGGCTCGCTCGTGTGAATTAAGCAGCCAATCGATAGCTCGCATGTACAAAGCCCTATTACGGTAGCGTGCATGCGGCCTTATGGCAGGATATGAGTTAATACCTTAAGGTGGCTCAGCTAGAGCCAGTGTAATTATATGGTACTTGGTATTAAGTGCAGAAGAGCATGTTTTATAGCAGCTGTGCTCTATATATGGACATATTATTTCCTAAGTTTTGACGCAGCTCTACATACCTTGACGAACTCGTAAAGATCTGTATCTGTCTTGTACTGGAAGCTAACACATGATGGGTAGCCATAGTCTTTCTTTGGTCCCATCCAGTACTCTAAGATGCCTTGTTTATCCACAGACAGAGCCACCTCAAACACTGGATTGTACTGCAGGGAAAAGACAAGAATTCAACAAATAAATATGTAAATGGGCCAAGTCGATGTATTTGGTTATTTTGCATCAAATATGTCATCAATTAGAAAGTTATGTTATGTTATCATAAAAAATAAAATCAGAAGATATCATTTGACGATCCATTAGGTCAGATCCAGGCTCTAGAGAGGCTGTGACGCATGGGCAGTAAATGAAAGATAGACTTTGCATACCGGGGTATGTGAATATTTCTCACCTTGATAAGTATGACTGGTGCAGAATGCTTTTTGTCTAATGTGTGCATGGGTTCATTTGTACCCTTTCCATCAAAGACATGAATGTTACCACTCTCACTATCAGATCTAAAAGAAAGAAAGAAAGGAAAAAAACACAGCAAATAACAACAAAGGACTTGTATGTAGATAGGGGCAAAAGCATTTAAGCTTTAATTTAACATATTTTACTGTTTTACTTTATATCGTTAGTAAAGGGAAATAAAAATCAAATTATTTTGAGTGTTAAATATATCAGACCTCTAGCAAGCCCTTAGATACATCATACACATACTATTTCACATCCACTGGAACAAAGTCATGTTGAACGTTAAAATAAAACTTTCGTTGTTAAATTTGACTTTCAACCAATCATTTACCCACTGGTGCCTTTAAATTTTACGAGAATTATGGCCATTGGGTAAAGGTTTTTTTAAAAATGTATATTTCATTACCAGAAATTGTACAAAAAATTGGAGAAATCATGAAAACGTTGATAGCCGCTCTGAGGCGTTTTTTAAGCCAGTATCTTCAGGACAAGAAAGAAAACAAAAATTTTATGAGAGTATTTTAATAGCCAGACACTTTATGTCTGTTGGATGCTTACATGGCGAGTGAAGGTATGGCATCCCCTGCCCTGTAGATCCATTGACATCGACCGGGTATGAAGGATAGCTTCATCATGTTGATCATATCTGATGGGGAAAAAGGATGACAAACAAAATATGATTTAGGATAATGAATACAGTTCATATCAAGTACATTATATCATAGGTAATTGAACATTGTGTATTAATAGCCTTTTACAATAAAATCACAAATAACAGACATTGGCATTCATTGATAACTCAATATATATCATATCTTTCTCATAAACCTTGCTGCTGCTAAGATGATATTTGATACAGTATGTACATTGATTAGTCCCTACTTTAGATACACAGCATTTTAAAGCAATACCGTAAATCTCTGTGTATAAGGCGCACCCCTTTTTTTAAGATTTAAAAAAAAAAAAAAAAAATTCCAGGTCTGTGTTAAAAAACCCACGCGGGGAAGGTCTTTCATTTAACTGCGAGGTGCAGTTGAAGGCGCCGATTTGTGCTCGTGAACTTGTCACAAATAATAGGAACAATGTCGTTTTTTAGAAGAATGTGTGAGATCATTAATGTAAATTAAAAACAGTAGAGGACCTAGGATAGGACCTTGTGGTATGCCATGTGTAATAGAAGAAAAATTGGAGGAATTATTATGAACTACATATTGACATCTATTAGAAAGATTACTTTCAAACCAAGATAACTGTTTTTTTGTACCCGTGTATAAGACGCACCCCCCGACTTTCAAATTTTTTCAGCGGCAAAAAAGTGCGCCTTATACACAGAGATTTACGGTAGTTCAACAGTGAAGGTAACACCATTGTTATGAATTTGAAGACGAAGAGCTGATTTAAAAGGGTAAGGAGGAAATCTGCAACTTCATTGCTAACACTGAGCATAAAATAAAGTTTCAGAGGTTTGCAAGCATGATTAATTTGTTTCTGTTGCATTCTCTGTGTGCTACACTCCAGTTATTTATCCAATTGATAAACATCGTCTGTATATGAAGAGCTCGGTTCCAAAAGGTACTACATCCATTTTTATCAATTTTTTTTTTTTTTTTTTTGAATTAAAGCGGGAGTGCACTACTTGTGGCTACTTGCGCCCTCTATATAGCAAACAATGCCTAAGTGGTACCCGTTGGTCCCCCATGATCCAATTTTTCTTATGTTAATTGAGAGCTGAGTTGATGAGATAACCACCTGTCAGTGACCACGCTGGGAGGTCTAATCCCTCCTGGCCAAACTAGTGCAGACAGGCTTTAATGTACACATTTCCAGTAGGCTCATACACCGACACTTCCAAAAAGCTGAATTTCTATAAAAAATGAATTTCTATAAAAAAGTAAAAATCAGTTCAGTTCCAAAAGGTAATATATCCATTCAAGTCATGCATTGTAACTTGCATACAGTATGCAAGATTTTCGGTTCCAAAAAGTACTACATCCAATTTCAGTTTGAAAAGGTACTACATCCACAAAAATTAAAAAAACATAAATTCATTTTAAAAAATAGGTGTGCAGACTTATATTTTTTTAAAGAGTGGTCTTATACTTGTATCCTACAATAGAATATAATCAGCCAAAGTATCATTCCAAACTGACATTGCTAACTATGATAATTAAAAGATCGTGTTTTTCTCAGAACTTGGATATATGGATGTAGTACCTTTTGGAACCGAGCTCTTCATATAACTATCATAAAAAGAATCAAGAATCTTACCAAAGTTTGTAACATCAAAGATCTTGGAAGATTTGTCATCTGCTATTGTACACAGGTATGCTCCATCACTGCTGACACATATGTCTTGTATCTTACCTGAAAATAATGAGAAACATACAGGTTCACTAGCTTTGATGCAAGGCAATAGTAGATTTAGCTCATGACAGGAAATGAAAAAATATGATTGTGAAATAATGTGGGCAGGATGCATAAAGTAGATAATACATCTTGGGCCAGGACAAGTGTATTTTGCAGAAATTTCCTGCTTTAAGTTGACTAGATGACACTATTTTGGTCAAACATTCAGCCAATTAAAAAAAATTCATCCAAAATTTGTCAGCAAATAATCAACAAGAAAATCAACTTTTGCACTAGAAAATATCTTGCCAGGAAAATTATTCAATTATTGCCTGGAGTGAGGCAAAGTATATTTACATGTATAATACTAGGTGAACTGCTATGAGAATTGAAGGACATATGTGGCAAAACTGCTCTTTTAATACTCCTTCAATTCCATACTTAAATGTCTAAAGGTGAACAATATCTGTGTGCAAATTGTCCCAATTGGATGTACGTATTGAATGAAATAATCTTGTTTATATCGAGGTACATGTAGTCATGACAATCATAATAGAGACATCTTTTGTACCTAAATGTGCTCTGAAATGTTTCACAAATTCAACATCGCCCTCTTGCTTCTTCCAAAACTTGACATGGCCATCGCAGCTTGCAGTGATGATAAACTCTGTCCTGTGTAGAGAAATTTAAAATTATATTAAAATACATACTATATAACTTTGCAACAGACTATACATAGAAAAAATCTCAGTAATGTAATTTGAAAAGTAAAGAAAACTTAAAGGATGGGATTAATATACCAGTACGCTTTATAAGCAACTACGTGTACAAGTTCAGGTTTACATATTCATGAATAATCAAGGCATTTGGACCAAAATCAGTATCTACATTAGCTCTCTAAATAAGTCTGGATTATTTAAAGTACATTAGTGCATGATACTTGATTCATCTACCGTAATTAACGTTGTATTAACCGCCCTCGTGTATAAACCGCACCCCTCTTTTTCGCCCTTTAAAAAAAAAAAAAAAAAAAAAAAAACTTTTTTTTTCGTCCGCGGGAAGAATTTTTATATTTTTTAAATCATTGATTTTACCGGCTTTTACGACACAAAGTAAGCCGACGAAAAGAAAGAAATGAATGAAGAAAATTATTGCCGACACCACCATGGCAGCATTTGAGGAACAACATAAGAGACAGATCGAGGGAGAGAGAGAGGGGACAAAAGGCATGCCGACGGAAAGCAAGAAATGAATGAAGAAAATAATTGCCGATACCACCAGCGTTTGAGAAAAACAGAGACATCGCGGGAGAGAAGCGAAAACAATCGCTGATATTTAATAATTAGGCTTTTAATTTTATGACAAAAAATAAGCCGACGGAAAGAAATAAAATATGAAAACTAAAAGTAAGATTCAAAGTTATCACTGATACAAATTAATACAGCACATCGCGCCAGGAAACAAAGACGTCTTGTGATAAACAAAAATCACAATCTAAAAGCAGTAACGACTAGCATGCGCCAGCCCAACAAAAATTTTATTCGGCTGTGAAAAAGCCTGCTATTGATTGTATTACCGTAGCTTGATCAATCGAGCGGGACGCCGGCAGAGGTATAGACGGCCATATTGTTTTTATTGTTATTGGGAGATTAACTCAACACAAAAGGTTGGTGAGTCTTAGCAAGGTTGGTGAGTCTTAGCAAGGTTGGTGAGTCTTAGCAATGTTTAACATGAAACAATGAGATCTCGGACAAAACATAGGGAACCTTTTGACTGGGATAGCGTCAGTCTATGTCTAGTACACGTTGTCTCTTTTGTCCTTCTCTCCAGTTGGTTACGGATTAAGAGGAGATCGGACTTGTCTAGGCACGCCCGACGGCTAGGGGTGGCTACGGTGTGCGATGGGCTGCCAAATACCCGCTCTAGAAAGCGTGGCTTCTCGGCCAGAATGTGCCGTCATTCCACTGATATTTCTCATTAAATTTAGTTTACTTATTAAATAATAATAATAATAACACCGGTGGAATAAGTAAAACAACATTAGAATAGACGAACTTCACACAATTTGCACTAGCCTAGCCTAGATCTAGAATCTATGATTAGTCTATGTTACACAAAAAAAATCGGAAGAATGACCTAGGCTCACATCAATACGAAATTACGAATCATTGAATTAATAATAGTATTTAAAAATTATACGACATAATCCCCCTTTTCGAGAAGTCTCTGAATAAAATGTTATTTATAAATCATCAAATCTATCTCTTTAAATTAAAAAACATTTTTCCCTTTATTTTTTTAAGAAAGGAGGTTGATTCATGATTATAATTTTATTCAATTATTGAAAGAGCTCTGAAGACGAGACTATGTATCATGTAACCGTACCGAAATACACTCGAAATCCCAACGCCCACCACCCGACATTTATTAAGAATCGACAAACATCTCTCTTCAGGATAGTTAAAATCATCAATCAACCAGAAATATTACCATAATAATAGTTCACAAAATAAAATATTGCATATTTGTAGGTTGATGACAAGTATTTATATACAAAATCTCGCTAGAAAGACAAACATGTTTTTCCATCGTCACGGATTTCTTCATATGACTACACATATTATTACACATGGGGCAATGGACATTCTTATCCACCGCACGTACGTCAACTCTCCAACACAATTATGATCGACTCGGTAGTGACAGAGCACAATTATGGGCCCAAAATTTCACATTTCGCATCATAGGAATTACATGAAAATTATTAGATCAAGATTAAAATATAACATTCACATTAGATATATTTTTTCTGATGTTAGAACTTCCAATGGATGATTTGAAAAGCGTTGAAAACGAGTGTCACTTTCAGGACGATGGTTTCTAACTAAACCAGGAACTTCAGGATATTTGTTGCACATCATTTTGAAGATTATATTTTCCTTTACTTAAAAATATGACGTAGTATAAGGAATTTCCTGCGATAACCAATGACAAATCTGCATTTCGGGGGACATCCCCCCATCCTCTCCTAAGCGCGCGAGCACTCTCTGTGACACAATTTGACCGCTGCTGAACGCGGAGATTGTAACATACCTGGAATTTTCAGCATGATGCATGTCTGTATGGGTGTATAAACCGCACCCCGACTTTTGATGTTTACCGACGGTAAAAAAAGTGCGGTTAATACACCGTTAATTACGGTACTTGTCTTAAAGTATGGCAGACTTTTTAATCCTCTCTGATTCAATTGAATATATCTCTCCTCCTCCAATTTCTTCTCATGTGATATATGAAAAGTGAGATGTACCTTGTAAGTGAAGTCTACAGTATTCCTGGGGGTGTTTCACAAAGACTAAGATCGACTATAAGTTGGACTTAACTATGGCAGGCCGTTCATGCCACTGTTTCCTCTCACCATTTCACTAGCATTGGTCTCTCAAGGGACATACAAATCATGGTCACAAATCTACAGAATTTACATCTTTTGATAATTCATTATTGAAGGAAAAAATATGATCTAAAGATCTTAGTGGTGGGAGCAAACAGTGGCATGAACGGCCCACCATAGATAATTCAGAATTAAAGTCGATCTTGGTCTTTGTGAAACACCCCCCTGATTTTATAGTACACTTGACACAAAGGGTTGACATACAGTTGGGTCATATGGAGAGGTTCTGTCATTCTTACTTGGTTGCAGCAACATGAGTGATGACGTCCCTGTGCATCAAACTCTTTTCATACAGCTCAGCTGAAGGCATGTTATCCAGGTAAACATTCTCAAAATCTAGCACTGTAAATTAATAAACCAAAATAAAAAAACGACTTGTTGAATGCCAAGCCAGAGATAACTTAGGGAATTTGAGTCTAGGGGAAATGCATAGTAGTCAAAAAGCAAATTATAACAAACAGGTTTATTGAGAAACACTGATGAATACAAGTAAAGCATTTTTTTAGTCTGTAAATGGTAGTGTTACTCATAAGCAGAAATCTAAAACAAAAATGAAGGGATTGATAGCTTCAAAAATCAAAATACATGTAGCAGGTATAATTAGGTAATTTGCTTTATCACAATTCATCAAAGGTACACACCATTTGCAATCCACACAAGGTGCGGGGAACTAAATAAGACTGAAATTATTGGGTAGCAACTAGCAAGTATATTGGAAAATATATAAATGTATATTGAAATAGCGATTAGTGTAAAAAGTGCATGCAAAGGGAATCCCCTTAATTAAGCGAACCGTGCGTGCGCCTTAGTATACTAAGCTAATCGCTAATTCACTATTATCGTAAAGTAAGTATCAAATTGGCAACGCAAAAACAGTTTTTCATGTACACCGCATGTATTTGCATTTCAGGCGGAACCACCATCGCAAACTCTCATAAGAAAATGTCAGCATTTTTGTAATGTAAATCGCATGTTAGTTCATCATCATCATCATCATTCTTGAGTGATTTCAAAGTGCTTTGTATGAAAATAAAGACGAGTCCCCTAGCAAACTGTGAAGCTAGTGAGCAGGGTACGTCAGGTGTGGGAATGGGTGATTACAAACACATTTTAGGTTCTGTTAACATCATTCTTCATGCAGGGGTATAGGTGCCAATTAAGGCTACATGATATCAATATCATATTTCCTAGCCCTGGCTTTAAGGCTAGTTGATGGACATCATTGCCAGCAATTATTGAATTCTTCTTCTTCAGTTGCAGTACAGGCCACCGTCAGGTGAATTGTCGTACTGTTGAGGTGCAGTGCAGATGTGTGCACAATGTCTGATAAAAGGTAGGCCTACAGTTAACTGCGTGCAAGTAAAAAACACAATGGTTTGCTTAGCCATGGTTCCGATCGCATGCCTCGTTCAGCGATGCATGAGTGCGAGCTGTGCTGCAGCTGTCCGATCGTACCGTAGCAGCCGACGATCGTACCGGACAATTTTAACCTGTTAATTTGAGTTTCAGCAGCCGTAGCATACAAAAAGTGTATTATAAAACAGTAAATTTGACTGATTTTGTACAATTTGTGAAATATCATGAAATATTTTAATGGATTCTTGACATTTTATCTATCGGTTGATGTTAGTTTTTCCAAGTGCGAGGTATGTGCGAGAAGAGAATTATGCACATGCGATGAGCTGTTGCTTATGAATGTAGCTGCCTCATGAATTATGCATATATGGATTTTGCGCATGCGGTGTAGCTGCTAGGGACATCAATGCGCCAATGCGGAACTGTTAAACTCTGTACACAGGGCATGGGAAGCAAACCGCTGTGTTTTGTACCTCTTGCTTGAAGTAGGGTGTCTGAACGATTTTTCAACTTTTCCTTTTGGATCGTTTTTCAGCATTATGGTTGGATAATTGAAAAAATCATTCACTCAGAATAATACATTTCAAATTTCAAGACTCACCGATGGTTCTATCAAAAGATACAGCCCCTTCAGTAAATAGAAATATTCATGCAATTTTTGTAAGGATCGACGAAAAAGACGTACACGCAGAGTTATGTTGTTTTGCTAAATTTAGCAAAACAGCTGAATTGCGCAATATGCAAGCGTACGCGTGTTGATTAATTGCATGCGCAACTCAACGCGATCGGCAATCTATTGTCTTCAATGGGCACCCACTTCCGGGTTTGTACACACGCGGTCCGATGCATATTCATGTGCAGATTTTACGTGCTATCACCATGGGTTCGGCCGGCGCGGAGCTCACGCCCCTCTACTTAGCTGATCCGAAAAATGTGGGGAAGGGTATTTTCAAGCTGTAATTATTTGTGATCCCTGGGGGCTAGTGAAAAAATAAGCGCATAGATATTTTCCTTAGGACTGGGACTACTTATCGATCGGGGCGTCATATCTCAAAAGTGGCAAACCTCGGAGTTAGCCAGGGCACAATGTTTAAATCGCTGTTTTGACCAAGATATTCTTAGAATTTCGAGATGACGCCCCTTTGGAAATATTGGGATTCACCTGCTCTTTCATATGACACCTCATTTATTGAGTATCACCTTCAGGATCACAAAGAATAAAGGTTTGAATTTCGATTAAAAAAAAACTTTGACCAATTTTGCATGATCGCGCAATGCACGTAGACCGCATAGGGATGCGTACAATCTCTATGGGAAGAATTTTAGCACACAACATCGGGTGCGCGATCAGACACCCTACTTGAAGATGTTAACAGAGGTACAATGAACGATGTTCTAAGGGAGGGAGTTCTAGAGACTTATTGGCTATTGCATCCAGGAAGAAGCTCCTCTGATAGACCAGAATGAAGACTTATAATATACACTTTCTCATGGGATTCACGGCAAACTGCTGCACAATACACGTACCGACGGTGGGTTGCGCGCGCACCCCATCATTGGTATGTGTATTGTGCAGCAGTTTGCCGTGAATCCCGTGAGAAAGTGTATATTATAAGTCTTCATTTTTAGGAAAAATACTCCCAAAAGATAAGAAAATTGACACGATCCAGGTAAGAAACATAACGACTTTTAAATCATGGCCATTATTTGAAGAAAACATGAATATTTACTTGATTTTAGGTCTGTTTTAGTAGGGTATCTCCACGCCGGAGTTACGGGTCAAAGTATGGATATGATTGCATGTGCATTAGCGCCAAAATACTCCCCAAAACACGTAGAACTATTGCCACTGAGCCATGTACAATGAGTTTACGCGCTCTGATTGGCCGATACGCTCCAGCTGTTTCGAATTTAAGTGAGAGAGGGCCTACTTAACTTAAGCGCGACTTAAGCGCGACTTAAGTTCAATGGCAAAGTCAATACGAAATATTACATCACACCACGGAGATTTTGACATGACGTGCTTTAAACAGGTGACGCATTTCACACATAGGTGACGCACACTCAGCATAGGTACAAACATAGAATAGAAAATCAACGAACATTTCAGTACAACTTGCAAGTTTGTACCTTAAATATGACGAAAATGAGAATTTTTCAAACTTAAGACTTACTTAAGTAAGTCTCAAACTTAAGTGAAATACTTAACTTTTCAAGGACGCTGAAAAAATCGTAACAAATAGAAGATTTGACTGAAATATCAAAATTTTGGTATCGGTAAAAACAGAAAATCGCAAGCTAGCTCCTTGCAATAATGTCTTATAACATAGAGCCTATGGGAGCCAGCGATAGCCAATCTAAAGGGCCCATGTCGGCTCGGCTAGGCGCCAAATTACGAAAATGAGGCTGAGATCAGATGAACGTTCTGCGCATGCGCTAAATGTAAGCTAAAGTTCTACGTGCAAAAGTCAAAGATAAGAAAATTGACACGATCCAGGTTAGAAACATAACGACTTTTAAATCATGGCCATTATTTGAAGAAAAGATGAATATTTATTTGATTTTTAGGTCTGTTTTAGTAGGGTATCTCCACGACGGAGTTACGGGTCGAAATCTGGATATGATTCTGAACTAGCGCCCAGTTCTTAAGCTTTAGCCTTTCTAGGACATGGTCGGATATTCCTTTTTTGAAGAAACTAGAAAGGCACTTTCTTTATTTCAAACTTTTGCCATTCTGTTTCTCTGATTTTTCTGCTTTCATTCAAATGAACTTATTAGAAGGGTTGGATTGCCCTTTAACTAGTATTTAGTCAAACTTAAAGTGGCTCAATACTCGCCATGCTCGGCTCCCGGCTCCCCATCTGGTATCGGTACCCGCCGTGCGCCGAGTCGCCCCTCCAGTACCCTGCCATCTCCCCGGCGCGCAGGTGAACCTTAGAGGCTAGACACGCCGAGATGATTCATATTCATGATTGTCTTGTTTGTTCAGCCCCACTTACCTTTTTTCTTTTTAGGTTTGATGGCCTCTGCAGGCATTGGACCAATCCACTCTTCATCTTGTTCTTCCTCTTCAATAACACGTTTTGTTCCTTTCTCTGATGATTCACCAGATGCCATCGTATGATAGAGATTATTTGCATCTGATTCCTGAAGATGAACCCCTTTCGGCCGTTTCATTCATCCATGCAGAAAACTTACACAAAAAATATCAAACGGGACTGAACAAAGTCTCGTGTACACATTCAGTGCTTGTGTTGACTAGGTTAGCTCCAAGGGCAAATATACAAATAATAATGACAATATTAATAGTTGAAATGAAAATTCAAGATTAAAAACTATTAAATTAATTTATTTGCGTACTTGAATTCATAATGCAATATATAAACCTTCTAATAATTCAAAAATTATAATTTTAAACATTCAATTTTAATTACTAGCGATGTTAATCAAGCCTAGCTCTCTTCGTCTAATAAATAACAACCGTCCTCCCAATGCAACTTTTTCCCGAGAAACTTTATCTGGAAAATCCATAGAAATCATCTAGCATCCACAAATATTTACTTTTGGAAGCTAAGGAAAGCATTCCGATACCTCATAGGAAGGGTATGCATATACATTTGATTTACAATTTTCAGCGGTTTATTTGAAAACTATTGTTTTTAAGTAATGAGTACGAGTGAATATATGAAATATATACCGATGCTTTAATAAACATGACAGTGTAGCTTACGTGCGTCTGGGGCTCAGCTCAGCAAAGAAATGCCAAACAACGCAACGGGGAAAATATTGTTATTGGTGGTAGAATGTGTGTCTGTTGTCGATTGTCTGCCCCATGTGAGACAGCTGTGAGCAGAATATTTTTCTGTAATTGACTTGTTTGACAAAAAAATGGAATAATCTGTAGATCTATGAGTAGTCTGACTCTGAGTAGACTCTATAGACTATAGCTCTATGAGTACTATGACCAATCCAGTCGACCAGTGTCACTTGTCACTGTCAGACTGGAAATAATCTTTGTCAATCCGAGGGGTACTCAGATTTGGTTTGGACGGGGCTCAAGCCTCAAAACCCCTATCCATTTTTAAGGGTCATTTTGGCAGCTTGAAATTTCCTTGAAATATAGACTAGGCCCATTTTTCCCATTTTTCGGGTGTTCGCTATGCAAACACACAAAATTTTTAGAAATTGTGGAAAAACGGACCCATGTTTAGAAGTCTAAACTAAACCCCTAGCCCCCTCCCTCTAGTGATATTTTTTTTAACGGGACCAATGTTTAGGGATTTTTTTGTAAAAAAGTGACCCATTACTTAGAGCGGCACTTTCCTGTATGTCTTTATGTGAGTAACCCCGAGATTGACAAAGATTATTTCCAGCCTGACAATTAAGTGACACTGGACTGGACAGGGACAGGTGGATTCATCAAGACAAAGACAAGGGGCGTGCCCCCCTGCCTGTCCCCCTCCGCCCACAGTATGATTGGGGGGGGGGGTGTCCGGACACTTAGCAAATTGAACAAAAAATATTAATCAAAGAGGACTAACCATCATGAATAATATTTTTCCTTAATTTATAATATTGTCCAACACAACTCTCAAAAGATCTATGAAATACTGCTTGTAAACTTCTTCAAATTGCTATTTTAAATCAACTGTCCAGATACACAAGTTACACAACCTGTCTGGACACACAATGTCTTGGTATATACTACTACCAGTAGGCCTACACATGATTGATGTAGAGTGTTTTAAAAAAGAGCTCCCTTAATAGTTGTGCCAACCCCCCTGCAGCAATTTCAAGGCCATTTTTTTTAAATTTTTAGCTTTGACATTTTGACCCAGGATTTGCCCCAAAATTAAAACTGCACCCCAAAATTCAAATACACACTCACCTGCAGCACTGCTCAAGAACTGATTTTTTGTTTGTAAATGTCTTCAAGTCTTCAACTTACTTGTACTACTGGTACATGTAACAATGGAAGAAAAAAAAAACATTAATTGTCGCGAATGAGTTAATATTGGCCAAAAAATTGCAACAATTTTTTTTAATTAACGGTACAGTGTATCTGAGATGGAGCCTAAATCGGAAACAATTATTGCAAAATTTGCAATGTTGTTGGCCTCTGTAGATTCTACATCACAAACGAAAATATGCTGGTGGATTTCAATTTTAATAGCAGTACCGGATAGATAATGTTTAAGGTAGTGTAGTAACATTTGAGGACAAATTTCCTCCCATGTTATTTGAATTTTTTTTTTCATTTTACTTTTGTATTTTGCAGGACCTTGAGATACCATAAATGAAAGAGATGTAGCCTAACTAGCAACTAGTAGCAAGTGAAGCAAACTCTTAATGATGATAAAGAAAACATGCCATGGCAGAAATTCCTAAGCGCCGCAGCCTTCGACAAGTTACCAACCAATCCATTGGTTCCAGTTTGAAAGAAAGCCATAGTGAAGAGGTGCCAGATGAGAAAAGCTCCGTAGCTGAGATACCACCGACTTCCACTAACGACACTGCTAGCAAGAGCAGCCGATCTTCAAGCAGGAGGCGCTCGCTTGAAGGAAACCAGATCTGCCCTGTGTGCGGGATCACTGTGAGGCCCTTGGAAGTAGAGCAACACTTCCGCTACGAGGTGCAGCAAATAGACAACATCGTCAGGCGTGGAAGGGTCCAGAAGGATGCGCAAGCTTCTTACACCTTGTCCAAAGAGCAAGAGAGGGAAGATGGAAATGGGAGGAAGCGGATAATCAAACGCAAGCGTAAGAGGACCAGAAATGAGAGTGACAGTGAGGAGTCCTCATCAAGCAGGAGTGACAGTGAGAGCAGTGTGGAGATTGATCCTAAACTCTTATTACTAGAAGTAAGGGGTAACAGGCATGCACGGGAGAGGAAGAAACAACTGCTTGAAAATCCAGAGTGTAATCCTGACACTATGCTCTGTCCAGTATGCTTTGTTCCTCTAATAGGTGAGTCGAAATAAACCCCAAGCACACCGACATATTGACTGCAAACTGGCCAAAAATCAATAAGATCCTGGCATCTACAATGTGAAGGGAGAACTGCGAATGCAGTGTTTTCTTGTCTGTTTTATTGTCAGGTTCAGAAATATTTCCTTCTCTTATTCAATTATAGCTCCTATTAAATTCAGCATTTGGGGGCAAAATTTTGAAAAGTTATTGCACTGACTATAAATCCATTTCATTTCTGCCCTTCTAGAAATGTCATTGTACTTATGACAAGGCTAACATTATCAGTAGACTATTCTTTCAGAGGAATTTTCATTGAAACTAAGTGCACTGCTTTATATGTACACTGTATGTTGTGAATCTCTTGAAAATTGACATTGCACTTTCTACATTTTTCATTGACTATAACCATGCTCAAACATGCTTTCCAATGTGGTTTGATTCCACAGGATCAGAAGTAGATAGGAATCGCCACGTGGAGAACTGCTTAACAGGATGCCCTTCGACGGCACCTGCTCCTGACGGGGCAGCAGAGGATGCAATAGATGTGGATGGTGAAGGGCTGGGCGAGGCTGCAAGAGGAGGAGGCGGTGGAGTGGTAGAGGAGGAAGAGGCAGCTGGTGATGATTCATATGATACCTATGAATGGATGGGGGAGACAAGGCTTAGAACTGTCAGTCTGGTGCCAGGGGGTTATCAAGGTCAGTGGTCCCATTAGAATTTTTGATTTTTTTTGTGTAATTTTGTTAAACATCAGCCAATAACTTGATATTAGATCAGAGCATTTGAAGGGTGTACTGTTGGAGGACTAACTAATTTGTGCTGTTGAAATTGTCCCAGGAAGTTCAGTTTGGTTTGCAAAGTTTGCACAATCAAATGAGACTGCGTGATGCATTGATCACCAAGAATTCTTTTTGCAAAAATCAAGGACTGGTTTCCTGGAAAAAAGTAAAACATTCAGTTACATATTGTAAAATTTACTTAACAGTGCCTTTGAAACAACAATTATTATTATGTGGTTATGTTTCCAATTGAGCCATTTTATTACAAATTTTAAATAACTGTAGCCAACTGGCCCTTTGGTATGGAAACAATTACCCCTCCGTTTTCATCTAATTCTTTAAGTACTTTGAAATTTTGAATGTAGAACGCATGCTGTGCCATTTTATCTTTTATATAATTTAGAACATGTACATGTGTTCTTTGTGTATTTCAAATTAGGTCTAGGATATCAGATTACATCATCACGGAGATCCCAAGATGCGAATGATGAAGATGACATTGACCTTGATGTTGATGGTGACGAAACAGAGCAATTCGCCCTCAACAATACTTGGAGGAAGATGTCATCGCAAGATGCCCCTCTAGATCATCTCAAGACACCGGCGATGTCGGCTACGAGGACCATGTGAACGATAACCTCCTCATCGAAGCATGCTTAGGTGTACAGTGCAATGGTGAAACCGCTACAGAAACAGCGGCTAAACATTCCGTGACTAAACATGTGGGTCTTCCGTCTACAGGCATTCAGATTGTGGTGGAGAGTCTGAAGGCTCGTGTGAAGGAGTTGGAGGAGGAGAGCGGGAACGGGAGAGGGAGGTTAAAATGTCAGATCTGTATGGGGGCCTACAACACTCCCTTAGTTTCCATCCAGTGCTGGCATGTTCACTGTGAGGACTGCTGGTTGAAAACTTTGGTAAGAGAAACATTGACTGCATTTGATTTGTAGATTAGTAAGAGGTCTATTGAGTCGATCATTATGTCACAGGCTTACAGCGTACTTATCCTGCGCTTACATGTGCTCCTGATCAACACCCAAAGCAATTCGTGCTGCAGATTCTCAAAGGGCAGTACGGTGAATTGAAATTCAAAATTTTGTGAGATCCATTTATTCTCTTTTTCTGCTCTGGAAAGTTGTTAGTTGGTGGCATTGCCATAGTCAATGAGTTTCACTTCAGTGAATAACTTGTTTACTTTGAGCATTTTGTACAAATTTGTGCAGTTTTAGACAGAATTTATTATGGTAAATTTAAAACCCCTGTAAGCTTAAGCCTTTTGCTATGAAATATTGATGATGTGGTATGTGTATATTAAAATTTGTATGGACTAATAGTATACAAATGATTCATGCGAATGAGTTCATTATACGATCTATCTGCTCTCAAGATGGCTGTGTGCTGTTTGCATATATTGTATGAAGCCATCAGGTTGAGTACGATAGGTGCATAAACAGCCTTAATGAGAATTGATAGATTCTGTAGTGAACAAATGAAAATATGCATCATTTCTTTTATACAACAAAACTCCTAGATCCTTGTTATTTGATATAAAAGAATTTATTTCACAATTGTATTGTGTCATTATTGCTGACAAATAAACCTCACGTTCAATAGGCTTACTTTAGCGCACACAGAGATAAGCGCACTTACCTCTACACTTGTCGATGCGCAGTGCTACGCGTGGATTCACCTAGGCATTAACCTCTACAAGCACTGCTGCAAATCACATACCGGTACTTAGAAATCGTTGGATAGTACTGGAAACTATTGCACGCTTTTTCATGGAAAAAACGTGGGATAGTCTCAGTAAATGACCGCGTTTGACCAATCATTTGATTAGGATCTAGGAGTGAGTTGTATGAAAATATATATAAAGTATGAAAAAACATTTTGCACAAGAGCGCAACTTTTGAATGGAGGCAGTAGTGATGAGTACCGTACCCACAAAGTTGTACCATGTGCACAACAGCAGAAAAGGCACGATTACCAAACTAATGATTGCCTATTTCTCTTTCTCTCTCTTCTTGTACAGGCCTCCAAGAAACTTTGTCCTCAATGTCAGTTGATAACAGCCCCCTCACAGCTCCGCAAATTATACCTATGACTGGAAATGGCGCTTTTCAGGTGGAGAAGAAAGAGACTTTATGAGAATTGGATTGAAATTAGAGCAAGGGAAAAAAAATACTGTGATCTTCAGTATCCCAATAAGTAGTGACTGTACTGGAGATTGGATATAAACATGTACAGTACCGATATGTGTTTGAGGAAGGGAATCACTGCAACCTATTTTGAGACAGTACCCATCAATAGTTCACAGAGTTATGCCTCATGTCCTGCTACTGCTGATTTCTGGAAGTCTTTAGGTAAATTAAAAATCTTGTTTGAAAGTTTGAAATCTCAGTCAAATGAAATTGAAGCTATCTAAGTTTTAATAGACTAGTTTACAAACATACAGGCCCGAATTCAGAAAGGAGGTTTGTCGACAAACCTAGGTTTATGTGCGTCATATGAAGCGTTTCGATGCGTTTCAGACCAAGGTTCAGACAAACCTTGGTTTGAAACTTGTCAAAACGCGTCATATGACGCACATAAACCTAGGTTTGTTGACAAACCTCCTTTGTGAATTCGGGCCACACTGTTCATGTAGTCAAATTTAAGAATGTTTTTTCCTGAGGATCTGGTGACAAATTATTACATTAACCTGTTATCAATGAATGAAAGACAATACTTGGTCTGTATGCTGCACTCGACTGTATGTCAGGTAAGCCTCAGGCACAATTTTAGATTGTCAAGAACAACTTTTGTTTTAATAGTATGCATAAAATTTAAATACATGTATGTCAGTAAGCCGGTCTATTGCAGAGGTTCTTGGATGGAATTTGCCAGCTGCCATTTCACTTGCATAGTTGTGATACCTCATTGGTAATAAAGATTTTTTTTTAACATGCTGGAAACTTGGAAAGACCTTATTAGATACATACTGTACATGTTTTTCAAAATTATGATTCTTGGATGTGAACAAGGGCTCTTGCTCGAGTCAATTAGACTTTAAATGCAACTTGTAACCCACGGTGATACGTGTACGTGTATTTGTTGAAGAGGTTATCCTTCAATCTTCATTGTTTACTATTCCTTTTTTCCGAGTCACTCTAAGTGATCTTCTTCCTTCATTTTATTTTGGTATATAGATTAATATACTGAATACAGATTGTTTATATTCATGTTTTATTATTAAAAGTGAAAAAGAATATGATTCTTCAGAATATTGATTTTGTTGTCTGTTATCTCTGTGTACATCCATGGCTTGATCCGCTATACCTAGCCTAAATGTTCTTAAAAAGATGTTATCTGTAATTCTGTATGTTCGGAAAATGATGTTAATTGTCATAATAAACTCAAAATGAGGGTAATTAACATTTACCATTGGTGCTTGCGTGGATGTCTCTCTTACATGTACATGTAACTGTAAGCAAATGACTTGTCCTATTTTTGCTTATTTGTTACGACAATTAATTAACATCATTTTCAGAATACGACCCCTGTACTTTATACCATAATTTGAAAACTGTAGCAAGTATATGTATTACAAAATAAAAACAACAAAAAATAGCAAGTATTCATTTAAGCAGAACACATCCTAAACTTTGTTCATTGGTACATGTATATGAAGCTCTAAGTGCCTTTATTCCATACAAATGTACTGCCACTTTGTAACAAAGTTCAATTTAAACTAAATGTATTGCAATGGAAGGGAGAAATTGATTTTATAATGACAGGAATCTTATTCATTGATACAATTCCAGAATCAATGCTATCTTTACTGGATGAAGAAGTTGACACTTGGTGCTCCATTAATCAGTGACTAACTTTACCAACTGTCATGGTTCAAACAGAATACTGGAGACTTAAAGATGTGATTACAAACATTACTGTTATACAAATTTGATATATTTCAATTTGAGTTATTCAAATTGCACTTTGGGCAGGTAACCCAGTTTTCTTCCAAGAGCATTAATTGTTGGTACATCACTTTATTAAAACCAAGCAATAAAGGAACAGAGACATTATGACAAAGGCATACAGAGAAAAGGAGAGCATACAGTAATAAGAAAAGCCCAGGACTTTGACCTCATTGATGGTCAATGCAGGGCAGGTAACGTAAAGATATACAAATCATTAAAAATAGCTTTAAAAAATAAACATCGTAGTTAAGTAATGTATGTATCTCCATACAGTAGGCTACTCTGTATCACATCTATCAAACTACATGTACTTCAAACATGGCTGCAGCTCAAGAAAAAAAATAAGACAAAATAAAAGGACACCTCAAAGCACTCAAAGTAATTTATTAAGAATTTATTACATCGTACCTCAACTCTAGAGTAAGAAATGAAAATCATATTTACTGGTAAAATGAAAATTGTATTGATCTACACATATATCTTATAATACACAATATCTATGATGGCTAAAGCATTGAAATAATTTAATATATTAACATATTTAGTACAGAACACGCCAAAAAATAACTCTTTTTGGTAGTGCATCATTAAAATGAGTTTGTTCGACCTAAATTTACCTGGTTCACATTTGTTCATTGGCATGTAATACATAACTATGCTGAGCATTAACACAATGACACTTCAATGAGGGATAACTTTACAAAGGACACTGCCAGAATACATCAACAAAATGCTAGACCTTCATCTCACTGGCAATGTGAATCAGTGCATTACAGGACTGTTCATATTAGCAGGAAGCTCTGTTTTGATTGGTTTTATTTATTTTGTTTACTTTGTTTTCCTTCTCTGCTCGTTTTAAACAGAAATGGAGGGAGTCCTTCCTGGAAAGGAAAGGTGAGACTGAACACAGTCAATTATTTTCAAGACTGGATAAGATTACAATGGTTGCAATGGGCCGTCAGTCCACTGGGATGCTGTGTTTGAAATACTACCCTTTATCTAAATGGAATCGCAGTATTATTGTAAAACAATTATAAATGGAAGGATTCTACACATTTATAAAATAAATGGGGGAAATACATTTTATTACTGGTATGCCTATACATGTAATTATATCAACAAGATACACTTTATATCCGGTTCCTATTTCTATTTCTATCATACCACATACAAATATTTACCAGGAAATATTTGATTTATTTATCACTAAGTGATGGATAAAACTTACATGTACTAATATATGAATGCAAATACACTTTATAGCTCTTGAAACAATATTTGGAACAACATAAACAACATACATCATGCCAAAGCCATGATAGAGATATGACTAAACAATCACACACTCAAATGAAATGCATTGCGTTAGAAAAAATAGTAATAATGAATAAATACTTGTTTTCTTTAAATAAACAAAAATTAAGTTATGCCATTAATTTGGGCTATGGTGTAAATCAATCCAAATGGTTTTGAACGACATATAAATGATGGAAATTAAATGCTATTACAAGTGAAAAATAAAATAATAGTCATTCTTTTAATCCATTGTAAATGCTATTTGAAAACAGATACTGGAAAAAAAATGCTTGACACACTAACAATCAAAACTAATATTTCAAACTTTTTTTGTTTTAATCATTGTAAGATGGATTTATGCTTCACTTCCATTTACAATTACACATGTACATAGTACCTTTAAATGCAGAAAAACACCTGCATTTGTAATAGATTACAGGTCTTCACAATGCTTTTTCACTATACCAATGAAAAAGTTATCTATTTCTGGCCCAAAGATACTATTAAATACAGTGCCTTTGTACATACTATATAAAAATATAATTTTATTAAAATCCCACTGATAAGTATTTCAAAAGTGATTCCTATAAAGAAAAAGCTTATTCGACACTATATAATCTATTCCTAACCATAAATAGATGCATAACTTGAACCATAAACCAAAGTATCATTATTTCTTCCACACTGAAATTTCTCAAACTATGAATAAATGAGGTATTCCTAAAGCCATAATGAATGTTAGTATAGGGGTATCGTGGTCTAGTGGATACGTCACCAGAATGTGAATCAAATGGTTCTTGGTTTGAGTCTTGCCACGGCACTAATGTCCTTTGGCAAGACATGATTAATCTGCATTCACCACTCTCAACCCAGGTGTGATGTTAATGGGTACTTGCTCATTTCATATTTTTACACATATTACCTGATACCATCATAGCTAGATTCTATAAACTGTATAGCCCAACAATTGTCTTTAATTTAGTAATCCAGTTGCGTTTTATTTCTTTAAATACAAGTCAAAGTCAATGATGTACGACAACTACTGCAGAGATTTTGGATAAACGCTGTTTTATGTTTCTTATAAACTTCACACTTATAGTTTTACATGTATCTACGCTCAGCAAGAAAAGAAAGTGGACACGCTTTAGTGTTCAAAATTTTCATATAAACCGTCAATGAAATATAATAAATATGCATCAAATTAAAGGAAATTATACTCTACCAATACCAATTAAGATCAACTTTTGAACTTTAACGCTTGAATGGGCTCATTCATTTAACGGTAAGAAGGTCTGATTAAGAAATTAAAAAATAGTGCAAGTAGCCATTCAAATGCAAATGATCATGTGCATCTTAATATATTCATGTTGAACACTGAAAACAAAGACTGAGTAACAATGAGTATTGAGCTCTGGATGTCAACTGTAGTCTCAGGATTGCACAAATTTGACAAGCATGGTCAAGATGCCTCTCCTTTCCCATTTCTCTTAATTGTTTTTAATTTTTTTTTATTGTTTTATTCCGACTCAACAAGATGGAAATGCTCATCAATATTTGAATGGCCAGACACCCCATTTCCAACATTTTCTTTCGGAGACTCATTTATTGTTAAATGGCAATGCTCACTCATGAGTGAATGGTATGATTAACAGTGCATATCATCTTAAAAAGGATTAGTTTATGTTTAGTTTGATATATGAAAGATAAGTACATGTATATATTAAATATTCATTTAAAAATCTTAATTATAAATAGTGTCCCCTTTCTTTTTTCGCTGAGCGTATCAAACTTAATTAAATACTTACTCAGTACTACATAGTAGTACCTACTGTACTGTACATACAGCAAATTTATTTAAACAGTTCCACCAATTTTTCACCCCACACCCGAAAGACATTTTATACTAGCAGGAAAATGCTATGATTCAATACTGACTGCCATATTTACATTTTACACAAAAATCTTATACAAGAATATTGTATTTGAACGATCATCACATGTTATCTTGAGTTCTGGCAAAGATAACAAACATTTTTTTATTTCATAATTAAAATAGCTGAGTCGTGTGCAAAAAGAAGATAAATCAAACTAGTAACTCTGACCCAACATGAAGAGCTAGAAAACTCATCCCTGAACATTTGCATAATGTGTGTAGTGCATTTCAGTAAATTAGATTTCCAACACCCATCTACTGCAAAATAATTAACAGTTCACATCAAAACTCGCACTTGAAATGTAATTCCATTACCAGAACTCAAGGTTGTCTTTATACAACTGTATCTTGTATTTGAGCTGTGCTTTGCTTTTGTTCATCTTTATTTTTTTTTACTATTATTTTTTTCCCTTTTTTTTTTTTACTGCTAGGTTGAACTTCTGCTGATCTCCAAGAAAAACTGAATACTTGTCTTTACTCTGCATGAATTTAACTGCATACATTATCTATTAGGAATTACCATTTAAATAAACATTTATGAAAGATGTGTTAATATGCATAGCTTTTGAATACAATAGTACAATGTCCACTGTATATCATTTTTCTAGCTACGTTTTCTGGATTTTTGCAAATGATAAATACTATTTCTATACTTTATGCATCACACACCAACAATATTAAATAACCAAATCAAATCCAGAAGCTCCTTCCAACTCATTTTCCTATTTTTTCATTTTTTTGATGAATAGGAGAAAAAATTTGTTCGCTACATGTACATGTATGGACATTTCATTCAAGTCTATGATTTGTAAAAAATGAATTTCCAGTTTATAAGTTGAATAATACCAAGTTACCAATCACAAAATGGCCATTAGGCATACATATCCTTATCTATTTCAGATTTTTAAAAAATCAATTCAAACTTCTAACTAAAAATGATCTGAAAACAAGCAAAACAAACAAGCAACAGAAATCATACAGACAATATAGTGATATAACATTTAATAGGCAACTTAATCAGATACACATGGATGTAAGCCACAGTCTTTTATGATTGCTCAGTCATATAACCTTCATTTTTTTTAAAGATACTATGTCCCTTTTGCAGCCAACATCAAATTCTGTAGAACTTTGCAGGAATTATGAATATGTCATGTATGTCCTATCTGTGAAATTTAAACGTTAGCAGTGTCCTAATATTCAAATTATGCAAGGAAACCCGTTTACTTGCTAGACTTCACTGTCAGACACTATTGAGTGACTGACTGGCTTTTTTCTTTCTTTGGTAATAACATACATAAAATGAGCTGTAAAGGGTACATGAGCATTTGTCTACATCAATAACCCACTTCTTGTAATGGCCAAAATTAAACTGATTGAATCTTTGCGCAGCACAAAACGTACGACCATTCGGTACAATGGTCTGAAAATCAGACTATTACTTACTGTATTATATCACTTAAGTCGATTCGACAACTAATAGTCGTTATTTTCCCACTTAAAGACATTTTCAAGCCCCCTTTTTTAGGGAAGTTCTAAATTAGTATTATCTTTCAAATGCCGTTGGAATTTAACATTTTCATTTTTTTGGCCTGCAAATGGGACATAGTACCTTTAACAGGGAGTTGGGAAATTCTAAGGTGGAACGACCTCAAAAAGGCCTCTTTGATGATGGTAATGATGATTGTGATGACCATGACCATGATTATGATGATGTTAATAATGATGATGACAATGATAACACTACTGTATACTTCCAATACATGTTCATGTAGTGATTTTCTGTGACTTCTGTTTTTTTTTTAAAGAGGAAAACTAAGTGGGATGTTTTGAAGCTAGTGTGCAGCCAATATTGTGCATATTGTTCCATGCCTTACATCCAATGAAAGTGTACACAAAAATGCTATTCCAAACTACTGGTATACTGTATCAAAACTGTGCAATCCCATCACATTCGTTTGCGGTTGCATAGAGTAATGACATGGTGCAAACATTTAATTCTACATTGGATATGATCCTTCGTTACAAGTAATGCTTCTGAACATTACTCATGAACTCCACATCATCATCATCATGTACCATGCAATGTGTCTCGTACACTGTCTTTTATTTTCACATATTTCATCTAAAAATGAAGAATTCTTTGATATGATTAATGAGTATTGGTGTTTCCTTGTATCATATTCATGGATGAAATATGTGGATAAGTGCCATATGTTATGTGGAACATACTGCAAGGAATCGCCTATCTGAAAAATGATCTTTGATAATAAAGCTGAAAGCAAAAATTAGGAAGAAAAAAAATAAACAACCCTCGAACACACTTCCATATCTGGGATTATATGTATATCAATTTTTGTTAAACAACTCATCAACCTGACAGCAAATTTATTTTAAAAAACAAGAAATGGCGTGCAGTCTTGTCCATTTGACTTGCAAGATTTCATTTAGTTCTAATTCCTCTCAAACCAAATTTGCCTATCTAACCCTCGAGTTGAATTTCTGCTTGATTCTCTTGCCACTCCAATGTTTCATCACTCTGCACGTCCAATCCCATTCGAGTCCGTTGGCAAAACCATCATATTGGCCACCAGTTCCTTTCCAAATATTTGATTCTGTTGTGAGCAATACACTGTACATGTATATCACTTCATGCTGTGTCTTCTCACCCTTAGTCACCATTTCCAGAAGAAGAAAAAATCTTGCATACACCTCCTGATCCTCTTTCTACCCTTTATGTTATTCCTCTTCAGCAAGTTTGTTCCACAATTACATCAGTATTCATCATCACACATATTTCCTTGCTCCTGACAAATTGTAAGAATTGTACTTCCTTTGGTAACATCCACCTCGACTTGCTCAATGCAAAACCAATAACCCAAACTGATGTTCTAGATGGACTTGGCGCACAGTATTTCTAATGATACCCTGGAGTAGTGGTAATCTTGTATCAGCTTATCTGATAAAAACCTGAAGAAAATAAAGAAATTCACAGTTAATAATAGAATTGCTAAGAATATGTAGAAACCAGAATATTTAAGTGGATGATTTTGCACACAAATCTTTTTAAAAAAAGATTAGTTGTATTTTCTTTTCTTAAGTCAGAAATAGAATAAGAATGATAAATTTCTGCAATTTCCAAATATCTTGTGCCATTTTGGGTAGGAATCAAAAGAAGATCACTCCACTGAATGACAGGCACTTGTCTATGGACAACAGTTATCAGCATATAATTTCAGACATACATGTACATTTATAAGTTCTTTATACATGTTCATGTACATGTAACTGTACAATATTCACTTGTTTTTGTTGTATTTCAAAGTAAATACATAGTACATACAGTAGGCTTACGTACATGTGTACAGGTACACGTACATGTATTCCTGACATACTATGTACATACATGAATATTCCTTTTCATGAACTTTTCAGAACCAATCAAATGCTGGTTGTTCCAATGAAATCCAATTTTTTTTCAAAATTAAATTGGAACATTCAGTCACATACAACAAACATTAACATTACCCCTGTTTAACTGCTGCTATCTGCTGTTCTTTCTGATGCTGTTGTACTTGATAGGCTTTCTGTTGATCCTGTGGTCACGGGTGGATTATTGACGGGTAATGGTCCTATATCATGGTTGAGATTAAGGGAAAAGAGGCAGCATGATTTAGATGCAGTATTTCACATCTAAAGTGACATGATATAACATCACACTCAAAGAGTTTGGGTAGCAACATATCCAGTAACCAAGTATTACAAATGGCCAGTGAAGTATTTCTACAGACTTTTATGTCCTTCTTCTGCAGACATTGACTAAATAGACATACAACATGATTATGCTTTAAACTACAAAAGCCCAGATGGGTATGAGGCACACTTTTACTCTTCTGCATAGACATACATATGAAGGGAGAACCTGAAAGTATGATCTGAAGTACTTGCATATTTGAGAAATAACATGACCAAATATTGATTGATAAGGAGTTTAGCTCACTCACTTATAATTATCTTACTGATGAAATTGTTTCTAAAATTCAGATAAGGTTCCATTCATGTTGATGTGCAGATACCAGGTTACATGGAAAATGTGTAATTGAAATTCACATGGCAGTTATAGCTTTCAAAGCTGATCTAAGCAAACCAATCGCAGATTTAATCAATTCCATTCACCAGTGAACATTCTTCTCCAAATTCATGACCTTAAAGGTACATGTACTGTCCCATTTGCATGCCAAAAAATTGAAAAGGTTAAATTCCAACAGCATTTGAAAGAAAATACTAATTTAGAACTTCCCTCAAAACGAAAGGGCTTGAAAATGGCTTTTAGTGGGAAAATAACTACCATTAGTTGTCGAATCGAATGGTCGTACGTTTTGTGCTGCACAAAGATTCAATCAGTTTAATTTTGGCTATTACAAGTAGTGGGTTATTGATGTAGACAAATGCTCATGTACTGTACCTGTTACATCTCATTTTATGTATGTTATTACCAAAGAAAAAAAAATGTCAGTGAGTCAATGGTGTCTGACAGTGAAGTCTAGAAGGTAAACAGGTTTTCTTGCATAATTTGAATACTAGGACACTGCTAATGTTAAATTTCACAGATAAGACATACATGTACATGACATATTCATAATTACTGCAAAGTTCTACAGAATTTGATGTTGGCTGCAAAAGGAACATAGTATCTTTAATGAACACTGTGTAATACCGTTTAACCCATTGCCTACGGGAACCGTCAGACTCCTGTACTAAAGCCTATGGGAATGAAAGAATTCAGTAGCCAATGGCTTAAGAAACAGTAGAAATCTCAACACTGTATTCCATCCTACCTCCTTCTGCACTTGTACAGGCATTACACTCTTGTTTTAAATTGATTATCTGGTCCTGGATTGCTGCAATCCTCGTCCCAACTTCACTATCAAACGAGTTGGCACTCGCTATTTCTTGCTGAAGGGTGTCAACATCACTTTGGAGAGTAGAGACGTCGGCAAAGTTATCATCCTTGAACTGAGCAAGGGAGCGCTCTAGGAGCATCTGCATGCTGTTAGTGACATTGACATTCAGTAGATCGGGGTTGCCATCAACAGGTTTAAGCTGAAAAACAAAAGGCAAACAAAAATTGACAGCAAAATGTTACTACTTATCATGCATCCATTATTATGGCTCTAAACAATATAAAAATAAATATTACATAAAAAAGGCCCCTAGCAGAATTGTGCTAAATGCCTGAAATTCTAAGTAGTGCTGTAAGTCAGGCGCCATGTTCGGGTTCGGTTCGGTTCGGCAGAGTTCGGCAATTTTTTACCCGAACTTGGTTCGGTTCGGGGTTCGGTAATATAATAGCAAGCAGCCTAATAGCTACGGTGGTCGGCGCTGGGCGGGCGGCGGGCGGGCCCGACCAGCATGGAGGACTTCGGCCCCAGTCCTGATGAAAAACACTGCTTCCGACCGGCACGTATTTCACATAAAAAAAACTGCTTTAAACGTAACTATTTTAGTACTTACATTCATATTTCCGTTTTTTATCATGTTTTATTTGCAGTTTTACAAGAATCATGTTTTTAATTTGAAAATAAATGATATTTTTTAAAGATTTGCCGAGACGGTTGTTTTAATGTTACGAGTCATGAAAGCTGCCATCTTGAATTTACTGATGTATACGTTATAATACACAGAGATAGCAGCCCAGGCCCGTTCGATTGCCTTTATTATAAATGTTTATTTTTAATGGGGTAAATAATAAAATTCCTAATTTTCCTGAATAAATAAATTAGAATACTATAATACGTATTTATTTCGTTATTTAAATGGTAAAATTTGTCCGATATTATTACAATTAATTTTTTTTTGTTGTTGTTATTGTTTGCGTTTGAAACGAACTTGTTTTGATCAGTGCCTAATAGGCACATGTATTCTAGCTTGTTTATAGCTTGCGATCGCGACGCCCCTGAAGATTGCATTGGCACTGGGTGTATAGACCCAGCATGGTTAGATTTAGTAGCTTTAAATACATTAATACTTTAAGGTTTACACACATATGACGTGGTAAATGATGGCTTTTTAAACACAGATGTAGGCATAACGCACTTAACATTTCTGCATCGTATAACACACATATACGTAGAGGTGTCGTGGTCGAGTGGATATGTCACCGGACTGTGGATCACAAGGTCCACGGTTCGAGTCCCGCCGCGGCACTAATGTCCTTTGGCAAGACATTAATCTACATTTGCCACACTCGACCCAATGTAAATGGGTACCTGGTAGGAATATTCCTTGAAATGCACTGTGCACTGATAACGGCTGCCGGAGCTAAAGCTAGGGTAATAATTTCCAAAGCTCTTTGGAAGCGCATAGGGACGTTATAACAATGTGATATGCGCTATACAAGAACCAAATATTATTATTATATACGTACATGCAGGACCTTTGTTGCACACAGGTATAGATGTACCTTTTTTCGTCCCCAAGTGCCATTCACTTACACAATAATTTGTTTTTTTAATGGTGCAGTATCCTGCCTTATGTAAGAACAAGCCTTTAAATTTCATACTTGATATTTTCCTTAAGGTATTATTTTGAATTATTTGTAATATGTGTAATTGAATATTTCTATTCATTTACATATCAACGTGACTCCAAAACTTCTTACCTCTTTGACTTTCTCCTCTAGTCTTCCTATCCTGTCTGTTAATGACTGCATCCATGTAGCATTGACATTAGGCGAGTCTTCTACCGAAATGATGTCTGTTACTGGTAGTGATGCAATGCTTCTGTTATATTCTTCCTTCTGCAATAGAATACAAAACAAAAGAATATGAATGAATTTTGAAGTAGTGACAGACACTTCTAGTCTATGAAAGGGGTTATGAATCAAAAGGAGACTCAAAAGGTGAAGTCTTTCTATGAAAAATAGATTGCAGCACAATTTTTCTTGCTCAGAATAGACATTCCTAAAACAAGTGAAACGCTCTCGGCGGTCTCGCCTGCATTACGCAATTCAGCATTACGCAATTCGATATGATGAAAAATTGAGGTTGGGACATTATTTTTATAGGCAGGGTGGCCCATTTGCAGACCCCCGAAAATGAAATCCTCTGAATATAATAAGCATTTTGAAGTGAATATTGATTATGAATCATCAGAATAATTATTTACTGTATCATAAGAATACAATATAATGAGATTTAGTGTATGGGTAAGACTATAAATGTTTCAATGCTTGTCAGTAATTTACAAATAAAGTTATCTAATAAACTTTTTAAGAAAAGAGGATTTTTCAGCATTTTGTGTAAAAACAATTGGAAGGTAAAGCCCATCTACATCACATCACGTCTCATTAGCATAATGAGAACATTATTATGAGATATACTCCAATATATATTATCGAAACATCAATATTGTCACCTAGCTGTAACTGATCATGTACATACTAGGCCTGGGATCGAATACTAAAATTACTATTAGAATATTCATGGGAAAGTACTTGAATGATTCGAATATTTACTTTCATGAAATATGAACAAATAACAACAATTTATTTATTAATTCTCATATTAAATTTTGAGAACATAATCCAAGTCTACTGACCTAAAATGACCTTTGACCTTGACTTTGTGACCTGGAATTTGTGTCACATGATTTGTGATACTTGATAGCCCTTGGGTACAAGTTTCATGGAATTTGAACAAACACTTTTGAAATTATGCTAAAATTTCAAAATCTTGATGTTGATGCCACAACAAAGTCTAAGTTTCCAGACCTGAAATGACATTTGACCTTTACTTTGTCACCTGAAAGACTAATAACATGATTGGTGATACTTGATAACCCTTATGTTCAAGTTTCATGGAATAGGAATGTATACTTTCAAAATTATGATAACAATTAAAACTTAATCTTAGCCTGATGCCACAACATAGTTAAGTTTGTTGACCTGAAATGACCTTTGACCTTGACTTTGTGACCTGAAATTTCTGTCACATGATTGGTGATACTTGATAACCCTTTAGTCAAGTTTCATTGAATAAGAACTTATACTTTCAAAATTATGATAACAATTAAAAAATCTTAGCCTGAAGCCACAACATAGTCTAAGTTTGTTGACCTGAAATGACCTTTGACCTTGACTTAGTGACCTGAAATTCTACTCACATGATTGGGGATACTTGATAACCCTTTAGTCTAAGTTTCATTGAATAAGAACTTATACTTTCAAAATTATATTACAAATTCAAAAACTTAACCTCAGGTTAAGTTTTTGATGATGATGCCACAACATAGTCTAAGTTTGTTGACCTGAAATGACCTTTGACCTTGACTTTGTGACCTGAAATTTTCCTCATATGATTGGGGATACTTGATAACTCTTTAGTCCAAGTTTCATTTAATAGGACCTTATACTTTCAAAATTATGTTAACATTTCAAAAACTTAACCTTAGGTTAAGTTTTGATGTTGACGCCGCCGCCGCCGCCACCGGAAATGCAGCGCATATGTCTCGCTTTTTGCTACGCAGGCGAGACAAAAAACTATTTTTGAGGTGTGCACATGTACTTTAAGTATGGAGTATGGCAGAGTTGATTTGGCCAGAAGATGGGGGATGTGAAATTATCCCCACACAATTGAAATTTTTCATTATTAACGATCAGAAACTGAAGAAAACACTAAAGTCTTGTATCCTCACGTCATTATGCACACATTTTTAACCTATATTTAGAATTCATGTATACTTTGCAATATTTACATCATAAATATTGGTTGCTGATTTTGTTTAATATTATACAAATGATGCATGCGCATGAGTTCATTATACGATCTATCCGATAGATACACACAGCCTCAACGAGGGCGGGTAGATCGTATAATGAACGAATGCAAACATGCATCATTTGTTTTATACTACGAAACTCTTAGATCCTTGCTATTTGATGTAAAAAGAAATCATTCAAGATTTTTTTGTGACAGTATGGCTGACAAATAAGCTTGTTATTGGTTACTGGTTCTAAACAACAGAGCCCCCGTGATGCATGAACCTCATACGCGCATGCCCATAGAGATCCTATACATAGGATCTCTACATTATGTGCATGCCTCATACGTGGGCTGCGCACTAAAAATTTGTTGGATAGTACTGGAAACTATTGCATGCTTTTTCATGAAAGACGTGGGATAGTCTCAATCATCACACATGACCGAGCATGACCAATCATTTGATTAGGATCTAGGAGTGAATTGTATAAAACATAATAACAGCTATATATTATGCTTGTATAGCCCATATCCCATGATATAACATCTCTATGCACTTCCGATAGACTTTGGATATTATATATATTTTATATATATCACATAATGGAACCCCAAGCATGCAGAACAAATGATATTTTTGGTTATTTGTTACCAACTCAGGATGAGTTTGCTCAATGTAACTTACCAGAAGTTCAATATCTGCTTTCATTTGTGCCAGGTCAAACTGACCGGCCTGAATACTTTGTGGAGAAGAGCTGCTATGGCCCGCCACAGTTGGCACAGGAGGTGGAGTAGCTGTACCGTTTAGTAGCGTCTGCCGAAGCTGAGACAACGAGGAGACTACTTCATCATGCTCTCTTGAGAGATTTGTTGCAGTGCTCTGTACTTCATGAACAGCAGCCCATATTCTCGTAATATCCTGTAGGAGCAAAATTATGTGCAATTAGAAACACATCATTTGATAAATGAGTCTTTGTATTTGATTCACTTGTCTCTATTTTTGCAAACTCCTTATCTCCATAAGCATGAGAATTGCACATATGTTGAGTTTGCAAAGCTGAATTGAAATTATAATCAGAAGGTGAGAAACCTTTGAATTATAAGATCTGAAATAGACTTAGTTTAGAAATTACATCTCAAAAAAGAAAACATTCACATGTCTTCTTTTTTTCATGTTCCTATGTTCCTATACTATTACAAGTCTGATTGTGTCTGTTGACTTGAAAACAAACTAAAATAAGATGATGTTCAACTAATATAAGAATAGAACTATATTGCATAAAATCATATGACTTTTGTTAAAGAGGGAGGTGCTCTAACTCACAATTGACTTTGAAAAACAAAAGAATTCAGCCAATCAAATTCATGGTTGTTCTACTTATTCCCGGACAGTATTCCTTACTATATTTCAACAGATAAACCTTACACAATGTACCGCTTTAGAATCAAAGGTCTGTATATAAATGAAAATGACCCTGCCTATAAAACAAAATAAATAATAAAATACAAAACAAATAAATATGTACAGTACTCCAATTGAAGGGTACCAAGCCTATGTTACAATGTTTGTTTGATGTGCATGTAGACAATCACATAGAAAAGGACTCACATGGACCCAGTCTGACTCAAGTTCTGAGTGAAGGATCTTGGTGTTATCTTTTATTTTCTCCATATTCCTTAACCAATCACCCAAAGAATACTTGGTCAAGTAGGTATTCTGTTCTTAATATCATACATACCACCTGTACACAAATTATTTTTAGGTGAAAGGTACCCTTTAAAGATACTATGTCCCTTTTGCAGCCAACATCAAATTCTGTAGAACTTTGCAGGAATTATGAATATGTCATGTACGTCCTATCTGTGAAATTTAAACGTTAGCAGTGTCCTAATATTCAAATTATGCAAGGAAACCCGTTTACTTGCTAGACTTCACTGTCAGACACTATTGAGTGACTGACTGGCTTTTTCATCTTTGGTAATAACATACATAAAATGAGCTGTAAAGGGTACATGAGCATTTGTCTACATCAATAACCCACTTCTTGTAATGGCCAAAATTAAACTGATTGAATCTTTGCGCAGCATAAAACGTACGACCATTCGGTACAATGGTCTGAAAAATCAGACTATTACTTACTGGCTCTATAGCTCCTAAGTCGATTCGACAACTAATAGTCGTTATTTTCCCACTTAAAGACATTTTCAAGCCCCCCTTTTTTTAGGGAAGTTCTAAATTAGTATTGTCTTTCTAATGCCGTTGGAATTTAACCTTGTCATTTTTTTGGGCCTGCAAATGGGACATAGTACCTTTAAAACGATAATTCAGCTTCAATGTGTACCTCTTTGACTACAATGATTTGTGGACTGTGTCCAGAGCTCCCCTGGTCTATTGAAAGTTATATGTAATGACAATAAAAATCTTTTTCCTACATAAAAAGATAACATATAATTCAGACTAACACCCCTGGTCAAAATCTAGAATTTAGCTTTTATCTGTACCTCTTTGACTTCAATCAATTGTGGACTGGGTCCAGAGCTCGCAGGGCCTGTTGAAGGTTCTGTAGCAGGAGGACGTTTAGTTGTGGCACTTGATGCAGAGGTGGGTGGGGCTACCTCCGGGCTTGGTGGGGTGGTAGGTGGATTCTGTAAAAGGGCTACTTGGTTCTTTAAGGTATTGACCTCATTCTGAAAGGTAACATTGAAGGGCAGAAAATTATCAACAAACAATAACAAATACTACAGTAATCTGTTGAAATTGATGAATCTTTAATGGTCCCCTTTTGTTCTCACTTTACTCTCTTTGTCTGTTTGACGGGACCGTAGCCTCTTCCATAAAATAAAATACAAATTGCTCAATCTGAACTATACTATCAAATGCAAGTATCGTTTAATACAGCATACTGATCGGTTGAATATCAGTTGTTCGATTTGGGGCGTTTTATGTCAACTTTGGTATACAAAAGAACACTAAACCCCAAAACATGCAGTAAGAATGTAGAAACTATGTGGAGATGGTATGTTTTTGTCATCATATCTTAGAGTCCTTTTATGCAGGAAAAGAATACTTGAGATGGGATGTTACTTTATACTCATTTTCTCACCGTTAATTCTGTTATCCTTTGTTCATTACCCGTTACTTTCATATCCTGTTCCTCATGTTTTCCTTTTAGATCTTCTATTTCACTGCCAAGCTCAGCAACATTCTATATACAAGATGACAATAGAAACAAGTAGAGAAGCAAATGAAAAAATATTTTCTTGAGTCGACTCTCAGACATCATGGCTACATTTCAATTTGAAAGTGTCTATTTATTCAGGGTATAAATCTGCATTTTTTTTTAAATTTAGTTTTCAGCAGGTTAAAAATGAGATATATTCTAACAAAAATTCATACACTGTACATGAATAAGTGTTTAATGAATTAATAGTAAAGAGAACACACAGAGCATTCATTACTTTCATTATCATAGCTTATACTGGATAGAACATTTACAACTACATCCTCATCTACTTGTAAGCTGCATGCCTCCAACAGGGGGAGGGGTTTTCAATACTATTCTCCCCTCAACAAGTGAAAATGCACTTTTGCAGGGAACTGTAAAATGTTATCCTCTTTCTCTTTCACTTCTTTCTCACTCACTCACTCACTCACTCACTCACTCACTCACTCACTCACTCACTCACTCTCCCTCCCTCCCTACCTCCCTCTCTCTCACTTACTTACTTCTCTATGATCTTACCTGTTGCAGCAGATCAGCTGTTGATGTAGATGATGTTTTGCCCTCTAGGACTTCTATCCGGGCTTTTAAAGAATCCAATTCATCTTGCCTTGTTTGTACGGCAGTCAGTGACTTGTTTAATATATTAATCTGTGAGTACATAGAAATATATGATTCAGAGAAGCAATTATACCGACAAAGATCCTATTCATATGAGGCTGTGCACTATAAAATCTACATTTTAAGATACTGACTTGCTTGTACAAGACTCAGTCATTGGTTTCATTTACTAAATCTGTAAGTACATAACGTGGAAAGAGATGATTCACAGAAATCATGCACTGCTCAGGCACCGACAGGTGTCTGGGACACGTGGCCTCAAAATTCAACTCCGGCTGCCCATAATCTTAAAGTCCAACAACCTCGGCTCGTATATACATTACAGACCCTAAGAATTCCAATGTGGGCCATGCTCATGTGGCCCAAGCGCCTATTGAGTGTTGAGCCCTGGCTATCCCTTTGAACCTTGGAGATTTCCTGATCCCTTCCCCCTTGTAATGTGAATATTGGATCCCTGCTGGAATTTGATCTCAATAATTTTCTTTCCACTCGAACAGTATTCATAATAGTCTACATAATCCAGACTCAATTTCGCTTACACCCTGGTCACATCACTACAAGACAGAATTAATCACGGTTGCTTTCTTCGCCTCTTTGCATGGTAGCTCGTTAACCAACATGTGCAATTTTGCACAGAACAATGTGCAACACAATGGCTTTGCAAAATTACCCATTAAGGTCTTGATTAGCTCCATGACAACTTTTTGAACACCAGTATAGATTGATCTTGCAATTGAAAGTTTTTTTTTAATTTAAGCCTTTGTCATATATCTATCCCATGATAAATAAAATGTGACACAGGGAGATCATTTGTGTGGTATATAAGGAGTTAAACAGAAAAGACTGACATACTATCCCACATAGCTATCAAGTACAGTGTATAGGTTGGTCAGGGGGTGTTTCACAAAGACTAAGATTGACCAAGGTGGACTGACCTATGGCAGGCCATTCATGCCACAGTTTGCTCTCACCATCAACCAAAAAATTACTTTTTTTTTTACGGGGGCTCTTTTCAGATTTTCCCTTAAAAAAATAGCCCCCCTTAATAATTTTGCGGTGGCTATTTTGGAGCTAAGGGGGTCATTTTTTTTTAAGGTTGTAATTTTTTTTTTTAAACACGAAATTACCCTATTATAAATTCCAAGCAGAGGCAAACATACAAATGTAACGTACATAGATTATGTCATGTAGAGTATTGCAGACATTCAGATACCCATACCCACGATTTATTCACTTACTGTATGATTTACATATACATGTAAATAAAACTTGTTAAAAGGAGCGTTTTGTTCAACTGTTCGGTTTTCATATCATAACAAAATATTATCACTGACACGCAGGCTAGGAATTAATTTTTTTATTGGGGGCTACTTTTCCCATTGTCTCAAAAAATGAGGGGCTACTTTAAGAATAAAAAAGTGGGGGCTACTCTTGAAAAAAGGGGGCTACTTTCTTAAAGCCATATTGTAAACTGTAACAATCTGTTGTGTTTTTCCTTAGCCATCATACTGCTAGCGACCAAATTGGTACGTAATATGTTATTTAGTCTTTATTTTCTGTCCAAAATGTTTATTATGATTCATGGACAATGCAATCCCATTAAAAAAGAAATGTAATTCCGTTTAAAATTGTGTTATTTATAACTTAAACCATTAAATGTCAGTGAATATTTTTACTGTTGTCCCACATACCGATGTATTTGTTATAACGAAACATGCAAAATCATTGCCGGATTTTTTTTTCCCGTATCGGATCTAGATTCTAATTCTAAAGCCAAGGCAAAGGCCAACGCTAGATCTAGTTTCATTTCGTAGACAGAAATTGATGGCATCGTATATAAGTAATATAATTTAATTAAACAGTTGTAAGAAAAAATCTGAGGTATATGACCATCATTTATATATATATTTACGGGTTTTTTATAACAAAATTCAATTTGTGTCTACGAAACTAGCTTTATACCGATTAATATGGGAAGAAATCTGGCATTAATTTTACACGTTTCGTTATAACCAATATATCGGTATGTGGGACAACAGTAAAAATATTCACTAACATTTAATGGTTTTAAGTTATAAATAACACAATTTTAAACGGAATCACATTTTTAAAAATGGGATTGCATTGTCCATGATAACAATTCGGGTCAGAAAACAGACTAAATAAACATATTACGTACCAATTTGGTCGCTAGCAGTTCAGCACTGACGGACGGTTAAATACTTATTTGCTTCATACTACTACTAGCAGCACGTGCGCTGGAGCTGCGCGCGCCTTCTTTTTCTGTGTATTGTGGATACAGTAGTGTACTATCGTATGCATAATGTGCAGGAAACTACCATGTCTACTCCGTATTTCCATTGGAGGCCAAGCCGGGAGCTTAGGGGGATACCGCCCGCGGTGTATAGATCTACCTACAGTAGGTACGACCACCGATTCGCTGCAATCACAAAACTTGTTTAAATGTTGATGGAAGTTTCTAGTTTTGGAGTTTGTAGTTTGAACGGAGATTTCACTTAGACATATCAATAAATTAATTTATTAATTTCTTGGGAATATCATTTTATGGCGGGGGCGATTTTTCAACATAGGGTCTATATGGATTTTTTTTCGCCCTCGTCTTGATGTTTACCGTGGCGATTTTAGAGGTTTAGAGGGCGAATCGCCCGTCGCCACCGTGTATTTTTTTCGTTGCTCACCATTATGATCTTTAAATAATATTTTTCCTTCAATAATAGATTATTAAAAAATGTAAATTCTGTAGATTTGAGACCATGATTTGTTCGTCCCTTGAGAGACCAATGCCAGTAAACGGTGAGAGCAAACAGTGGCATGAATGGCCTGCCATAGTTAAGTCCAACTTAAAGTCGATCTTAGTCTTTGAGAAACACCCCCCTGGAGTTAATTTGGAGTCGATTTGGCAGTCGAACTGAGGTATCAGAATGTTAAAAGTCATTCGGGCTTGAAGTGGTGTTTAAACTTACTTTGATATCAGCAATATCTACTTTTTCTGGGATATGGCTCATTTTGTCGAGCCCAGATTCCAGGCCAAGAATTGTGTTTTGTTGCGATGATGCACTATCTGCTTTTATCTCAACTGAAAAAATGAAGAAATGAGAAAGAGAGACAAGTGAGAGAAATCAGAAGAAATTAACATTTTTGGTGATGGAATACATATATATTTCCCCTTCTTTGTTTGACATTTATATTATCTTTTAAGATTTTAAAAATTAAATTGGAAAATGACTTTTAATTCGATAGTCTTTGAGAACAAGGAGCACTCGGCAGGACAGACATCGAATCTAGTCAACTTCAAACATTGTAGAATTTAGTTACGGTGACTTGGTAAAGGGCACTTAAAATCAGGCCTGGAGATCATAAAAATAAAAATGTTCTTAAAGACTACAATGTACCATAGCTAGACGAGTAGTATGGCGAAAACCAATTTATGCTAACAGGCCCAACAAGTAAATATTCTGATGGCTCTGTAGCTAAAAGGGTGTTCACTCATATTATGGGGTTATGAACATAAAACTGACATTAAATGAGGCATTTCACTTCCAATCCGGTCTGATCTAAGCTTTAGTATGGCTATTAACTTTAATAAATTGTACCAATCACAACAACATATTTTGCTCTTGATGTAAGGGGTTCCATGTGGCTATAATGTATTCAAAAATTTGAGCTCCAAATTACTTCTTCAAAGAGAGATATTGCAATTTAAATACATTTTCAGTGATCAGTAAAACATGTTGTTGAGTAGACTAGTTAACACATGCGTACGCACTCTCATAGAATAGGGCATGCACGGAACCCAAGTACGACTGGGTTCTATGCAAGCTTTTTTTGTTATAGCTATTTTTGTTTTGTTTTGTTTACCTATAGAATGCCAAGTAAAGTTATTTAGGTTGCTTTTATACATTCTAGCTATACACAATTTTGTTCTTCCCCCAGGTGATTGGTACACTTCGAATACAATGATCAGATACATCATGATGTATTATGAGGTCACTAATGTCGAGAACAAAATAGGTTGGACTTCTCTAATACACAGTTAATGTCTTCCTGGCCCTCCACAAATATTGTTGTTATATGGCTATGAAAAGGATATGTTTTTGACCTATTTATTTCTTATGCTTAAATACTAGATTTATTTATGCAAATTTTAAAGTAAAAATTTTTTTTTCAAGGTTTCAGAACTTACAGGTACATTGACTATAATAAAGATCTTGAATATCGTATTGCGAAAAAACAAAACAAATTGCCCTTGCACTTTAAAAATGGAAGTTTGTTTTAAAATGTTGTATACATGGTGTAGGTACATGTGCATGTAATTGCCTGCATCTTAGTGTAATTTACTTTTAGTGAGGTTTTGATCTCCGTTGTACGATTTTCTTGTAATCTTTTATAATTACTTGTAAATTTTGTGAATGTATTTGATTCTCAGTGTTTCAATAAAACACATTTTAAAAAATATATAAAAAAAAAAATATTGTTATACCTTTTTCTAGTGATTTTCTGAGGTTATCTAGATCTTGTTTGAGGTTGAAATGCATCCAGATGAGACCCCCTGTGATGACCATGCAACCCATGGTTAAGATGAACATGACGAGAGGCACACACATTGTACAGCATTGGCAGGGCTTCGGTCTGTAGTAAAGGGGAATAGATACATGTAGAGAGAAAGCAATATTATAAATTACAGTATATAAATCAGACTGATGACTTGTCCTGTCAAGAGTTTAAAGTATGCCATTACAGGGAGTCTGGTGATAGCAAAAAACACAATTCAAATTGAATCCAACAAAATTTACTTCCATTTTGCTTGTCTATCCATCCACTGTATGAAAACAATTTGAACTGATTTTAGCCAGTTTCTCAACCATTTTCATTTTGCTGGTCCAGTATATATATTGCATGACAACAATTTTAAATGATTTTAAACCAGTTTTTCTTGAAAAATATGTCTAGTGTACATACTGTACATATGGTAGTTTCATTGTATGTACATGTACATACCCTACTCACAAAGAACAAATTTCTGGCAGAATCAAATAAGTTATTGCATGAAAACAAGTAAAAAAAAAAATATAAAAAAATAAGTCTCTCATAAAAGGTACTATTACTAAAGATAAACTTCAAACACATTAAAAATCTAACATCCCTAGTTTACCAACTGGGCTACCGGGTATATCATTTTAAACAGCTACATGTATTTGTTTTTAAATGGGAAAATCTGCATGTAAAGACTTTCCATGGGATGACATTTCCAGGTAGGTGGAAGTCATGTAGACCAGCAATTACTTGTATCATTAACTTTAATACTGTGGATACAATGTAAGTGAATGCTCTAGAAATGCCTGTGTAATAATATACTGGGGGAAAAAAACGTATTACAGCCCTACATGTATAAAATGTAATAATATACTGGGGGAAAAAACGTATTACAGCACTACATGTATAAAATATACTGGGGGAAAAAACGTATTACAGCCCGACATGTATAAAATGTAATATTAATAAATATACTGGGGGAAAAAACGTATTACAGCCCTACATGTATAAAATGTAATAATATACTGGGGAAAAACATATTACAGCACTATAAAATGTTATAATTACTGTACATTAAATAATAGCTCCTGGAAGCTAGAATTAAACCATTAACCTTCAAACAGGACCATTTTTGCTTGCAGGTAAGCCAGATTTATACATAAAAAGTTAAAACGACTCATTTTAAAGAGACGTCATAGTACATTTTGTACAGTGTACTTGTAGATGTGATCAATCAAACATGATTGATTTTGCTAGCAGCTCTCTATATTTTTTTTTTGCTTGAAAATTCAGTTTTTGCTTTTCTCCAAAGTAAGTATTTCCTCAAACACTGTCCTAATTCCAGAAGTACTAGTACATATACACTGTAGATCAACAACCACAAGGAGGGATAATTTTTTGTTAACAATTCTCACCCACTACAAACTAAAGGAGAGCTACTTGCAAGGGAAATCATAGAGTTACCAATTTGTATTTGATCAGTACAACAACTTTATGAATTCTTCACTATCTTATCCTCCACCAGATTTGTTTCAACCTTTTTTTTTAGTAATCTGTATAATATATCTGCTTTTACTATAAAAGTAATTTATACATTGGTCGGCTTCCCCTTTCATCTCATCTTGAGGAGCAATACCAGGGCAGAAAACACCAGATTTTACATATACATTAAATGCCTTTTAAGTAGGAAGAAGTCCATTATCTTTCCACTCAACAGCTTAGGGTTGCCATTACAAGATAACCATGTTTATATACGCCATTATACAAATTCCAACCCCAGGTCTGCAGGGACAATGCTTTTCATATTCTATATGAAAATGAAATCTGCTTTGTGAAGCTTTCAACCTCTTTCAGGGGCAGCTCCTGTGTTTCTAATTATCTTCTTCTTTTTTTAACACTGTACATATACAGTGACGTACAATTATGTAGTTTTCTGCCGTTTTCACATTTTAAAATTTCATTTTTATTTTGTTCTGTATTTGATTTTCTCTCCTACTTACAGACTCCTCGCACAGATTGTTTACTACAGGACATTGTATTCTTCTTTTTTCCCTGTTTATTATCATCTACGATCTGATGTCAACTTTGTCCATTAATTCAACTTTAAAAAGATTAATTTACCCTCGTTATATCAGTACATGCAGCTAAACTACATTTTATACTTCCTGTCACTCTTGGCTCACTCTCGCTTTCTCTCTTGATGTGAGAATAGAGTTTCCCCTTTTATGCTATAGCAAATTGACATTTAGCATCTTCTCTAACAGGATATTTCACGTAGAGGCAATAGATAAATGGTAAAAATGCGCTTGACATGGAAACAGTATGGTGAACGGTTTAACTTTCCTATTAAAAGAAAAATATTCTACAGAAAAAAACTAGAGTGTATGTAGAAAAAAAATAAGCAAACATGCAAACTGATATGAAATTTAAAGAACAGAAGATTCAGAAATATATTGGTGGACATTTAACAAAAGAGTGGTATTTGGCATGTTAGGAAATAAAGAGAAAAAATATAATTGAATACTGGGAAATTGTTTTCAAAACTGTAATCTACATGTATATTGCTACTACACAATCTACATGTATGTGTATGTCATATGAGACTTGCTTGGTAAAGTCTATTTGTGGTCAATTAAAATGCTAATAATAAATAGTGGGAGAGAATTTGTAAGTATTATGTTTGTGGTTAAAGGCTATTGGTATACCATACTGTATGGCATATAGACCAATAACCTATTGGGATTGGAGAAAACAAGAGGACAGAAAATACTATGGAAAAGTGCAATGAACTTCAAATTCATACGTGATACAATACTACACACTTCTGCAAGGTAGAGAAATAATAGAACAAATAAATTATGGTGAACCAGCAAACAAGAACAGTTTACATCTGAATAATATATGCTTTAATGCAACATAGTGCAATGAACTTCAAAAAAAAAACACTGTACATTTCTGCAAGGTGGAGAAACCATACAAGAAATTGGGGAAAACAATAACCATTCAAAAATATACATTTGAGCTTGTCAAAAGTCACGACCACGTTCTGTAAATGGGACATCGTTATGCTGGAAATGTCAATTTCATTTTCCTGTCATTAGCATGTTGTGTCAGACTGCACAGTATGCCTCATAGGACGCACAGTGATCCCAGACACGACTAAATGAATCTAAATTGCATCAACCCTAGCTGCCTCTAAGCTAGGGATGTGATGGACAATATTATATCAGGGTTTGATGGAATTCTGATCAGGCCCAACTTAATTACATTGCCATTTCATATATACAGTATGTTGATTTTTTTTTAGGTTCTCCTGGAAAAGAAATTCACTGGGAAATGTTGACAAAAAAATTCCTATGAGATGTTAAGATTCTGTCATTAAATACAAAATTTAAAGGGGGCCCTTCACGAAACAATATCTTGCTCAGGTAAATATTTTGGGTTACTATATCAGCTTCACATCTATTTCTATTTTTAAAAATCAAATACTCTCTAAATGATGGTTTGTTGGTAGAGTATTTGACAACACACCATGTGCTGGGTCTATCATGCTTTATTTTTTTCAAACTCTTATAACCTTTAACACACATAATACCAGGTTATTTTTTTTTTGCAGGGAGGGGAGGAGTGGTCATTCGAGCTGTATGATGCATCAATCTCATTTTTTCAAATGATCAATTGGCTTTAATGGTCATGGTTTTAAAAGTTGATTTCAAGACCTACATGTAATGTACATTATAAGATATACAGATGTGTCTTCATCTCATATAATTTTAATTGACTTTCCCAAATCTTTAGACTGGACCTTGAGCAAGCACTGGATCCCATTTTCATTTGTAATTGTAAAACAAATATATATACATGTACATATGTACATGTACATATACTAGTTAACAAAATAGATCTTGGACCATAAATCTTTACCCCCATCTAATGATGATGCACATCCAGTTAAAATTTAGACAAATATTTTCGAGGAACAACCAACCAAGTACATACATGTACATGTACATGTACATCTTACATTGTAAGTCCCCCAAAAAAAAAAAAAACACAACAACAACAAACAAACAAAAACAAACAAAAACAAACAAAACAAACAGAGACAGATCAAAATATTCAAGCACTTACCAAGAAGGGCAAGGAGCATTTACATGTATATATTACGTTCATAAAAAAATATGCAGGTACCGGTATGTGGAAGATGCACATCAATCATAGACTTGCATGAGTGCCATCACAGAAGTAAATTGGCTTACCAGCAGTTTGACTGGCCATCAATACCAGCAGTCCTAATTCCTATACATTAACTGTACAGCGTTTCATTCTCATCATTTACCATAACTACAAATATAAGTCTTGCATGTCATCTTTCAAGTATTTTTTTTTTCTTCATTTAATAATGTAACAGAGCCCTGTGCAAGGTCGGCTTTTTAATACTGTACATGTGTTTTGTGTATTTGCTTTCATTATTAATCATTCAGAGATGCCACTTAGAATCACCCAGCAGGGCTGTAGCCAGAGTTTGATGTTTGGTGGGGGGCACATACATGTAATTCAGGGCTTAAATTAATCCAAGGCCACCAAGGCCATGGCCGTGGATGCCCTTTTGATTGGCCTCAATGCCCCTCTCACTGGCCTTGGAGATTTTTTGTGCCCTTTCCAATCCTTCCTATTTGTGCTGTAATATAGGAATGTGCCCTACAGAAAAGTGGCCTTGCCCTAAAAATATTGAAATTTAAGGCCTGTAATTGATCGACGTCCTGGGGAGGGGTCTAATAGGAGGGGTGTCTGATCTTGGAAATTTGGGGGCACGTGCCCCCCTGGCTACGGGCCTGTCAACCAGAGGGCCTGAAAATCACCTACAGTAGAATGAGCTATTTTGTATACAAAAAAGCCTACATGTAAACTATGGCCTGAAAATAAATCGCCAGGGCCTGAATTCAGGCTTTTGACTGAAAACTAGCATCCTTGATCATTGTTTCACTGGCATACTCTGTTTAAAGGTGTGATGCAAATAAATAAATAAAACAACAGCCAGTGCAGAGCATCTCAGAACTCATTCATTAAAAAATAGTGAGAAACATGTAGGGAAAATGTAAAAAGAGAGAATCAATATTTTATAAATATAAATATGTGTAGGATGACATGATAAGGGATGAAATAATCACTGAATTAAAGGTAAAGACCAGTTTTGGAAATGCCCCTCTCTCAAAAAATGAAATGGAAGCTCTCATTACCAATCATGTAAAAGAATATGTTTTGACTAATACGTGATGATACAAATTTTGCCAGGAAAAAAAATGAAATGGAAGCTCTCATTACCAATCATGTAAAAGAATATGTTTTGACTAATACGTGATGATACAAATTTTGCCAGGAAACGGCCTACGGTACCAATTGATATATTTGGTAAATTATTATATCTATTGGGACCAAATAGATATCGCGCACGTGGTCCCGTAGTCCCATATTCATCTTTCTGTGTACAGTGCTTGTAACTTAACCAAGACTGGGCCAAATTCTTCAGTTTTTGATGATTCCAGAACCTTGCAGTACACACCAATACTTTAGATGATCAACCTTTTCTGATCGATTTCACAACGTTTCTTTCACAATGCAATCACATGACCAGAACTGGTCTTTATCTTTAAGATTAAAAAGCAACTGGCATCATATAGTTATAGTAGGACAGATGAGTAGAAATGCAGTGTAAGTTTAAAAATTGATTTGTTTAGAAAGTAATGTAGTAAACTTTGTGGGCATTTTCACTGCTATATAGTATTTGCCCTTCAAATTGTCAGTGAGCTCAGAAGAAGTTTTTCAACAACATTTACAAATTCAAATTCTTTGTCCTATAAACCACCAGTTCCACTGAAGATGCACATCATAGATTGTAAATGTATATATCTACATGTAGATACAGTAACTGTATTTTCTCTTTTCCATCAGAAAATTTCATAAGAAAATCACAGACAACTAGGATATTACCCACAAAAGCTTGCTCAGTGCCTCTCAAAAAAAAAAAACAAGTACATGTACATGTACATGTAATTGCACGAGCTTGAAAGATTTCCAGCTGTTCAGTTTGATATCAGCCTGTGTATGATATAATCTTGGCTTCAAGGCAGTTGCTACTCATACTGAACTGGAAACTACTGTAAATGTTGCAATCTTCCTTCTATTAGCATTTGAACAACATGGATTGCACTGCTTGTACACGTACATGAGTAGCTATAAGTTACATTCAGGGAATGTTTCTCGAAATGAGGCCTACTCGAAACCATCAAATAAGTCTTCTTGGACATCCCATAGAATCATGTTATTAAATTGACATGAATTTCCATGGAATGTTTAATAGCGAACACAGACTTATGACAGTTTCAAGAAACTAGCTCCAGAATACATGTACAAGTATATCATCTGTTCAGAGCCAGAAGGGCGTTGTTGAAGTTCCACATAATAGTTAATGCCCTTCTGGCTCCAATTAGTACATAATGTACAGGATCATGTATCATGCAAAGATCAGCTTACTCACACATTATTCTTGTCCTATACTACAGTGTATTTCATCAATCTTTCAAGATGTCTGTAATGCATGAGTAGGTGAGTGGTGAAGTACAATGTATGATGTCATCAAAAAACTATTTTTAGAATTTCTCAATTTGAACTTCATTTTCCGAAAGAGCATCAAAAATAATGTCCAAATGTCGAAAACCAATTGAATATGTTAAGTATTGGCTGAGATATGACAATCCGAATAAATAGATTTCCTATACTAATTATAGTGCTTATATAGCGCCTAACACTTACTTTATCAGAAGTCTCTAAATGCTCTACAATAATGCAGCATAATTACCCTGGCTTTAGCAGTGCAGCTGTTACGCGCGCTGCGTTTCAAGGAATAAATTCCTACCAGGTGTACCCATTTACTTCACCTTGGTGGAGTGTGGCAAATGTAGATCTTACTCTGGTTCATAACATTACAAACCAGAGCAAAATAACACTGAGTTCCTATAGGAAATATATTTATTTGGATGGTCATATCTGGTCTCAAATTGCATTTACATGTACAGTACATATGTTACTACATGTACATGTACCTATACTCCCCTTCAAGTTCACAACTTCACACATTTATGTGCTTAATCCAGATTTGTTTTTAATATAGAAAAGAAATTGTTCATTACATGAAACAAAAGGGTGTACTCAAGTACAAACTGATGTAGGCAAACTTGCAATTCGCCTTAATTTACATAATATATATGTACATGTACATGTAGATGTGTACATGTAGATGTGTACATGTAGATGTAAATACATTTAGATGTAGATGACCAGATGTACCTGTACGTATTTTCAATACGATTCTATGAGCATGACCTTTCCTCATGAACCCAATCACTTTTTGATTAATCTTATCCATGCTTATACTTGAGCCAAAGTTTGGTTAAAATTGCATCAGTGGTTCCCAAACTATTACAGTAATTTATTACAGAGACATTTACTGAGAATGTTTCTTGTTTTTAAATGAAACTGTGACCTTTGACTTGTGACTTATTGCATACAAAATCTACATATTTACATGCACTTAAAGTTGACTAAAAAAGATATTTTGGGGGGAAATTGCCAACACTTTTATGAAGCTGTGGCCTGTGACCTTTGACCTCTAATACATGCAGAATCTAATTGTTTTATGCTTACATGTACATGCTTGATTTTTATCCTCACAAGTTTGATTAAAATTACTTCAATACATGTACATCTACATGTAGTTCTCCAGCTATCCGGAAATGTCTGTACACTTCATGACGCTGTGCACTTGATCTTTGACCTTTTACATCCACACTCTAGTCAAATCATCCTTGAGGATCAGTACATGATTATATACATACTACTACTTACTTTATCAAAGTTTGGTTAAAATTCCCAACAAACTAGCATGCATTTGCAAGTATGAAGTGTTTCTTGCTTGATTTACAACTTTACAAGTCAATTTTCTATTCAGTTTTATTTAATTCCATTCCAATTTTTTGTGTTAATTTTAGTTTTGGTCTATTTTTTTCCCTTTTCAATATCGGAGCTCGCTTGGTGTTGAGCTACCTGGTGTATACGGTGCACAATGAAAGGACCGGAGGTGCTTGGTTAGAGAGGCGAGTATGAGAGAGAGAGAGGGAGAGAAAAGAACAGAGGAGCTCACGCCAGCAAGTCTGGAGTACTGGGGTGTAATGTATAAACAAAATCGGTGTGTGGCAAGTGCTCTGACAGTGATTAATTACACACTAAAGCCTTGTTGGACTTTGCGATGTGAATTCAGTGCCTTTTCTTTGGAACTGTTCTGGGAATTTGATTGACTTGGGCGATTATTTGACTTTAAAAAATTGACTAATACAGAGGTAATAATACACACGTAAGTCTATGGAGAAAAATTGGGACTTTTTATTATAATAATAATTATAATAAAAACGGTGCTTATAAAGTGCTTCCCACCAAAATCTCTAAGCGCTTTATCAAACAAAATACAATTATAAACAATTACATATTAAACAAAACAAAAAATTAGAAATAAACCTACAAATTACAATACCTATGACATCATTGTGAGCAGAGTAATCATCGAATTAAGAGGTTATTTGACACATGTGACGTTGGCTTGAGCGAGGTTGACTGTATACAGTGTACTGTATATCAAGGTGGCTGTGTATGTGTAGTGGGTGTAGTGGGTGGGGGGCTTGTGCCATTTCAGAACACACACAAAAAAAATATGTGGTCACATAAGTAGTACCTACATGTATTCAAAATACAAATGTACAAACCTCCTGATAACAGTTTTCTTTGGTGCCAAAAAGAGTTCCTCATTGTCTGAAGAATTTGACTCTGAATCCAACCGCAGAAGCTCGTGACCCTCCTTGGAGCGCTTGCTCTTCCCGTTCTTCTTTCCGTTAGCCATGGTTAGGAGTGCATCCAACTCCTTCCGTTTTTTCATTCTTTTCGTTCCCCTCGAAGAAGAATTTTTGGGTCCGCCCTGTGGCTCCAGATTTGATACTTTTTCTTGCTGTCACTGGGACACTGAAGGTGTGAACTGATCCATTCAGGAACTCCTGAAGAAAAAAATTATATGAAATAAACGAAAGAAATCTTTGAAATACAACGATTCCCAACAAAACTGTAAAAGGGATATCAGTTGACGTACAGCAATCTGTAGGGAATTTTTTAGCAGTATTGGTTCCGAAATTCCTGAAGATTTTGAAAGTAATATCTATAGAGCAAATCCACCAAATTTAAAGTGCTTCAGAAATATTGCCATCAGGAAGAACAAATTTTAGGCTTCATTTAAATATTTTCTCTGAATTTTTAAACACCAATTTCAATTTGCCTATGGTATACTGTTGCAGTTGTAGGACTCCCTGTGTCTGTTTCAGAGTCCAGAGTTTAAAGGGAAATACATGTAATATGGCAGTGACCCATTTTCTCCAATCCTAAAGAGCAGATATAGACTAAGTACAGTCCAGCTCAGTACATTTTTGCGCACTACTACACTACCATAAATATTGCTAGCTGTTGATAAGGCCCCCCCCCCCAAAAAAAAATCATTTGGTTGTCCTCAACTGCCCGCTCGTCATTTTCGGCCCGCTTATTTTTTTTTTGAAATATTTTTTTTTTTTGGAGCAATTTTTAAAGTTTTTTGAGCAATTTTAACCATTTTATGCATGTTGCAAGGATCGAAATGTGTCCCGTCCCCAATTTGGTCTTTCAGTACGCAATTCTGTTTTTATATTATAATATAGAGGAGGGATTTTCGGCCAGATGGCAATTTTGGGCAGGTCCGTTGTACGCAGGTGAAATCACTTTAAAATACATAGCATACCGGTATAGCATACTCAAAGTGTCTTAAAGCACGTATTCAATCACTGCATGCAGTCGGATAGCACGCACACACGATCACTGCATGCAGGGGTAATTTTCAGCGCGGCCAGCTCTGGCGTGGGATACACCATTATGGTTGGATAAAAAAATTATTCACTCAGAATAATACATTTCAAATTTCAAGACTCACCGATGTTTCTATCAAAAGATACAGCCCCTTCAGCAAATAGAAATATTCATGCAATTTTTGTAAGGATCGACAAAAAAGACGTACACGCAGAGTTATGTTGTTTTGCTAAATTTAGCAAAACAGCTGAATTGCGCAATATGCAAGCGCACGCGTATGCGTGCAAGCGTACGCGTGTTGCTTAATTGCATGCGCAACTCAAAGCGATCGGCAATCCATTGTCTTCAATGGGCACCCACTTCCGGGTTTGTACACACGCGGTCCGATGCATATTCATGTGCAGATTTTACGCGCTAACACCATGGGTTCGGCCGGCGCGGAGCTCACGCCTCCCTACTTAGCTGATCCGAAAAATGTGGGGAAGGGTATTTTCAAACTGTAATTGTTTGTGATCCCTGGGGGCTAGCGAAAAAATAAGCGCATAGATATTTTCCTTAGGACTGGGCCTACTTATCGATCGGGGCGTCATATCTCAAGAGTGGCAAACCTCGGAGTTAGCCAGGGCACAATGTTTAAATCGCTGTTTTGACCAAGATATTTTTAGAATTCCGAGATGACGCCCCTTTGAAAATATGGGGATTCACCTGCTCTTTCATATGACACCTCATTTATTGAGTATCACCTTCAGGATCACAAATAAAGGTTTGAATTTTGATTTTTAAAAAAAACTTTGACCAATTTTGCATGATCGCGCAATTCACGTACCTGTAGACCGCATAGGGATGCGTACAATCTCTATGGGAAGAATTTTAGCACACAACATTGGGTGTGCGATCAGACACCCTACTTTTAGTCTCTTTTATGAAGGACTATGGAAACTAGAACCATTTCCACTTGGGGGAGTCTTGTTTTCCTCAAGGCACATAACTATAAAACAGTATATGAAGTCAAAAAGTGAAAGGAATCATGGCTAATTCTAATTAGCTTCATAATCCAGCTCTTCAATAGTTAAAACACAGTAACCCACGCTAAGTGGACAATAGTTCATATATATATTCATTATATTTTGAATGGCTATCGTGTTCTTGAGGCAATGAGACAACAAAATATCATCTCTGATAAACAAATGTATCTTCCACTGACAGTCATATGAGAAGGATGTATTCACTAGACCCTACTGATTAAAAGAGATAGAGATGGGGGCAGCTTTCCCCCTAAACAAGAAGAAGAAGAACAAGAAGAAGAAAATAAGAAGAGGAGGAGAAGGAGGAGGAGAAGGAGGAGGAGGGGAGGAGGAGGAGGGGAAGAAGAAGAAGAAGAAGAAGAAGAAGAAGAAGAAGAAGAAGAAGAAGAAGAAGAAGAAGAAGAAAGAAGAAGAAGAAGAAGAAGAAGAAGAAGAAGAAGAAGAAGAAGAAGAAGAAGAAGAAGTTCAAGAAGAAGAAGACGACGGCGACGACGACGACGACGACGACGATGACAAAGATGAAGAAGAAAAAGAAGAAGAAGAAGAAGAAGAAGAAGAAGAAAAAGAAGAAAAAAAGAAGAAAAAGAAGAATGAAGAAAAAGAAAGAAAGAAAAAAAAGTAAAACTAAAAGTAAAGCTAAAGAAGAAAAAGAAGTTTAAAAAAAAGAAGAGAAGGAGGAAGAAAGGAGGAGGAAGAAAAGCAGAATAAGAAGAAAAAAAGAAAAAGATGATAAATAAGAAGAAGAAGAAGAAGAATGAAGAAGAAAAAGAAAGAAAAAAAAAGTAGAATATCTAAAACTAAAAGTAAAACTAAAGTCAAGAAGAAAAAGAAGTTGTAAAAAAGAAGAGAAGGTGGAAGAAAGAAGGAGGAAGAAAAGCAGAATAAGAAGAAAAAAAAGTAAAACTAAAGTCAAGAAGAAAAAGAAGTTGTAAAAAAGAAGAGAAGGTGGAAGAAAGAAGGAGGAAGAAAAGCAGAATAAGAAGAAAAAAAGAAAAAGATGATAAATAAGCAAAGCAAAGCAAAACAACAGCAGCAACAACAACAAAACAGAATCACAAACTATTTTTTTTTTTTGTGGATCCACACGTCAAATGGCAAACAGCGTTTTCAATAAGTGGGACCATGTTTTTCGTCCCCACACAAATCGGGATGTCATTAGCAAATCCCTCCAATATCAAATTTGACCACATAAATCATCGTAAGGACAACAAATGATCTAAGCTATGTTATATTTGACACTTACAAATCAGATTGAAGTCGATGATTCTTCGTCGAAGCGTATACATCTGGCAAATTCCGTCACGTACACTCTCGATCTCTAGTCTAACGAGTCCTATCCGATTCTGCTTTCAGATCAGTACAATCAATCAATCCGACTTAGCTGTACGATCCGTCGTACCTTTCATCAATAACCGTACCGATATCCGATATTTGTTCATGGCTGGCAATGACATCATCAGAATCCGGAAATGATAAGCACTTTTTATTTGTCTTGAACCGAGTCTAATATAGTGTAGTCTAGCATGTCAGACAAGTTATTGCTAAAAAGACAAATCTATTAACATAAAGCTAATCTGGATATCTTGGGCAATATTCTGAAAAATATGTCATCTTTTATGTCAGGGAAAATGATGTCGATTCTCAAAACACTTATCATGGCATTGGTTCTTTTGCAAATGTCTCTTTTATCTGTATGTGCAATGCAGCCAGCTTTGCGATGACATTAACTAATGATTTTGTCCTAATTTTGATTTATGATTATTAAGATCCTTTTACTAACACTAAAGATAACATTGTTTTTTAAAATATCAACCCTAGGCCTAGGTTATTAATTTTTTTTTTTTTTTTTTAACACTATTGAGTGCATATCAAAGTGTACAATTAATAAAACCCTGCATATGGCTTGCACATAACCAAATTAGTCCAACTTGGGTTTAGCGCGAGCCCTATATGCAGGGTATTATGGCCATTTTTTTTTTTTTTCTTCATACGTACTCTTCAAACCATTTACCTATGGAATGGCTGGTAAAGCTTTTGAAGTTGATTTCATACATTCATTCATACACAAATTACTTTTTCTTGCGATTGGTATACTTTAATGATGTTAACAACTAATAACTCAGAGAGATGAAAGTAATGAAAAAAAAATGTTATTGCAAAATTATTCATGAAAGTCTATTGGGAGATGAGAATTAACAAGGAACAAAAAAGCCAGGAAGGGGTGAACCAACAGATGGGGATATTTGTATAAAAGGACATAATATAGAGAGTAAAAGAAGTGTCCTAATATTCAAATTATGCAAGGAAACCCGTTTACTTGCTAGACTTCACTGTCAGACACTATTGAGTGACTGACTGGCTTTTCTTCTTCCAATCTTCAGCCAATCGAAAGCGCACTCGCGTGTACAAAGCACTATAACGGTAGCGTGCATGCGGCCTTATGGCAGGATACGTTGGAATTTAACCTTTTCTTTTTTGGCCTGCAAATGGGACATAGTACCTTTAAGAAACAACATTCAAACTTAATTAAAAGCAGACAAACACTTAAGTAATGGAACATGAATTTTATTCTTCAATTTTCAAAGCAGAAGAGACAGACATTCAGAAAATTGCAAAAATAAGAGAGTAACTGAAGCACAAACTGAACTGTAAATTCTTCCTTAACTTCATAGATGTGGTTTTACTCTTAATTTGTTTTTAAATAACATTACTCTCTGTATCTTGCAAATTGGTCATGAAAAAACACACTAAATGACACATATTCTCTATAAATTATTTTGATACCGGTAATCCAATGGTGTACTTAACTCTGGTGACCATGTAAATGATTTGATTTTCAAATCAACTACCTGAAGATGCTCATTTGAGTTGGAACAAATATCCCCAAATCCCTTTAGGTAAAATCCTAATAAAACTGCTCGCTGTAGCATAAGTTATGATTGAATGCATACCAATGGTCATACTTTTGATGAAGTAACCTTAATTGTGGCAGTATTGTGTGTATGTATGTTGTGAAGTGCTATTATAAAAACCTTTGTTAAATTAACTGAGACTTCTCCATTCTACACTAGAGGCAGAGCTCTGGTATCATGAAAAAGATATATAATCTGGGAAACAAGGTTGTTACGACTCTACCTTTTAATTCAACCCATTTACTTGATTGTTGATATAATAGAGTAATAGTTCCTGAATTAAATCGCTTAATCTGAAGAAGAAAATCCTAATTGCACCACCACTTGTTTCAATTTTGGGTTTCTGTCATCATATGGTCCATATACATGTACTTAGGTGGAATGAATTATGGTAACATTTTTTCATTGTCATTGTACAAGTCAGAACAAAAATGAAGTGTAGCATATCAAAAATTTTGAGGGAAGTTTCAGAAGAAATTCTCCCCTTACTTCATGTCCCTTATGATCTAATTGATGGAGATCGTCACAATGGCATGAAGGCAAATATTCATTTGTCAGGCTGTAGTGATAGTCACAAATAAAAGACCCCAAATGAAGCTTCAGAAACAATCTTTTAATGTTCAACATGACATCTACATTCCTTTCTAATTCTTTCCGAAAAACATATTATAAACACACAAAAAATATGGTGCACTATACTCCATACTATAATACCGGCACTAGAAACTTTACAATACACATAGTACACTTTTTTTGGCTTAGTTGTGCTTTAGCCAAACTAAGGAGTTCATTCTTTATAAGAAAAGAAAAAAACAAGATATATAAAAATCAAATATTGCTTGTTCCAGACTTCACTCTGTAACAAATATCTAATCGGCACAATAGCATTGTTTTGACGAGAAAAATGTAAATTATAAAGAAGATGGATAAAAATGAGAGATTAAATAATAAGTGTATAAATATGTGCTCACTTCCACTTCTGGATTTTGATTGAATCCAGTGAAACAGTGAACAATTCTTCCAGATTCTTGACTGTACATGATATACATTTATGGTTTATATCAATACTTGTCATACAATTCAAACATTTCAACAGGACTGTGAAAATTAGAAAAAAATCTCAGTGGGTTTGAGTCAGTCTGAGCTATGTATTTGTATCATATGTCAAATTCATGCCAATCAGAGCTTGCAAATTCATTTGGTAACTAAACCACCTTCCTAGGATACATTAACCTTCTGTTCGGCGAGACAGTGTTTTAGTGAGCTTTCCTAGCTTGGCTAACAAATGAATCCAACTTGATCTACCTACCATAAATTACAGTTTCAAAGTCTTAAATTACATTTCAATTTCATAGAATTGACATTTTTTCATTCAATTCCTCAGGATTAAACATCATTACAGTGTAATATCTTGTTATAATTGTCCTTTCATGGACATGTAATCTGTTAGTCTGGTAGAATAAGGAGCTTTACAAGAAATACCGCCTTTATATAATAATGTGATAATTTCTCCATCACTACATTCTCTCCTTTAATTTTTACACCTTTTTCTACATCATCGAAAGAGATTTAAAGATGCATTAGCCTCTCGGTTCCAACAATAAATCGGTTCTGTGTGCACCGACATGTAATATATCACACAATGTATACAAGACGGATTCCATATTGTTGCATAACCTTCAGGATTAAGCCCTTACAGGTATTTTTTAATTTATTTTTATTCCCCTATCAATTATACAGTCCTAAACAAATGAACATGAAAAAGAATTACAATAATATACAATCCTTGAGGGGAAACAACACCCAGATATAATAATCCTTCTATCTTCATCTTCATTACAATTCTCTTGTATTACTGGAATCTTTGTGTGGCTGTTTAATACAGAGGCGACTGATCTAGTTGTAGAGGTCGTCATCCTCGTTGTCTTGATAGAGATTAGGATTGCCTCCCCCGGACCCTGGGGTGCCCTGACCAGCTGGTTGCCCACTTTCTTCTGGGAATCTGCAGGATAAAGAAGAGAAGAAAATGGACCGTTTTTAAGGCTAGAGATAAAGGAATATGTTTCAGCTTAATGGTAACAGACACATATCCCAAATGAAAAAAGCCATAACTTCTTAAATTGCAAAAGAAGAAAGTCATTTTAGGGGTATGTTCTTGATCTTCATCATCTCAGAAACATGTTTATCTTTAAGTTGTACTTTTATAGTCATAAGTGTGACCTGTTTTGGATCTTTATAAAATTTGGCAAAAGGTAACAATTTTGAATAGAAGCTAAATTTCATCAGCTTCAAAGTTTAATTACTTAGCAGCCTTTTATGAGATGACCATCACATAGAACAAGCCAAACCATTTGATAAGATAGGAGGGCAAAAGTATGGGATTAAAATACCCAAGAGGACAAAAAAAAATGGTCCTTGGGCCATCAAGAGTAATATAAGAGTAAATGTTTAGATTGTATACTGTTGTACAGTGCCCTCTTCACGTTCATCTTACGCTATGTAGTGTACATGTATTCTACTTTTCCCCCTTTTTTTAAAGACATATACATGTAGATAATACAACAATCATTGTTTTCTTTTCCTTTTTTCTCTAATCTAATATACTTGCAATTCATTATTTGTTATATCTTGTTATTATGTCCTATTTATTTATGTAAAGTCACATGGATCGGAAAAGAAGGCTTTGGGTTCTTACTATTTAATTAATCTATTTTTTTTTAAAGGCATCTATGTGTCTCTTTTCAAATCTCACTGTTGCTTTGTATTCACTATTTCTTGATTTTGTCTTTGCCAAAGAAAATATTAATGAAATAATGATAACCATTCTGCTCAACTGACCTGAAATTGGTACCGAATCCTCTGCTCTGCTGCAGTGTCTGAGAGAACATCTCGTATTTGCGGATGTCGTTGTCGCTGACCGACCGACGAGCATACTTCATGGCTTCCACAAAGTGCTCCTTGGTGATCTCTGGGACTGGATCATCTTCATCTGTCTCCTACAAAAAGAACAGGATACAAAATATGAACAAATCATACTGGGGGGTGTTTCACAAAGACTAACGTGCAGCTGTTGTATTTCTTTGCAACCATCGCAAGGCCTTTATGCAAGCATCACATGGGCTACTCAGTGATGTACACAGCCGTAACGAGCCGTAACACATTGCACAGCAGTTGCAAGGCACCTGCATAGAGGTTTAAAGTTCACCTCGAAAGGATTCTTGCAGGTAAGAGGGAGGGGAGAATGTTTGTGAGGAGGGTGCAAGGTGCCCACGAGGGATCGTAAGAACGACGTGCGTATTGCTGGAATTAACCTAGGACCCAACTGCGGCTGCCGAAACGCACATGCAAAAAGACGCACGGTGAGTTGTGACCATGACATTAGGGTCGAGGGTTACAGTTAAGAATTCAAACGGTACCAGAAAATGAAAGCAGAGGAATTGTTGCCAGAGGATGCGTCATGAGGTAACGTAAAGGATAAGGTATGGGTTACTTTTACTGTGAGGTCAAGGTTCGAAGTCAGTAACTTGTTTAGATTGAGAAAATGACCACAGAGTAACTGTTACCAGAGGACGTGTCGTACACTCTAAAAAAATAGGGCTAACTTACCATGTCGAGGTCAGGGTTTGCCACACGTTCTCTCTGTCTCCTGATTTCCACCTCAATGCTCTGGCGGATGGCTAGCTTGCAGGCACGCTGGCAGATCTCTGTCAGATCGGCACCACTGAATCCCTGGGTGACCTTGGCAAGATATTCCACGTCAACTCCCTACAGGGACAAGAAATCAAGAGTACAAGAATTACAATTTAAAACTAATTTTTAGACCTCACAGTGAACCTTCATTAGGAGAAAAATTTTGTGAATGGTTGTCATGTTGTATGGAGTGGTAAGTTTAGGCCAGCCAAGTGTAGACCCACTGAATATTCTGATCACACCACGGTCCCACTGATTGACTTGGAGAAGAGTTTCTTTAAGTAATATGAGTGCAGTTCAAATTTCAGGAAGACTGGAGGAAAAGATGTTTTAATAATGTCACAATCCCTAAAGACAGATGTTATCAGAAAGCATTTTTCTCAGCAGGACTTTTCTCAGCCCCGAAAGATGGTATGGTTTGATGCCATTTCATCATTTTACATCTGTTTTCAATAATAACAATACATTATGTTTATATTGTGAATACTTCAATACTCTTTCCAATGTTTAATATAATTACCCCCTGGGTGCAGAGTGGCAAATGTAGATTGATGTCTTGCCAAAGGACATTTCTGCCCAAGAGTTTAAAAATTACTCTCCTGTTCGAGAGAGCTCTTCTAGGTTTTGACGTAGTATTAGTGTGATTTACTCACAATGATATTTAGGTTGTTTTTTTTTTTAAACCAGAGCTCTTTTAGGGCTTATCAGAGCTACATTGCTCACTGATCCTGTGTATTTGCCCCGCCTCAGCATCTTACTTGGTCTTACCTTATCCACAGGAGATTTCCTGAGGTTTGCATTGAGGATTGAGATCCTGGAGGGCTCATCTGGCAGGGGGATGTAGATGAGCTGATCTAGACGTCCTGGACGTAGGATGGCAGAGTCTACGATGTCTGGCCTGCAAGATGAAAATATGAATAGACCAGCTCATTGTTCGCACACGGTACAAATTACCCCAAATATCCACACATCTATTAAACATGGAGAAGTCTCATTTTGAGCATTTGAGAATAATCACTGCCAAAGTCAATCAGGTCAGAAGGTGCTTCATGAATACATTTTTGTTTGATCTCTTGAGAAGAATACTTCCACCTGTGTATCAGAGCATGTACTGTGAGTGAATGAATGAATAATGATTACATACCTTTCATGTGCACGTTTCTAGTATTAGTCTCGGTGGGTTTTTACAAATGACGTTTATGCTGCCCATGCATAGATTGTAACTACAAACTGGCCTATAGGACTAATTGTACTAAAAGATTGAACACAGAGGGGTCCTCTGCACTGAAATTTAAATGTAATAGCCCTGAACGGACTCCTAACCACCGTTTATCAACAAAATTTTCACCATTTGCGATTTTTTATAATTTTGTTATCAGGTCTATTGTCAGTATGGTATCGGTCTCATCAGTGTTGATAAGGTATTCCTTTTTCTGTGGGAAAATTCCACTAACTTAGAGGTGTGTTGATGTGGATTAAAATCTTTCTTATTTATCCAGTGTAGAGTTATGCTATGGGGCTAATATAGCAGAGACTACATGAATAGAGAAAGAGAGAGAAATCAGAATGTGATTGAGAGAAAGACAGAAAGACAGAAACAGAGAGAGAGAGAGACAGAATCAGAATCTCACTATAAAAATGAATCTGACTTTCAGAGAATGAATTCAGGATGTACCTGTTGGTTGCACCGATGATGAAGACGTTCTTCTTGGAGCCCATACCATCCATCTCGGTCAGAACCTGGTTGATGACACGGTCTGAGGCACCACCGGCATCACCGACGTTGCCTCCTCGAGACTTAGCGATGGAATCCAACTCATCAAAGAAGAGCACGCATGGTGCAGCTTGCCTTGCCTAGTGGGTGTGGAAAGAAATCATGGAGGTTATCAATCAAACCTACATTTTGTTTAGCAAGGGCTACAAAAATTTCATTCATTTTAATCTTGTACAATTAATTTAATTGTAAACCCACTGAATATTCGGATCACACCACGGTCCCACTGACTGACTTGGGGAAGAGTTTCTTTTCAGTCATACGAGTCAATATAATGTTTTACTGGTAAGAACGGTTAAGTAAAATGTTTGCTATTTCATTGAGTGTGATTTACTCACATTCAATGAAAATTGAAAATTAAACACTGTAAAACCAGATACTTCACAAATATATTAACTCTAAATAGCCCCGGCTATTTTGAAACTGCATAGCCCGATCTAGGCCATGAAATGGCCGATCGCCGCGAAAATTTGCATGCATGTCAAGTGAAGTGTATGGAATACTATGGTAATTTCGATTTTTTTTCTTTTTGTTGTTGAAAAATTCACTGATTTGCATATTTATGGTAATTTATGCAATTCAGGTCATAAAATTCACATTGTTACTTATAAATCATATATTCTTCAAATTCAAACATTAGTTTTCACTACATATATCCATTTGTAATAATAATACAACAAAAAAATTTGGAAGAGCCAGGTTATTCCTTATGTTATTTATTGTTTTAATAATTTTTTATGATTTCTTTGTTTTTTAAACTTATATATTCTATTGTTTTTGTTGTTTTATTTCATTTCTAACTGTAATTCCACTATTTTGACCCCCAAAACAAACACCTTAACTATAAACAAGACCAAATAACCAATGTTTTATCTCTTTTTTGGAAAAATGATATTTCCATAGTTTTGTACACAAATCAAGAAAATGAGCGATTTTCGGGCTGACATACAAAGACAAAAGGTCACATGACTTTGTAACGGTAGGTCCGATTTTCGAAAAATTTGTTTCAAAAGATGCGCAAGACCCGAAAGAAAAAAGTCATAAGATTTCAGCGCAAGATTTGTTTGCATTAAAAAATTATCACGAAAAATGTAGAAAATATATAGGGTTAAGGAGCTTTCTTAAATATGAAGTGGGTTGTCTATATTAGCAAATGTTTAATGCTGTATAAGAATTGAATGATAGCAATAAATTTTGCAATATTTTGAAAGTTTCTTGACATGAAATGGGTTGTGACAAATAATTCACAGAAGTTTTACATCACAAAAGTTTCTGATTTTTACAATTCACAATGTTAGAATCTGTTTGCGTTTGGTTTATGCGATATTTACATTAAGTTTGAACTGGAAATCAACAGAAAAGTTTATTTTTAATGTAAAACATACAAAATTTCTATGAGATTAGCATGGTATCTCTCTGTTTGTTACACATTCCCTTCTATATATGACGTGTGATATTGATGCAATCATTCATGATGTAAGATCTATTTGCATGGGAGGATATTTTTGTGACTGACCTTGTCAAAGACATCCCTGACATTGGCTTCCGACTCTCCGAACCACATGGTGAGCAGCTCCGGACCCTTGATAGAGATGAAGTTGGCCTGGCACTCATTGGCGATGGCCTTGGCGAGCAGCGTCTTACCACATCCTGGGGGACCGTAGAAGAGCACGCCGCGGCTCGGGGTCATGCCGAACTTGAGGAACTTGTCCGGATGCTCCACAGGGTACTGTACCAGCTCCTGGAGTTCCCTCTTGACACTCTCCAGACCCCCGATGTCTTCCCATGACACTGTGGGCACTTCCACCACGGTTTCACGAAGAGCACTGGGGCTGCTCTTGCTTAATGCATACTTTAAAGAGATTAAGAGAAACTTACAAAATCTTGTAAAAATATGGCAGCCAAATCTTAGAAAAGTCTGTGGATAATATATCCTGCCCTTTTTTTAGTTGAAGAAAGAAACTTTGGCAAAATAAATAATACCACAATATTAACAGAATTTTTTTTAATGGCTAGGGGTTAAAAGCAATCGTAATTGGATCCTTTTGCACTTTAAAAAATAATGACAATGGACTGCCTGTCTGTCATTCAATGGGATCATTTTATGGGGACAATATCACAGGTAACAATGTTGCCTTCGACCTGAATATGTTTTAAGCAAAAACATACCAAGAACCCATGTGCAGTTTTTTAAAAATTATTACATACAATTGCCTGTTAAGGAATCAATGAGATAGTTCTTCATGATGACAATGATAGAGGTAACTGTATCTAGCCTTCGACCTGAACAGAGCATGGAATGGCCCTATTCAGTCTAATGAAGAGATTTGTGTTTTATCTACCTCCATGAATATGCCAGTGGAAGAAAGGGAATTTCTACACTGGGCTAATTTGGAGGATTGTATAAATCATAAAAGAAGACTTCCAAAGAAAAACCAATTTACTGAATTGTAGATTCAAATTACATAAACCAGACTAGATCATAACACTTCCAAACAGGCCTCATATCTAATTTACAGCTAGAATTTATGTGGCATGACAGCTCAGAGGGAAAACAGTGGTTTCATGACAGGGAGGTCCAAACTTTGATACCAAGCTGAAGCCCTTATGCCCTTTGTCCCTCCGATAAGATGCCAAACCAGAGGTCCACTACATACACCTGTTTTCTTAATAGTTAAGTAAACTAAAATCAATGTTAATGCAATCAAACTTCTCTACAGCCATTCTTTCTTTCTCCTAGAAAAGATGTATCAGATAGTCATGGTTCTTGGTCCTGTAACATTAAAGGAAACCTCACCCCAAGAAATAACTTTCCTTATTCTTGAGAGATTTATTATATTCTTGCCCAAGATTCCCCACCAAAGTGTATGAGAGAGGCATGTAAAGCAAGAATAATGTACAGTTTCTCAGCACGACATGGGCATCGCCATTTTCTTGATAACATGATGTACTATACGAAGTCGTTTATCAAGTAAATGTATTCAAATTTATGGATGCTTCCTTCCCAGGTGTGTGGTGATGAATCATTTCATTCACCTGCTATTATCCTTTGCAGTACAGTTGCCAGAATGCAAATTGCATAAATAAATTGGTGCTCTTCTGGGGGTGAATGTTTCTCATAAATGAAATAGATTTGTCAACTGCTATATTTTAGTATTTTTTAATGAATTGGCTACAATTATTCCCTCGTTATATATTTTTCACCAAATATAATTTCTATCTTCTCAGCTATAATTTTTCCTCATGGAAAATTAAAGGTTTTGTTATTGATTTAAAAAGTCTTTCCAACTAAAGCTTGGTGCATGAAACATGTACAACTTCATCTGGTACATCACATTTTCAAGAAAATGGTTGCCCCATGTCATGCTAAAAGGAATCACATCATATATCTCTTGTACATTTTCGTAAAGAATATTGTACATCAACGGGCAGGAATACATCACATTTTTCAGAATACCTTATACTTATTCTTTGGGGCGAGGTTTCCTTTTAGAGTTATGATAGGTTGTATCTCCCCGAAATTAAAACATATCTACTTCAATCAATCGTAACTTTCTACTATATAGTCACCTAAAACTAATTTAATGTCACTGATAGGTACAATGCATGGTACGATACAATTAACTGCGGTAAAGTTTGGAGATATGATAGATTTTTATAATTGATCGTAAGGCGATTTTTAATGTTACTTGGCCCTCATCAAAAAGAATAATGAAATTATTTGTTAATTGTTTGTTTGCATTTCTTACCCTGAAGTCATCCATGGTAACGGCAAGGGAATCCAGGACCTCGGCATCGATGTTGTCTTCTTCCAGGTCGATGAGGTCCATCTTCTTACGGATCTGCTGCAGGGCAGACTCTGAGCACAGAGCAGCCAGGTCAGAGCCCACATGGCCATGGGTCTCGTTAGCAATCTGCAATAGACGGGAAAGGAAGGATAATGATGACCATTTGACCCTTTGGCTCAATTCAATCACAATTTTGAGCATTTCATGACACTAGAAATTCCAATGATGTAGGTAACTCTGCCATATGCTCCAAAACAATCCCTTTATTTATCATGCTATGCTATGAGCAATCAATAATATCTATAGTGAGAAATCATATTTATCACTCTTTGTTTCATTGTAAAATTTCTGAATTACCGTATTGGTGGTTTTGAGCGCAAGGGTCACATGATTCGTGACCTGACATATTTTGAAATGTACTTATCTACAAGTGACAAATATTCCATTACAATAATATAGATTTTTAAGAAACATTGGGAAATACCAAGATATGCTCACTATTTGGTTTTTCAAGGGTTATATGATCACATCACAGTGCCAATGAATATAGAAACAAGTTTGATATACACTGTATGTATGAACTTAACCTATGTACAGACATAACTGTCATAATCCCTGTGGCTTTGGCGCTCCTTTCTACTGTAAAGGTGTAAAACCTGATTTAAAACCTAAAATTTGATACAACATGTGCTTATGTTACGTATGTAACAGCAGTCTCAAAAGGATCAAATTCCTACCTGTTCAAGGTCTACGTCGTCAGCAAGTTTCATGTTCTTGGTGTGGATGCGGAGGATTTCAAGACGGCCGGTTGAGTCAGGAATGCCAATGTCTATCTCACGATCAAAGCGACCTGTAGCAAAAAGTAGATGATGTATTTTAGACATAAATCAATACTGAAGGCTTTAAGCTGCTTCTTGAGGAATCATATCTATTCTGAATGTAAATCACAATGCCTTGTTTCACTCAAATCTAGGTTGGATACCTCGTTCAACAAATATGTAACAATCCGACTCCCCCCTCCCCTTACAGCTAAGAGAGCACCAAAATAACCCGACCGTTTGGGGTTAAAGAACAATGTATTGCTGGCACTTACCGAATCTACGGAGAGCTGTGTCAATGCTGTTGGGCCTGTTTGTGGCTGCCATGACGACGACATGTGACCTCTTCTTCAACCCGTCCATGAGGGTCAAGAGCTGTGACACGATTCTTCGTTCAACTTCTCCATGGGTCTAAAAGAAATGAATTCATAGCATAATGTATTGATTACTCCGGAAGGCAAAGATACCATCAACATCACTATCTCCATGTAAACTATTTAAATGAAAGTTTTAACTCAACAACATGTAACATAATCAAAGGCACTGACCCTAAAACCTAAGACTCATTGCAGAAGGAGCCAGGATAAGCCATAAAATAATAATGCCTCCAGCAACACCTTTGGTGACGGAGGCATCTAGGCATAAATATAGGGAGTTTATCAACCTGAAATTAGACATCTTTTCATGGCAAAAAACTATTGCAGATTGCAAATGTGCAGGTTATATTCAATAACTCCACAGCATCAAAATGTCATGACTCTGCATTACTCATGAACTTTACTATGGTTTTTTGCAAGCTACAGTTTCTTGCAAGCGATGACTTTTGGTTTAATAGAACTAACTATGGATAGGCCTACAGCTCCCTGCTATTGACTAATTGTATTAGATATTTGCATGATCAACATCACATGTCAATATAGGTGCTGTGGCAGAAAGAAGGGTCCCTTTACATTCATATTAACATTAAAAATCTGCAACATAAATTCAACATCATGAGAATTACTTAATGTCAGAAACCTGTCTGACAGTTAGTCAAGAAGATAATTCTGCATGAAAACAACATGACGAGCACCAACTGTATCTAGCCTTCGACCTGAATAGAGCATGGAATAGCCCTATTCAGTCTAATGAAGAGATTTGTGTTTTATCTACCTCCATGATAATCCCAGTAGAAGAAAGGGAATTTTCTACACTGGGGTAAGTTTGAGGAACATACAAACAATTGGATTCACTTTCAATATATATCTATTTACATTTAAGGCTGATGGTAGTGGGTTTTTGACACCATTCAGATGTCTATCCAATATTAGGTGTTGTCAGTCATTAATAATAATAATAATAACAATGTTTCTTAAGAGTAGACTTTACTCTAAGGACAAACAGGTCTTGTGTAATGCACTGTGCCCTAGCCTACAGCCGTATGGAATTCTCATCATGACTTCAAATTTTCCTCACCCTCGAGATAGGAAGGCAAGTTGGAATGTTTTGTCTGGTGGGACCATGGGTCGCTGCTTCAGAGATCTTTGCACACACACACACACACACATCAATTGGTAATTCAACCAAGTCTTGTGTTAGCGAATTATGATGCAATACACATGGACACTGACTACTACATGGCTTTAATTTGGACAATGTTTCACTGTTCATCAGTCTTACCTTTTCTCTCTTGGGTGCGATGGAGTCAAGTTCATCGATGAAGATGATTGCAGGAGCGTTCTTCTCTGCTTCCTCGAAGGCTTTGCGTAGGTTGGACTCAGAGTCTCCAGCCAGCTTACTCATGATTTCTGGTCCTGTGGCCCACAACAAAAAATAGAAATAAGAAAATGAAAATGACAATAATTGTTTGTTAGGGTTGTACATGTACAAGACACGGCCTGGCAACAATTTCATACAGCAGACCCCCAATGTCTTCCAATGACACTGTGGGCACCTACATCACGGTCTCACAGAGAGCACTGGGGCTGCTCTTGCAAGAGATTAAGGGAAATTAACAAAATCTTTAAAAACATGTCGGCCAAATCTTAGGAAAGTCTGTGGATAACATATGCTGCCCTTTTTTGGTTGAAGAATGGACAATGATAGGTGTAACTGTATCTAGCCTTCGACCTGAACAGAGCATGGAATGGCCCTATTCAGTCTAATGAAGAGATTTGTGTTTTATCTACCTCCATGAATATCCCAGTAGAAGAAAGGGAGTTTCCACACTGGGTTAAGTTGGAGGATTGTGTAAATCGTAAAAAAATAAAAAGACTTTTAACAAAAAAATCAATGGTGACTGAATTAAAGGTACAAATTACATGAAACAGACTTGATCGTACCACTTCCAAACAGGCCTCATATTTAGTTTACAACTAGAATTAGTGTGGCATGGCAGCTCAGAGGGAAAACAGCGGTTTCATAACAGGGAGGTCCAAACTTTGATACCAAGGTGAAGCACTTATAGCCCTTTGGTAAGATATAAATCCTCAAGTCCCTCAGATACGATGTAAACCAGAAGTCCACTACATACAACTGATTTCTTAATAGGTAAACTAACATCAATATTAACGCAATCAGACTTTTCTACAGCCATCTATTCCAGTTACAGTTTCTTTCTGCTAGAAAAGTCCTATCAGACAGGCATGGTTCTTGGCCCTTTAACATTAAGAGTTACGATGGATTGTATCTCCGCAAAATTCAAACGTATCTCCTTCAATCAATTGGAACATTACAATAAATAGTAACCTAAAACTAATTTGTTCTGCAGTCAATTTAATACAGCAGCCAAATTCAAACTTCAACCCTGGAACCAATACAATTTCATGACAAAATTAATTGTTTTTTCACTTAAATTACCTTGATTAAAAAGATTTAGTGATGCACAGACTTACAGTAATACATGAATAAACTTAAAATCTATTAAATTTATCAGGTATCCTATTTCTATTTTACTACAAGTTTTTAGAGATCCTCCACATCTTAACCCATCTTTCTACTCACCGTTGATAAGGAAGAAGAAAGCACCCGTCTCATTGGCTACAGCTCTGGCGATCAGTGTTTTACCAACACCAGGAGGTCCGTATAAGAGAATGCCACGAGGAGGCTGACATGCAAGAGAAGAATACAATGAAAGATTATTATAGCTTATTGTTTATTCAATGATTATTATCCATTCATTTCCAACAAATGGGGTGGATAGCTCTATCAACAGAAGTTGGTTTTCAACCAGGGTCTACAAAATTAAGTTGTGAAGAGTCAGTATTTGCAATCAAGAGACCAAGAAGGAAAAAACAAATATACAAAATAAACAGTGCCTTACGTTAGGATCCTTCCATACCACTCTTCGTTTCTAGATAGTATGTGTGTATGGACACACAATCCTCATAGGTTTTCCAGGTGTGTAGGACACACTGACATTTATGTTGCAGGCCAAACATATATACTATATTTTACCTTGTTTGTATGTTTGTTTAATATTTCACTTGAGGGAAAAAATTAACCAAAGCTTAGTATTGCTACTATCTTGCTTTTTATCATCTGAATTCAAAGAAATCTGACAAACAGTTTTGAAGGCTCATCAAAACTGTACATGACCTTGAATGACAGAACATACCTTGACTCCGATGGCCTTGAAGAGAGCAGGGTGACGAAGGGGCAATTCAACCATCTCCTTGATTGACGCCAACTGTTTGCGGCAGCCTCCGATGTCATCATAACCAATCTCGTTCAGATTTTCCTCCTCGTCCTGCAGAACATAAAAAGAAATTACAAAATGAATTAATCTCCTTCTTCTTTGCACCGAGTACCTTTATAAATGCTTCACACGGAGGTTTTTGGCAAGGATTTCAAAATTGGGTGTCCTAAATGAAAAACAAGGTGTCCCCCCAAAAATGTTACATGTCACCTTCCATAAGAAATTGATTTCTTTTAATTGATGGGAGATGTGATGGAGATGCTTCATGACTAACCTTTTTCTTTCTCTCTTTGAAAAGAATCCTTCCACCTGCATATGATAGAAAGTACCATCAATGCAAAAATGAATATTAATTACATAACTTTCATGGGTGCTGATCCATTACTCCTATTAGTGGGTTTTACACAGGTAAACAATTATCTAGAGTATCTGCTTCTGAGTAGATTCGAACAACAATCGGGCTCATTTTCTTAAAATCAGTTTGTGAGCATGCACACACCTCACGCTTGATTGCGTCTCCTTCAAAGTGTATGACTGTATCAGGTGAGACAATGCAGTATGGTCCGGGGTCTGTTTCCACCACTTTGAATTCTACCGCCCTCATGCCTCCACGGATTTGAAAGATGTCACCTTTCCTGACGGGACGATACGCCTCCTGGAAATACGGCCTCAGGTATACATCAAAGAGGTTTCTGATGGAAAGATAGAAGAAAGGAAGAATTTCTCAATATCAATTCAAAGTTAATCCCATTATCTCTTTTCCTTGTTTCTATCCCTTGCTCTCCTCTCTCTATCATTTCTTTCTCCCTTTATCCCCCTTTCTTCTTCTTTTCTCTGTCTCTCTCTATCTCTCCCTCACTCTCTTTAGACTCCCCCCCTCTCTCTCTTATCTCCCAATCCCCCCACCCCACCTCTCTGTCTGTCCTGTCCTTTTCTTTTCCTGTCTTTCTCGATACCTTTCTCTAGGGTGTTACAGAAGCTCACTGGCAAACTAAAGAATGGCAAACTGTATAAATACCAAGTCAGAGACAAGTGCCAAATGGGGAGAGAAAAACAGAAGAGCTGAGAGAATTAAAAGAAAGTACTACGAAAAACAAAGCTAAAATAGAGGGACTGACAATAAATCAACTGAAAAGGGGGAAAGAGGAAGACAGAGAGAAATAAAAGGATTGAACAAGAGGAGAGAGACAGAGAGAAGAGAGAAAAGGAAAAAGAGCAATATGGAGAGAGGAAACAGAAATGAGAGTACAGGTAAGAGATAAAGGGACTGACAAATAGAGAGAGAGAGATTGATAGAAAAATTGAGATAAAGGAAGACAGAGAGAGGGAAAGAGTAATGAGAGAAGAAAGAGAGAACGAGAGTTGGGGGTTAGCCTTAGCCGACTAAACATCTTGTATTTCATTTTTAAAACAGTAACATCACAATTATCAGATGCTACTGGGGTAAGAATGAAACAGAATTGCTCTGCCTCCGCATTTTACTGAAACAAGGGAACATAATATCCCATGCCAGTGGTAATCAAAGGCTAAAAAATTCACTACAGTGACAGAAAAGCTGTACATGGGCACCAAATATCAGTGTCACCAGTAGCTCTTTCATAAATATCAACAACAACAAATGAGAAAACGAACCATGACAGCACATACTAACATCAAAATCATTACTGTCAATCAATTCATGACCTAATAGGGAAGCATACAAGTAACACTACCATAAAGGCTCCTTCATTTAGGATGCAGGAAACCACAGCTTTAACAAAATTTCCTTTACATGTGGCAATTGGGGATGAAAAATAGTAGCTGCGCACTTCAAAAGTCCAATGCATACTCACTTGTCTGTATGTTATATGATACAGCAATATAATACTTGTAATCATATAAAAACCTCAGTTAGCAGTTTACCATGTCATACATCATGTATGTGAATGAAACCAAAGGACTACTTCTCAAAACTTACCCAGAGATGCCCTCGATTGTGTCGTCAATAGGTAGAACATGGATGCGCTTGCCATACTTCACATCTGGGCAGGCTGTCACACTACAGAGGGGGAGAAAAATTACTTTCATCAACAGCCTGCTCCAATAACTAGCTTCACAAATAGGTCACTTTTTCCCTATAAGTTACCGACATGACATCATCTGTTCATAGTACATGTGATGGTTAACCAAACTGACAGCTTAGACCCAATAACAAGGAAAATTACACCTGCAGTGTTAATTTGTTTTCATACTTCTTTTTTCTTGGCTATGTAGAAGAGAGAAAATGACATAAGACCTTGGACCTGATCTACTATAACAACCCCCTCACCACTGGGTAAAATGCATCAAGATTTTTCACATAATACTGAAGATCCAGAGTATTACATGTAAATCCTTGTTAAATATCTTGAATTATCTTCCACCCTGCCCAAAATGAATCATGGGGTATTTCCCAAAGTACAATGCAAATCCACATTTGCATTTCTTATTGCTATTAATGCTGGCAATAGATCTGAAACTCACACCAGTATTGTCAACTGTGACTAATGAACATAAAAAGACCCCCCATTGTTATCAATTCTGGCCATGTGGTCTAAATGGATCATGCAATAATTCAGAACAATTTTGTCACCTGTGACTAATAAAACTAAAATAGCTACTTCCTGTAAAGAAATAGTATTCAATATCTTTTACAGGAAATGGCAAAATGAATACATGCATACTGGGGATTTGTATTTCCTATTAAACCCTAATACCATACCAGTCAGAGACGTATACATACAATGTACATGTCATCATTCATGCTAGAAAAAAATGAAATCTACCAGGTACCAAAGATGCTCAGTGGTCTAATGTAATTTAAATAAGGCGTATTTTTGTCACAATAAATAGTGTGAAAAGTAGGCCAAAAGGTCTGTTGAAAATAGTTGGAATTACAATTTATACTTGGGACTTGAATGAGCCTACTTGATTACTTGGGTAAATAGTGGTTTTCCCCATGTACATGTCCCTACATGTACATGGGCAGGTCCAAGCTGTTCTCCCCATGGGTGTCAATAATTCAAACTAAATTTAATGATAATTTTATTATTTTTAGAAAAAAATTGTATAATTATGGAATTCTACGCTGGACTCATCATTTTTTAAAGCCCTCCCCCCCCCCCTATCTAAATAATTACATGAGACATATATGCTCACCCAAGTATTCTTATGTTATTCAAATGACACAGAGGCATTAAAGCCGAGCCAAACCTCAATGGTGATTTTATGCAAAATGATTTTGATGTGTTTTTCGTTACTCAAGAATGAAAGGAGGATTAGTTGAATTAGGGCCTTTGTTGAATACTTTTAGAAGTACGCTTTGATATGTAACATTCTAAAGAAACATAAATTGGGACAAATCAATTTTTTTTACATACTTAAACAATTACAAAAGTTGGTAAGGATATAAATAATTTAGTAAAAAATAATAACATTCTCAAGAAACATAAATTGGGACAAATCAATTTCTCACAAACTAAAAAATTACAAAAGTTGGTAATATAAATAATTTAGTTGTTAACTGTACGTCCAATCTTTATGAAAAAGGTTGTAGAGAAAGAGGGAGACAGAAAGAAACAGAAATAAAAAATATGGTAGTAGCATCAGAGAGAGAGAAAAAATGACAAAAACAAAGAAGATATTACTATTAGCGGCATTGAAAACCCCAATAGCTGATCAAAATGATTTCAATTTCCATATTAAAGTGGGCAAATATGACACATGCAATCACGTTTTATATCCTTACCTGACAATGTCTCCTAGACGAACGCGGAGGTTACTCCTGACGACTCGGTTGACGCGGATCTTGTCATCTGTTACAGTGTCATCTGAGAGTACAATGCAGACGGTGTCTCGCCTTTTCTTGCCTTTGAGCATGACTGTGTCTCCACGGAAGAGCTGAAGCTCATCCATCTTAGCCTGAAGATTTAGACAAATTTATGGTTAATGAATGAGGATACATGTAGATCACTCCTCCAAATTTCCAGACCATTTCAATTTCAGATTCAATGTTTATTACGGTACATTGTATGGAAAATTCTTCTCAGTTACATGTAACATCTGTAAGGAATATTTACAAAAGTTCAAATGGATCATGATCTATTACTTTTTTTTTGGGGGGGGGGGGGCGATATCCATGTCCAGGCTAACAAATGAACAAACAGTAGATAACATTTTACTGACTCAAGGCAAGACAAGGTCATAGGATAGATAACCCATCATTTAAAAAAAACAAAAGAGAAGAAGAGAGAGAGAAAGAAAGATAGAGAGAGAGAAAGAGAGAGAGAGAGAAAGAAAGAGAGAGAAAGAAAGAGAGTGAGAGAAAGAGAGAGAGAACTAAATATACACGTGCACCCGCACAGTACGTACAACAGTACAACTTACAGCGAAGAAGGAGAAGAGGAAGAGAAAGAAAAAATAATGAAGTAATAGAAGAACAAGAAGAAGAAGGAATTCATCGGACTCTGAGAGAGAAAGAGGAGAAATAAAGAGAAAGAGAACAAAGGGATGACCGCTACACTTGTTATGCACTATCATTATCATCCACAAATTACATTCAAATTGGTATTAGAACACTTATGCAGTTCAAAATGTGAATGCACAATACATTTAACATTACATTTACCTGTGAGAGTGAGACAACCGAGTTGTCATCATTGATTGCTTCTTCGACAACCAATCTATTTGGTTTAGCCTTCGTCCTCAAGATAGCCGTAGCAATATCATCTCTGCAATGCAAAGAAGATGACCATAAATGATAATGCAATGAATGTTAAGTGGTCAACATTTTTTTTCCAAATCATATTACATCTTTGCTATTTCTACTAATTATAAAGTAAGTTGATACTTTTGTAATTTCTTCTGCAGTTCAAAATCATATAAAGTTGTAAACATTAACCCTGTAACCGATCATTGGATCGGGGGCCAATTGTCGGCCGATCAGAGGAGATCGGAAAATAAATTCCGATCACCGATCTAAAAAAATGATCGGGAAAAAAAATCTGCGTTTTTTTGTTTTTTTTTAATGCCGAAAATTTTCAAGTTTTGGGCTATCAAATCAAATTCATAGCTGGGATTATTTTGTCATTTGGAATTGTTGTTGACCTTGTTTGTTGATATTTAGTGCCTTTTCATGACTTTGAAATTAATAATATTGGTCTACAGTGTAAGAAAAGAGGCAAAACATGCGAGCCGCCATCTTGGATTATAATGTAGGCACGCATTTTTTGTCCATTGTCATTAAAATCCAAGATGGCGGCTCGCATGTTTTGCCTCTATTTTATCAATTTCAAAGTCATGAAAAGGCACTTAGTATCAACAAACATGGTCTAAAACAAGTCTAAATGACAAAATAATCCCAGCTATGCATTTTTTTAAAGCATTTGATAGCCCAAAACTTGAAAATTTTCGGCATTACAAAAAAAAAAAATACCGATACCGATCAACGGTGCGAGAGTGTTGCTCCGATCTTCTGATCCGATCAAAGCCCCAACTTACAGGGTTAGTAAACATCACAAAGAACACCATCATCGTTATCATGAAACTTGCTCACAAATTGTAGCACCATTATTCTGAAACTTGGTCATTCAAGTTTTGCATTTCTGCATAGTTAATTGTGAAAAATCAATATGGATAATTATTGAAATAAAAATGTCAACTCCCCTTTCATGGCCTCTTTGTCTCCAAATAATGCATCCTGCAACATGTACAATTGTTTTCTTCAATAAACATTCTTCAAAAATATCAAACCATTCTTATAATGGTCTAATTCTAACTACCAGTACATGCAAGCCCTTTCTAATTGAAAACACATTTGGAAAATAATTAATTTTGATTATTACCCGTATCAAGAGCAGCGGTTTTCCAAAATCATATTACACTTTTTGTAATCCTCAAAGAGCTAAGCAGTAAATATAAGACTATATTACCCTCTCATGAAAAGCCTATGGAGTTTACGTGTTAAAAAAGCAGAAAATATAAGACAATATTCACCGCGCCGTATTTTGTCATTTTCATTGCGCATCTATTATGCGTACGAGAACCTGCGCACTTTGCGCGCACTCTATTGTGACGTAATAATAATCACACTAAAGGCACACTGTTTGCAGTGTATCAAAAATTTCGTCAAGCACCGGATGCACAGTGCTGGTTTGACAAAGTTTGTTCAGTTCTTTGAGATTGTCATGGTTGATTTATGTATTTGCTCTAGATGTCTGATTTGGATAACAACAACAATACTGACTGGCTTAACTTTCGGGAGATACCACATACATGTATATTGCCCTAACAAGACCCATATTGCCCTCGTCTTTGACTCGGGGCAATATGAGTCTAGTTTGGGAAATATATGTTGTATCTCCCTCAAGGCCAGTCAATATTATATAAATATTACACTCTAAGTCTAACATCATACTGTTCCAGTGAATGACCGTAGTTCTGTCACTTCCAGCTGATTTAGTTTGCTAATCAACTTAACCAAAAACTTAGTCCCTTTCGTCCATTTCGCATCCACAAAAATGTTCAGGTTTTTACATAGAGTCTACCTCCTATGCACGATATGGTAAGGTATGGATTGAACTTTTACAACCAAATTTTGGTACATTGAGTTCACACAGAGATTCAGCACTCGAAGCAGCGCTTCGTCATGATTGACAATACTATAGTCTAGATTTCAGATCTAAATTTTCAAAGTATTGTTTTTTTCCAACACCGGTGAGTTTAATTCATTTTGATTGTATCATTGTAGATATATCTACTACTAGGGTGTCTGAACGATTTTTCAATTTTCCCTTTTGGATTGCTTTTCACCATTATGGTTGGATAATTGAAAAAAATCCTTCACTCAGAATAATACATTTCAAATTTCAAGACTCACCGATGTTTCTATCAAAAGATACAGCCCCTTCAAATCAAAGAAATGTTCATGGTATTTTCTCAGAATCGAGGAAAAGACGTACACGCAAAGTTATGTTGTTTTGCTAAATTTAGCAAAACAGCTGAATTGCGCAATATGCAAGCGTACACATACGCGTGCAAGCGTACGAGTGTTGCTTAATTGCATGCGCAACTCAAAGCGATCAGCAATCCATTGTCTTCAATGGGCACCCACTTCCGGGTTTGTACTTCCGGGTTTGTACACACGCGGTCCGATGCATATTCATGTGCAGATTTTACGCGCTATCACCATGGGTTCTCCCGGCGCGGAGCTCACGCCTCCCTACTTAGCTGATCCGAAAAATGTGGGAAAGGGTATTTTCACACTGTAATTGTTTGTGATCCCTGGGGGCTAGCGAAAAAATAAGCACATAGATATTTTCCTTAAGACTGGGACTACTTATCGATCGGGGCGTCATATCTCAAAAGTGGCAATCCTCGGAGTTAGCCAGGGCACAATGTTTAAATCGCTGTTTTAACCAAGATATTTTTAGAATTCCAAGATGACGCCCCTTTGGAAATATGGGGATTCACCTGCTCTTTCATATGACACCTCATTTATTGAGTATCACCTTCAGGATCACGAAGAATAAAGATTTGAATTTTGATTTAAAAAAAAAAACTTTGACCAATTTTGCATGATCGCGCAATGCACGTAGACCACATAGGGATGCGTGCAATCTCTATGGGAAGAATTTTAGCACACAACATCGGGTGCGCGATCGCGATCAGACACCCTATTTTTAGGTGTCATCAATTGTCACTAATGTAATTTTAGTGAATTCTGGTGACTTTTGTACAGTGGTGTTTGATAATTTAGAGAACCAATAGAGGGCATCTTTAAAAAAAAATATTATATTACACACAAAGTATTATCATATTATGGTCATGGAAGTTGGAACGGCTTTGTTCTTGCATTTGCAATGTTGACACCACCGCCTTTTCTTGTTAAAATGACATAGTTCTTACTCAATTTTTGATGAGATTTTTCGGCACACTTACTCTCTAGAATATATGGATTGAGATGAGATCAGACAATAGGGGAACACGATAGAACATTCTTGTAAATTTCAAGTGAAATGTTAGGTGCGCAGACATAGGCGCGTGTACTCTATATCAGACTCATCTCGTCATCACAATGCAAAACCCCATGCACGCACTGTATGATACACAATGACTTCGTGAAATTGAAGAATGCTCAGCTGATCCCGAGTGCATTCTACAAACATTTCATTTCATTCATTTGTCAACATTTCACACAACATCACATTCATTTTAAAACATGAAATCATAAAAAATACAAATAGAAAAAACATACCCTGAATTTTCAGCCATGCTTCTGATAATTTAAAAAGGAAAATAGCAAGAAAGTTTGTCGTGTGTAACTGTAGTGTAAGTGTATCAGCGGTAGAAGCAAATTAGTGTCTGTTCAAGGCTCTCGATTCCAAATAATACACGTGTATAAATGAGAGCGAGCAACGGATGAGTGATTAGCCGATGATGATTCAAAGATCATTGTAAAAAATAAATGTGTTTAATAAATTTTATTGATTATATTCATATAGAATATATCTATTTCAGTATTGATATAAATTTTAGAAAAATAATATTTATTTGCATTATTATTTATATCCTTTTTTCTTCCAAACAAACTAATCTTGCGTAGTTTTGAAAAATACCCGATCTTTGTTACACGATGTATATAGCTTTGTCATGATTATTGCACAATCAACCTGTAGGCAATTGCATGGCATCATATCTCAGAACCACAAAAAATTTTAAAAAATAACTTGATGATAATTATTTAGTTCCTATAGACACGAAATTCATCTATAAGGAATATTATTCTACCTGTATAAAAATAATGTTATAAATATTTCTAGAAATAAAACTTGCGTCATGTATATAAGACTAACTCTAAACTACCAAACGAGGGATAGTCTTCAAAATTCAGGTCGTGATATTCAAAAGTTGCAGTCATGTCGGGAGCGGATCCAGGATTTGTAAAAACGGCCGGGGACCAATGCTCTTAAAAATTCTCTGACGAGTACAAACAAATCTTCAGATTTCGGGGTTCCTTTTTCATCAAAACTTCTCTGACAATTAAGCTATATTATAGCAACAATAATACAAAATATTACAAAAAATAGACTGAGAGGGGCGAGGGCCGGAAGGGAATATTCTTGGGGTTGTGTACTTAATTTCATATAATATTTCATCACTTGGGTTTCGCAAGGGTGAGGACACGGGTTAAATGTGAGTTATGTGACCCCCTATCCATCAGTACGTGCTACGTATATCATAATGAATCTTGAACTTTCAGGGGGAGAAGCCACGGTTTGCATTAAAGTGACAACAAATAATGATACATGTAGTAGAAAATAAAAATTGAAGAAAAAGGAAAGGAAAAAAATGAAATATCATAAAGAAAGGCTAAAATTGAAAGTAAGTAGGCCTAAGGTAGAGAGAGAGAGAGAGTGGGGGGTCAGAGAGAGGGGTGGTAACAGTGGCGGATCCAGTGGGGCCGGGGGGCCGGGCCCCCCTAGCAAAAAAAACAGGTAAAAACACCCTTTTTGAAAAGAAAAAGATAGGCCCCTCCTGGCGCCCAAGGGGTGGCGGTGGAAAAAATCACCCTTCCCGAAAGGAAAAAAATTTCGGGTGCCAAAAAAAATTGTGTTCACTATCCCCCCCCCCACTGAGCGAAAAATCGACCGGCACGATTTTCCCACCAAGTGGGCCCCTTTTTAGGCCCCCTCCCTGGCCGCCGGCTGGATCCGCCCCTGGGTGGTAAAACTCAAGGCCCACTTTGGCTGCATGAAAAAAGAAAAAATTGAGGCCCAACATACAAAACATAATACAAAATAACAATAAAACATGACACAAGAAAATGGAAAACGAATTGTGTGGTAAATAATCAAAAAGTGTATGCGGGTATTTTGCGCCCCTCCCCCTGTCCAAACTTATCTAGATCTAAGATGTATAAGCGAGTAAGCGGGCGAACGAGCGGCAAATTTTGGCATTTAACCCTCAAACACACAATTTATTATGCATTTTACCCATCACGGGTAGGAAAATTCATGAGGGAGTACTGCAACCATACAGGCGTAGATCCCGGGGGGATTTGGCCAGGGGGGCTGGCTAATGTAATCAAGAGCGTCGATCCGAGCTTGAGCATGGGGGGACAAAATTACACAGGGGTGGATCCAGCCGGCGGCAACGGGGGCAATTCATGAGAATATTTAGCGGCGAATCAGCCTGTCGGTGAATAAGCGGGCGGGGGTACTGAGCACTATTTTTTTTTTTGGGGGTCCAATTCGTGAGAAAATATTTAGCAGCGAATCAGCCAGCCGGTGAATAAGCGGGGCGGTGTAGTGAGCACTAAAAATATATATATATTTTTTGTCCCCGGAAAAAGGAAATTCTAAATGGGGGCAAAATGGGTGGTCCCCTTTCTTTTCTGACAAAACATGACGCGCCACAGATCACCCCCCAATTCCAACAACAGATCTACGCCACTGACTGCAACCATAGGAGTACGGGTATTTTGTCATAAAGGGGAGAGGGGCTGAGGCCTACTGGCCGAATATTCAACCCTGCTTATAAATCTTGTGAGCGAGCGAAGCGAGCACGGAAAAAAAAGACATTAATTTTCATTATGGTATGCTGAAATCCAGCTGTGGTAAGATCAGACACATTTATATACTTTTTTTGTTCACGACGCGTGTTTATGGTTAAACCTCATTCCAAAATGAAAAACAAAATTTGTTTAAAATGTTTTAAATGTTATTTCATCATCAAAATGCACTAGCTAAGATATGAAAATACATGTAGTAAAATATAATGATATTCAGGCACTTAAATATGAGAATATTTGGGAATGTCGCTGCTCGAATATGTTGCTCGATTTAAGATATCTAAAAATTATCGGGGGAGCTGCCTCTGCCCCCAGCCTCGTAAGTCTATGACTGGCGACATAGCAGTGGATTTGCAAAGCTTTAACATAAGCGGCTTTCTATTCAAATTTTCTTTAACTTTTCTTCAACTGTCTGGAGGAATGTGGTAAAACAAAACAAAAATCCAACAAAAAAATCAAGGTAACAGAGAGCCAAGCGCAAGCCTTCACAAATGCTATTTTTACACTGCAGTATATCAAGGCGCAATGAGGGCAAAGCAAATATTATTTTTAAACTATAATTTAATATTGGGCGCGAAATTACAAGATCTTGAACAACACTTGCGAGAAAGCAAAGTGACCGAGCTTTAGAAAATTTTCGCATCTCTAAAAAATTATATTTATGATACAATTTACCCTTTCTTATGGGGGTATACTCCTTAATAATTGTGACTTTTCTGAATTCCTTTTGTCCTCTTTCTCTCTTTCTCTTTGCATTTTCTTTTGCCTCTCTCTCTTTTGCGTTTTTTTGTGTGCCCCTTCATGCCTCCAGCCCCCTACAATTAGTCATTGCAAGGATGTTTTTTTGCCCTATCGAAGATTTTCATAAACCTACCTGAATATTTTTGTTTTCCGTGCGCAGCGACCCAAATGTACTCTCAATAAAGAAATTGCTATTCCCGTCATTGCTATCGTTCTTTTTCAATACTGACATTTGAGCTACGCTATATTAGAAAGAGACTCGGAGAGGTAGCGAGAGGGAGAGAAAGAGGAAACAGGGGGGTGTAGGGGAGATGTCATCTTAATTCATGATGGGAGGAATCGTATTTGCCCCCCTCCCCCAACAACAACAACAACACATATGCACATACTTGTAATTATTATTATTATTATTATTATTATTATTATTATTATTATTATCATCATTATTTACTTTATTTTGTCATTCCTTTTTTGAGAGTGAGAGAGTGGGAGGGATAGAGAGAGAGAGAAAGAGAGAGAGAGAGAGAGAGAGAGAGAGAGAGAGAGAGAGAGAGAGAGGGGGAGAGGGGAGGTTGTAATACCGCAAAACTAGGATTTTGTGGGGGCGGTAGTGAGCACGCGAAGCCGCGTGCGAATCAATTACAGAGTGCGCGAAGCGCGCTCCCTGGCCTGGCGGCGGCCTGGCGGGTGGTACGTGCAGGAAGGGGGGAGTTTCCCCCTCCCTCGCGTAGCGCGGAAGCTTTGACGTTTCATGAAATTATTTGAGAAAGAAGATCGACGTACCGTTCTCGGACTCATTAAATAATTCTTGTCTGAATTTTGAAAAATGTTTCTTTGTCTGCTCCTTTTCTTCCTACGTCCTCTTACTTTTTTCTCTTCTCTCTCATTCTCTCTCTCTCTCTCTCTCTCTCTCTCTCTCTCTCTTTTGGCCGGCGTTTTTTTGTGGGGGCGACCCCCCCGCCCCCCCCCGACCCCCGGCTACGCGCCTGGGTTAATTGTATGTACATGTACTTGGTTTTGGCTAGCTCTTGGCTAGCTTGTTTGAGAACTGCACATGCCTGTCGGCAAAGTTTAAATTGCAACTTTTACATATATTTGAAAGCAAAAAGATGCACGTACGTTGTCAGGTCATTCAGGTGGACCTATAATTATAAACTCCCTATCAAGGTGTTTACTTTACTTTTATAAAAAAATATTTAATGAATGAATACATCTCTCATCCCTTCATCCGCCCAGCCCCGCCCCGCCCACAACAAAATCCCATCCCGGATCCCCCAATATTTATGACGTGTGATTTGACTCAGCTCACGGTACGAATGCGATATTTTATCTCGGATATCCGGATATATGCTAATCGAAGTGTATATATCCATATGCCATATGCAATACATTGCATTCACTTCCGGGTACGGTACGGATATCCAATACAGATTGAAAATAAAGATGGCTGGAATAGCGAGTGAGTATTGCAATGCAATGAATGGGTGTGAATTGAACGAGTTGAATTGATTATAATTATGTTCTTCTGCGAATGTATTGTTTTTGTCCTGAATGAGTTGAATATGTCGTATTTTAATGTGATTTACAATTTCAGGAGGTCTAGATATTGATAAAAATAATTTTGATGAAACAGCACAGTGCAGTGCAGTGCTATCTAGCCTAGGCCGTAGTATTAGACATTACTTAGTCACAAAATAAATAAACACATTATTACACAGTCACACTCACACTCACAGTCACAGGCAGTAATAACCGTCTGGTATGGGGAATTCTTTAATAAAACTGACATTGCTCAAGGAGCCAGACATAGGGCCGTATGCATAAAAAGTAGCAATTGCTTGTGCTAGCCTTTTACTTGAATCCGTATGCATAAACATAAGCAATTGCTTGCAAGCAAATGCTTTTGCCAGCAAGCACAAGCAATTGCTTGATGTCCGCAAGCAATTGCTTAAAGATCAAGCAATTGCTTAAAAACGTATGCATAAAACGAACCTTTTGCTTGTTCTTATAAGCAGTTGCTTACGTTTTTTCAAGCTCCGTCATAGCAGCTTGAGCTCTTGCTTAATCAGGACGTTCGCGGTTAAGCATCATGTTTATGCTCGTTAGAGAAAAACCAAAGTTGTACAGGAGTAGAATAAATCGAGAAGAAATTGCTCCCGAGACCTATCGGAAACTATTCCGTTTCGACAAAGAGAACGTTGAGTGGTTAGCACACAGGTTCATACCTGAACATGATGAAAAACGGGGAGGATGTCTGACAACTGCCATGTCAGGAAAGGCTACCCCACACGCATGACATTTGAATACACTACTAGTATGCGAAACCCGCCTTTGTTCTCCCATGAATGATGTTCGCACCGGCGTGACGCTATTGTTGAGATCGTAAGCAATTGCTTGCTGGAGGCAAGCAAAAGGTTTGAGCACAAGCAAAATGTTATGCATACGGATTTAAGCAATTGCTTGAGCTTGATCTTTTGCTTGACAAGCAATTGCTTGTGCTTGAAGCAATTGCTTGCAAGCAATTGCTACTTTTTATGCATACGGCCCAATGTCTCATCACAACAACTGTCGATATCAGAGACTGAAGCTTTCGGTCTAGATAAATGCTGGCAAACAACGAACAAGCACAGTGTCAGTCACAGTGCACACTTGCATACAGTGACACAAACACAGCTGCACAGTGACATTGCACTGTGTGCAGTCGTATCATATTCATACAAAATGACTTGTAACCTGCTTGTAATGATCACTCACATCTTGAGTACTTTTGTAGAACACGCTATCTGATCTAAAAAGTGTTGGGTGACTTTACCGTTGAAATACCATTGCAAAACAAACAGTGATGGCACTTGACCCAGATGTTAAGAAATTAAATGTAAATTAAATAGTCACTAGTCTAAGTCTAAGAAGAGACTAAAACAAAATAATCATGCATGATTTTTTGGCCATGAAAATCAGTGCCCATATCAAGGGAGGGGTGGGAGGAGGAAATCCGGCTACAGTTCCTACCCCACCCACCAACTGACGATAACCAAGAAAAGTACATCATACATGTAATGTAAACTAAAAATAATGAGTAAAATAGTAAATAAATGAAATATACATCATGACTAGTCTCAAAAAGAAGCACTTATAATTTTATTTTCAAGTGGTAAAATGTAGGGTTAAATAAAAAAAGAGTCATGTCGCGTACTCTCAAAAGTGTCGGTATTCGTGATTTACCGGCCTGGAAAAAAACGAAGTGTCAACCTTATACATGTACATGTACTTCTAGATTAAATATCTTGTATCTACAAAAGTACTCAAAACGTGCATAAAAAATGTATACCTTTTGTATATTATATAGTTTGTTTTTGTGTAGCAAAACTTGAATTTCTCAGTCTTGTTATTGTCAAGACAGATCAGGTATGACCTGTGAGAGCAAATGCAGACAAGTTGAGCTCTGACTAAGTTTGAGTTTGAGGATTGAGCCTGTGACAAAATGTGTGTCTCTATTAAAGCTATACAATGACATTAATGATTTTACTATTGGTGGTCATGATATATCACATGTGGATAATGTTCAATTTTTAGGTATTACAGTCAATGAATTTCTCTCTTGGAAACCACATATTAGTAGTATTTGTTCAAAAGTATCAAGATGTATAGGAATCATATCAAGGCTCAAATTTATATTACCACAAAACATACTCATCACTTTGTATCATAGCTTAATCTTGCCTCACCTTACATACTGTAATTCAGTGTGGGGGCATACCTTTAAAAGCCATCTTTCTAGATTAATAATACTTCAGAAAAAAGCAATTAGAATTATTTCGTCGTCCCCATGTCACTGTCCGAGTATGCCATTATTTAAGAAAATGAATATTTTACCAATATTTGAATTAATTTCTATGAACTCTCTCATATTTATGTATAAATACCAATTTGGGCTCTTACCAAAAATATTTGATAATATGTTCACCCTTAATTCGTCTGTAGGCCTACATAAGTACAACACTCATCAATGTACAGGTAAATTATTTCATTAACCCAAGGTCTCCACTTCCATGGCCTCAATTTCATTTCGTGTAAAATATATCAAATTGTGGAACAGCCTAGATCAAAGTACTCAGCAAAGCTCAAATCTCTAAAAATTCAAATTCTCTATAAAAGATTATATCTTACCAATATTAATGCATGTTAAGTAGATAAATAAAATGTATTAATTAATTCTTATTTTCTTCTCATATCTCATGAGCTCTCTCCCCTCCTACAATGCTCTCTCTCTCTTTTCTTTTCACCATCTGAATTTATTTCTCCAACATGCTGACTCATTCTAATTATTTTCCTCTACCATACTGACTCCCCCCTCTCTCTCTCTCTCTCTCACTCTCTTTCTCTTTCTCTTTCTCTCTATGTATTCTCTCCCTTGATATCTTTTTCTCTATCTCATCTTTCTTCTTTCTCTTAACTGTCTGCATATGGTTATGTGTGTGTGTGTGTGTTTGTGTGTTAGGGTGTGTGTGTTGTGTGTGTGTGTAAGTGTACATGAATCTGTCTATTTATAGTAGCCATTAAGGTAATCATAATTTCCTGATTAATATACATTTATAATTTTGCTGTTTTTGTAATTATCTCAATTGTTAAGAAATTTCTCTAACAAAGTTATAAATTTTATATTGTATACCGGGCCCTGCCTACAAGCAACTTGCTTATTAAGGGTATCCCTCCATTTTTATGTTTATATTGTTATTTTAATACAATGTGTAAATATTATGTTATATTTGTTCTTTTTTTAAAGATGGAAAAATAAAATTGAATTGAAATTGAATATACCGGTACTAATTCATAAAAAATAAAAAAATATTGAGAAATGTCTAAAAAAAATCTACTACCCCGGTAATTTTATGCACAAGCAGTGAAATGTCATTTGTGAAATGTCATCACATCAAAAATTAAGTGAACAAGTGCGCAGAAACGGGAGTCTTCATTTTTGCATTGTCACATTGACACCACCGCATTTTATTTAGAAAATGACTTTGTTCTTGCTCGACTATTAATAAGATTTTCAGTGAATTACTTACTCTCTAGAATAAGGAATAAAATGAGATCAAACACTAGGGAAATACATTTATAAAATTCCTGTTGAATTCAAGTGAAACTTGAGGTGTACAGATATAAGGGCTCCCTTTAACATGCGTACCGTCTCCAAAATTCACTAGTTGAGCTAGATAATCGACACTTGTTTTCTCTTATGAAAGGAAATCAAGTCTTGTGTGTGAAAATTGTTGAGCTTTAGATGCTATTTTAAACCCACTTCACCTTTAAAGCTGAGGAAGCAGAAACATAAGCCGAGGTGTATTTTTAAAGACTCATTTGATAAGTGCATACAATTAAAGTTAGAGACAAGAAACTTTACCCAATCAACCCATGCAAGGTGAGACTACCAGCAACATTTGATATGCATAACATTTTAATAAATTGGTAATTTAAGAATGCCTGTACTAATGTACGAGAGCTATGGAGTATAGACTCCTTGTGCACAATGTGCCTTCATTCATTTTCAGCTGAACAGTGCAATGTATTTATGCACACAGCAGGAATACGATTTTTATAAATATCATCACAGTTTCCTGATACTTTTAAATGTACATTGTTTGTTGGCAGTGGAAGATTGCCAAAGAAGCTTCAATTCAGCCAATGTGTAATCTACATGTACATATTAAAGAGATCTCAATCTGTCTGCCCAAAAGTAGGCTTTAGAGGTTTTTTTTCCATATTACTAATCTTTTGATTTGTTGTATTTTTTCCTTTTCTTCCATCACTTATCGTTTTTCTTCTCAAACTTGTCATGGATTGCAATTTCAATTGTGGACAAATTGAAGGGTAAGTTGGTATTATTTTCAAATAGTAGACATGGTTTATTTTACTATCATAGCGTCTTGCAGAGCTGCCAACTAGTATGGATTTCCCGTAATTGGTACGGAGGTTGGCAGCTCTGGTCTTGAGCATGTTGCGAATTGGATATATGGGGGTTTACAAGTATTCATTATTATTAATATTATTATTTTTACTGCAGATAAAACTTTCATATGGTTTGCATTAATTAAAAGGGAGTGTATACATATACATGTACACATATATGCATGAGTCTTATTTCCAGTCCATACGAAGCAAAGAGTTTCAATAACTTTTACATGGACTCATTACATCGTGCTGTAATATGATATGATGGAGGGAAGGCGGTGGGAAATAAGAGGAAAGGAAATTTCGTTATTTATTGTTGTTGTTGTTGTTGTTTACATTCAGTTGCTTTATTTTTCAATGTAATAGAATATACTCTGAGTTGCATATCTAGACAAGAGGGAGTGTACACACTGTACATGCATGAGCGTAATTTACATTCCATTTTAAAAGCACATTTTTGATAGTTTTCTTTACATTGGAAAATTAGTAAATTGAGAGAGGGGAGAGAGGAAAGAAGAGCTTCAGGAAAGGAAAACTTAATTATTTGTCATCATTGTACATCACTGTGTGTCTCTTGCATTTTCTTGGTGGTCATGAACAGATGAACCATAAATCCATTTAAATGAGTGTGATGTAAACTACTCCAGGGGGTGTTTCACAAAGACTGAGATCGACTTTAAGTTGGACTTAAGTATAACAGGCCATTCGTGCCATTGGTTGCTATCCCCATTGGTCTCTAAATTATAATCGTTAGATAACATAACATCAAAAATGTAAACTATTTACATTTGAGACCACAATTTGTACGTCCCGTGAGAGACCAATGCCAGTAAATGATGAGAGAAAACAATGGCACGAACGGCCTGTTATACTTAAGTCCAACTTAAAGTCGATCTTAGTCTTTGTGAAACACCCCCCATGTTTCATATAATTGGATAGATATTTGACACTTGATGCCTCGAGGGGCTCTATCTTCACTGTACACGTACTGGAACAATGTAATGTCTATTTCAACAATAACTTTACCTTATTCTCAGGAATTTGTATGAAAGGAGAGTAAGATCAGTGAAATTGGAAGGTTCATTAATAATAGGATTCACAATCACATATTTTGTGGAGAAATTTTTTGAAAAAATATTAATCTGAAATATGGTTATGTTACAAATATTTTGCTGTAATAGAAGTTTGAAATATGCTTTTAATTTACATGTAATGTCGACCATGTTGCTGTTCCTGCATTTAATATAATTCTCTTATTGTATGTTTCTCCTTCACAGCTTAGTGGGTTTGGCCTTCTCGGCGTCTATGGGAATTCTTATGATTGTACTTGCATGTGCAATCCCTGGATTTGGCCAGTAAGTAAACAGTCTCTAACAGTTAGAATGTGCAGAATTTTAAATGTATTTGAAAGCTGTTGTTACATGTACGTATCAGTATATCACATCACATCCTTAGTTTCTAGGAAGTGCTGTCCGATATAGAAGTGATTATCATGGGATTGTCATATTTTTGTAAGGTTTTGAGGTAGTTTTGTAATTTGCTTTTCATACTCCGTACTATTAGCCTAACCCAGGCTTAGAAAATCCAAGCTGTTCTCATTCAAAATCACTAACCCCGGACTATCTGGATAGCCCATGAATACACTGTATATATTAGTGCACACTCACACATGCGCTCTTTGAGAGTGTATTTTACTACTACAGACGGCGCACGCTTTTGACCAATGTCACTGCTGGCCCTGAAATGAACATTCATGTTCATGCTTATCTCTGATTCCGCCTTCACAGGTTAGCACCGCTTTTCCTTAGCCCCAGACTATTTTGACTTCTGTTCTCACTTGAGCTCCTAGCACAGCATTTCAAGAGATAGCACCGTATTTGGGGTGCTAACCCTGCTTTTTTCCTGTGAAAAATAATCCTGTACTATTAGAGTGGCTAGCCCACTTTGGTAAAACCGAGTGTAAAAATGAAGTGGGCTAAGCTTAGCCTTCTACTATCATTGGGGCTATGACCCCGGGTCCTTTGGCCTAACGATAGTACGGGGCTCAGGACAATTTTGCCAGTGTGGAAAGTATATAAGAGAACCTTTGATGATAATATGAGTAAGTTCTGGTTAGAATACATAACATTCATGAAAATTGTTATAAAATGTTAGCCAACTGATCTCATTGAAAGTACAGGAAAATTGGAGTATTTAGAGTTTTGCAAGATCAAGAAAAATTATTTTAATAATGTTTAGGTTTGGACCACATATTTATGACCCAGTTCATGATATGTTAACCCATAAACATCAAAAGAAGTCATGAGGCATTTACCTATCAGAAGACTTGATGAAAATATTAAGGTACTACAGTATTTAGCGTCCGAAAATACAAATAATTTAGACCAAAACATGGTTATAAGGAAGATTATATGAATGGCGAAAATGGCATGGAATTCCTGGGAATTTACTTAACACTAATTATGGTAATATTTATATTTATGACTATGGCTATTTGTACCGCTGTACTTGTACAGACAAAGTTCTCATGCTTTCTAATGGAAGTGAACGTTGACTCTTTCCTTTAACTTCAATAGACTATTGGAATACTTTCTGGGATTGCTTTCATTTCAGCTCAAAATGATGAACAATTTCACATTTTATTCTACTATAACTGTTTAATAGTACCTTTAACCAAACTTGCATTGTGAAGTGATAAACTTGACACTCTTTCCTCTCATTACCTCACCCCCACAGAGTATGGTGGCCCATGTTTGTCCTGGTATTCTATATTCTATGCCCAATCCCTATGTTGATCAGCAAGCGATTAGCCAGCTCAGATAGCATCGGTGCCACCAGTAGTGCTCTACAAGAGCTCTGTGTTTTCATGACGTCAGGCATCGTGATGTCAGCCTATGGTCTACCCATGGTCCTCATGCATGTTGGAACGGTAGGTGTACCGATATCAGCCATTTTGTTTGGGATATTAGAACATTTTTTAGACTTTCTTTTATTATTTGCATAATCAACAGTGATGTCAAAACTTGTCAAGACCTGGGATCTGGGCCCTGTCTTATAAAGAGTTGCGATTGATCCAAATCAATCACAAGTTTGCAGTCTCCTATCTCTTATGTACATAGTTGCGATTGATATCAGTTGGAAATAAGTTACAATTAATATCAACTCTTTATAAGACAGGGCCCTGGAGGAACAATTTTGAGTATATTATTTTAGCATTGGGTATCGGGGTCAAAACAAAAAGAAAGACATCAGAAACCAGAGACCAAGACTAATCTGATACATAAGTGACAATAGTTGATGTAAAATGCTTGTGCCAGTACCGGTATAACCACTACACTTGGTCAGTTATGGTTACTTGTTTACATGTACCTGAAGCAATCTTTGGAGAGTGAGGTCTCATTAATTTTTGTTCTTGTTGCAAAATAAGAATATTCTGGGAAAATGTTGATCAGCACATAGGTAGGATATATTCATGGACTTGGCTCCAACAGACAATGATGAAAATCATATTTTATCAATTTTGATTGCTCAATGAAATTCTACGTGTTAAAAACTTCATTCAATGAAAATTTCTACTGGTATACCATGTGTTTTGAGTGGATAGTGTCATCTTGTCTTTGATGTACCAGCAATTTTAAAACGTGCAAAGAAACACAGTTGTACTACAACAAAACAGAACATTGTCGTCTTTTTTATGTCTTTGATACAGTTAACATACCAAGCCCTCCTCCTGGTTCTATTTGGCAACACGTGGAGCTTCATCACGATTCTCATCTTCTTCAGAATATTCCGACAAGACGATGATTTTGAGTTCCAGGTCTGGTGATTTACGCCATCCTTAACCCTATTCTGTGCACCCTCACCCGCACCCCATCCTCCCCACCTCACCCTCTTTTCACCCACATTTATTTAATTAATCCCTATTAATATCTTAAAAGGAATGCCATAGGTGATGTCAATGATGATTTGTGTCTGTGGAGAGCCAGAAGGGCGTTAGCTTACATGCAAATCAAATTCATGAAGACTTAACGCCTGTATTGCTCTTAAGACATGTCAGCAACATGGGCAGGAATACTATAACCTTGCTATTGTTTGGGTTTGTGGTCAATATAACAACAGTATATCACAGAGAGAATTAAATGATGCTTTTGTTTATGGTGTATATATATCAGGAGAGTAAACTTGGTGGTTACCATAGGAAGAAATGGCATTTATAGCATTTATCACTTAATTTAAAGCATTTATGGCTTTGTGATTCAAAAGGTTTACCCTTCCATTACTCAATGCATTAATATAATGAAGTCAATAGCATCCAATCCAATCCACAGAGTAACTGATAAGCGCCTTTTCATTACAGTTACAAAGCGTTTTTCAATTTGCTCCACAATGTAGTATAAGGAGTGCATTTAAACTATGATTACTAAAAACACTTTAAAAATACTTCAGAAATAGCATTTGATCCTAGTGTAAATGGAGGGTTAACTAATGGCATGCATGGTGAAGGGAGCATGATGTGATCAATGTTTAATCAATGTAGCTTAAGCCTTTTCTGTTCAACTTTGTATAGTTTATGTTATTTATGATTTAATGAAAGTACTTGCCTTGATGAAAGCCCAATGATCATATGGTAGACAGATAATGAAAAATCTTCAAGTTCAAGTTCACTGTATTCAATACTTTCGTTACAAATATACAAAGGTAAACAAACATATTAAAGTTAAAAAATAATAGCAATATATAACATGAGAATAACACAAGCGGAGAAGACATAAAAGAACAAGGTGAACAAATCTAAACATGTACATTAATGAGAGACAAGACATGTAAAAGTCCGTCTCCAGTGATTGTATAAAAAACTATGTACATTATTTTAATTATTAATTTTTAATAGGAAGGGGAAAAAGGAAATAATTTCCTTTCAGCCTCTTGATCGTTAGGCCATGTGGTAGAGTGGAATGCTTGCATGGATTGCTAAACTATCGGGAATGCTTTACAATAGAACCTGCACTCTTTGGGGATTCTTTAGCAGTGGCCTTTGCACCGATTTTGCTTGCCCAAATAATTGCGAAGTTATGCGCATGTCATGCTGTGCTACCCTAGCAAGAAATTGTGATTTCAACTAGGCTTCAGTTATCGTTATTATCGTTGTTATTAATTACACGTATGATTACTTGTTATTATATTTTATTATGATTATTATTATTTTTATCATTGTTATTTATTTGGTGAATCCTTTCTTGACTCATCCCACAATGTAATCTTCATCTTTTGTTAATATTCTCTATTTGAAGGCTTGGTGAAATATAGCTGGTTCACTAATAATTGTTTCAAAAAGGTTAGTATTGTACAAGAAATACCTATGTGCTTAGTCTAGCAATTGTACCATAGACCATGAAGGACAATTTTTTTTTAAAGAGGCTGAATCTTATTCAGATTGACAGCACATTGCTTTTCTTCTTCACTTCTAGATGACTTGAAAGAAGTCATGCATTCAAAATATAATATATGAATAGAAATAATGTATGGAAAAACTTAGAAATTTCCAGTATTAATTGGAAAACAATGAGCCATTAACATTGTGAATTAGAATAGTATGAATTCTCTTCATAAAAATACCTAAAATTGTAAATATTGTTATTCATGTACCTATAAAAAAAAGATTGAAGGAATTTCATATCATTGTCGCCACCCATCTAATCTTCCTTCCAAGAAGATTGGATGGACTGATATTTCAATATGTATTTTCAACGTTAAATATTACATCTAAATCTGTATCCTACTTGAAATCACAATTCAGAGCTAAAGCATGTTCTTAACTTTTTATAATCCTCACCAAAGCAGTGGCATAAACTTGAATTATTCTATCTTTTCCCCTTCTTCTTTGCTGTGCGATCCAGTCCTTAATATAGATCCATGGGCATTCATTGACTGTTGTAAGAAAGGATATTCTGTTCAGCGTCCCCAAGCCCTCGAAGCCAAACCTGAAATACCTTATACTGTATTCTCTTTAGAACATGGAAAACTGTGTGTACATGTAGGATTGTGCTTCACCAAGCAATCGTTTAGATATTTGCTCTAATTGGAGATAATAATTCTGCCCTACTTTTACATCATGAAGAAAATGACAAATATTTTACACAAATTGTGCATCATCAAAAATTGAGGGATGGACAGGCATTTCTTAGTAAATTCTCAACATTGTAATCCCTTGTTATTTCATTTTTTATAGGTTTCCTTCGAATTAATACATATTTTGAATGAACCTTGCTTCTCTTTGTTAGAGTAGGGCACAGTTGTATATTGCCAAATGGAACAACTCCACTGCATTTCATGTAATTTTGTTGAGATAAGACAAACATTAACTGCCATAAATGTTTTGTAGGATTAAATGATGCAGCAGATGAACATGTAGGCAATTAATATATGACTTTATTATTTGCTTGGCAAGATATTTATGTATCATTGTACAAAATGTATATTCACATAAATGTAAATTGTTGCCAGAGTTGTTACAGTGATCTTGTAATGTATATATACAGGGGGGCAAGAGAAAAATATGCTGATAATTTATATATTTATGTGTAAAACATTGCAATCGCTATACTTTACTATGATTCTGCTGTATATTTGCCATTTGAATGCTCCAGAGATCTGAAGCCAGATAGGTTTAAATGAAACTGTTGAAAAGATATATTACGCGTAACTTGATAAGCATGACCTGAAAATTATGTCAAAGGTCGAGATTAAATTATTCTTAATGGATACTTCCATCCCCATTTTGTCTTCTTTTTGTTTGCAAGCAGAGCCTGATACTACATGCAGAATTTGCACAATTTTAATCAAGAATTGAAGGGTATTATATATAAAGTGTGTTTCTTACCATGAGCATGTGTTATCAAACACTTCTGAGCCTTATTTTACATAAACTTCAATTGTATGTGTTTCAATCGGCAGACAAAATGAAGAAGAAAACAAATCTTATTTCATGTATTTGTAACTGTGGCCCCCAAATGTCAAATTTTAAAGGCTTGCCTGTTAATATAGATCATTAAAAATGGTAAACAGGGTTGGTTCACCTATTGTGTTTTTGGAGCCCAAAAGGTTTTAACCCATTGCCTACGGGAACCAGGGCATCCTTTCACAAAACCATCATAAGTACAAGTTCACTGAAATCCCATTGAAACGCATGTTAATGACAATACATGCATTTCAATGGGATGTCAGTGAACTTATACTTTTGACAGTTTTGTGAAATACTGCCCTAGTGGCCTATGTATTAAAGCCAATGTACATCTACAAGAAGTGTGGAAACATAGAAGTGTATCCTTTCAAATTGAACTTACTTCATAATGGATTGAATTAGGATTAAATGAGAATTGGGAGACTGTGGGATGGAGGTTCAGGTGAGATTTCATCATATATGAATGTGAATGAAAGAATAATCAGCTTGAGCAAAGCACGGTATTGAGTGATCACGCTTCTGCGTCTCTGTGAGGCACTTTTGCACTGTCCAAGGTCACTTCATGAACTCACAAGCGGTCACATACAACACATAACCCTATGAAGAAATTAATCCTATACAAACATGACATGTAAAAGATTTTCAATTTGTTTTTTTTAAACGGCAGGATGAAAAAAAAACTGTCGGTCATTCATACATACAATGTTACATCATTCTTTGTATTTATCACTTTCACTGACTTTACCACTCAAATACAAAGTTAACTCAATACTGTGCTTTGCTCAAGCTGATAATGTTGATATTTCTGGTATACTTCTTATAAAATTCATGTTCATATACTCACCAGAAAGAATAGTGCACTGTATTCAGAAATGGACTAATATCATATGTATTGGAGGAAGTGGTTACTTGTTATATAACCCATGTAATTGTACTTATCATAAATTCTAAATTCTCTCCTATGCTTTCTAGAAAGCATTACATATAATCATTTTTCATTTGTGTGATTTCTTTTGCAGTTTATCAAGCTTTATATACTGTCTGTTTAGAAGTACCCGGGTGTTAAGTCTCTGTAAAATTATAAGAGTTAAAGCCCTTCGAGCTTACAACAAACAGTATGTTCTGGTGTTAGAAATTTATGTATTTTGCTAATCTGTATTTAAAGATTATTTGCTGGCCTATTGGCAGTAGTCGAATACTAAAAAGTTGCAATTAATAAGAAAAATGTTTAATGGATGCAGAACATTAAATTCAACTGGATGTTTTTCATTCATTTCATAGGGTTTCATACATAAGAAGGAGCTTAAGTTGCTACAAAGCAAAATACCCTTTGCATTATATTATTACTCAAAAAAAAATGTGCCGGAATGACATTTTATTTTATTAGAATGATGTGTATTTCTAAGTTCATAATTTAGCTAATATTATTGCTTTTGCAGCAGTAGAGTTTCATTTCGACCACATGTATGGCACATTGGATTTAGAGCTTATGTAAACTTTAATCAATCACTGATTCTTCTTTTTTATAAACATGACCATTTATTTTATTCAGATTTGTACATGCAATGTACACATTTGTAATTCTTCAAGAATTCTTTTAATTTTTTTTTCCATTAGTGGAACATGACCAAAAATGGCTCTTGATCGAAACATTATACAATTTTGTGTAATGAAATACTCAGTATTGCACACTTGTAAATAATCTAGTAGAATCTACAACTTTGTACCAAATAACAAATCAAAACTGTAAAAATAGAGATTATTGATGTCAGTTATTATTCTCGTCTGTTTTATGTATGTGGTTCTTTGTAATGTCAGCTGTGTAATAGAAGTTGATTAAATTTGTGGTAGATTTATAACACAATTCATCTATTGCCATGCAAGTTGTGTTTGTTTTTATTTCCATTTGAAATTTTACTGGATGGATTTAACAAGGACTGAATTCTGAAATGTATGTATATTCAAACTAGATGGATTATGAACCGTTTTTATATTTGTAGGTGTGATTTAGCAAATTATGTATATTTTTACAATTTGTGTGGTGGAAACGCGGAGGGGATCTTGTCCTAAACAAACCCTTACCTTAAAAAACCAGAGAGAGAAAGAGAGAATACAATAATTGGGTGAGGCAAGGGGAAGGGGTGGGGAGAGAAAGAGAGAGAGAGGGGAATCGAAATTAAATTATGATGCAGATCGAGAGAGGGAGTAGTGTGAATTATGAGTGAATCAACAAAATATTAGGAAACAAAATTGGAATAACACTGTCATGTCCATCGCATTGATAATGATGCACATTGTTAAATTAGAACAATCCAAGACGAATTTTTAGTAGTTATACACGAAAACAAAATATTCGGCAGCGAGTAGATACTAACGATATTTTTCTTCGTTAAAAAATCAGAGTTGTCCATAAATGTATGATCGAATCTCTTTGAAATGAAAAGAGAATAGCGTCCTCATTGTCCGAGATGTGCACCGTTGAGACGTATACAGACCCGTATATGTTTTGAACAAAATAATGTGTTTTATGAACAGTGCATGATTTCGTTTTATTATCCTTTATTAATTAATTTATTAATAATTCATAGATAGGCCCTACGTTGAGTTATAAAGAATACTACCTCACCAGCACATCCTGTAGACATAAAATAACGAAATACTTGAAACAGATGAACTTTATACAAAGTACAAAAATACACAAATCGCAAGAAAATAATTATGGAAAATACATAATGTACATTGTAGGATGTTTACATCAATACAGAGAGAAGAAGGGGGAATAGGAGAAAGAGATCTCCTTCAGATCTCTTTGATGATAGAGTATATCATAACAATATTTTGCTGATTAGCAAACTCGCCTAAAAAGTTCAAATAATTCGGTTGATTGTATTAAAAGTTGCCAAGTTTGTTGAACAGAAAGCTCACTTTCTAAAAGTATGAGCGTTTCTTGAAATCAGTTATAGGGTATGTAATATCAAGCCGTGAATTTACAGAATATCGGGCACATTAGAGGGGCAACGATGTGGGAGCCAGGGAGTTGTTAATTTTTGAAGACTACTAAACAGTAAAACTACATTGCTTATTGTGATTGCTACAATTTGTGCATAAACCTAATAGCTCATTATCACTGTCATTACTGTTATTAATTTAATGAAAACATATTCAGCAGAATCATAACATGATTGCTAACCTATGATTTTGGATAACATATTCCATTTTCATCAGTGGCGGATCCAGGGGGGGGGGCACAGGGGCACGTGCCCCCCGGCCCAAAAAAAAAAAGGAGAAAAAGGAGGAAAGAAAAAGGAGAGGAAAAAGAAAAAAAAAGGGAAGAGAGAAAGAAGAAGAAAAGAGGGAGGAAAGAAAAGTGGAGAGGAGAAAAAGGAGGGGAAAGGGGAAAGAGAGGAGAGAAAAAGCAGGAAAAGAAGAAAGGCGGAAAGACGGAGGAGAGAAAAGGGGAAAAGGAGAATAATGAGAAGGGAAAAGAAAGAAAGGGGATGATATTATAAGAAGGTGTTTTTTTACCGGGTAAGGGGCGGGGTGGGCATGCAATTTTAAGTCGAACATGACTAATAACAAAGATTTTATCTCCTTTATAACTTCTAACTTCTAACTTATAACTTAGTCTTGAATTAATTTTCCGATATACCTATTCTAAGTCCTCTTTCAGCATGCAGATTGTCCCCGCCATTAATCCTGCCACAGTTGCTGGTTTCATTGTCATACTATTTTCTGTCATCCCTGTGGCCACGAAGAGCCTACCACAAAGTTTCTATCCGTTTCGCAAGCACTTTTTTCCATCGCCTACTGTAATGCTTATTGCTTCCAGTTTGCAAAAGATCACAGTGGCGGATCTATGGGGGATGGGGAGGGGTTAGGGGGTTTAACCCCCTTGGGCTGCCAAGTGAAAATGTGATGGTAATAGAAAAACGCCATCATGTGTCCACACCCACACAGTATCCGCATCGTCATCGGGTCAAACACCCTTAAACTTAAAAAGACGTTATCATGCACTGCTTTTTATGTTCTCCATTGTGTTAGTAGATGCCAGGAAAATATCACTTACGGGGGTTCAAAATAGCAACAACAAAAAATCGCCTCGCTGCTTCGCGGCTCGTGGACGATGCCCCGTGTCGTCATTGGGTCAACCCCTAGCAAGAGGCTAGATCCCATCATCCGCCCCTGGATCCCTACTCTTTGAGGGGTAGGAGAAAGCAATTTTACGTCATATTACTCCAGGAAGTGCCTGAAAATGCACCTAATGTGGTTCTAAAATTGCAAATGCTTCCTACTCAGGGAGGGTTCCGACCCCCTCCCAGACCCACCCCGCTTGGTCGCTCCGCTCCTCGACGCTAACGCCTCGCTCCATCGTTTTTATATATTTTACCCCATGCGATTTTGTGCCCCCGTAAGAAATTCCTGGATCCGCCACTGTTCATAGACTTGGTATATCAATAAATCACATCGCAAACAATCATACTCAACTCTGGAATGTATGAGAAAGTAAAGCACCATCACCATTTTTTCTATCATGAACACAAAGACACGGTCAAAGAGAGATAACTCTAAAATTAACTAGTCCATCAACCACAATTTAACATGGACCTTCCAATATAGCAATAGAAGAAAATGTTATACCGGTTACATTGCATTTCACAGAACAGTACTTTTCAATTTGATGTCTCTAGAGTGAACATGAACAGTAAAGAATAGAACTGCTCAGTAAACTCACAAGACGATCTTGAATAATTGCCATCAAGATAATACGAACAAGTATTTCATGTATCATTGCGAATTTGTGGAATATAAATTCGAAAAGAGGTGTCTATCGATGCTGACAAAATGGGAAATGGAAAATAATAAAATCATCAACATTTATGTGAGGGTAGGATGGGACGAAAAAGCATAGTGTCATATCAAATCTAAGTCATTATCTTCTCATTGCTTGAGATGGATTATAATTTCTCTCGGGATCACATAAGGTCATGACTGTATATGGCATAATTATGGCGCAATACGAGTATCTAACAGAGGGGGGTATCATTAAGGAACTTCATTTGGACGCTGCCTGGCAGCTCTGTCTGTGATTTGTATAAGGAGGCGTCCCTAGGTTTGTACCACCACCTTACACACACACACACCGCTCCCTCTCTCTCTCTCTCTCTCTCTCTCCCTTCTTTCTCTCTCTCTCTCTCTCTCTCTCTCTTTCTCTCCTCTTCCCTCCCTCTCTCTCTCTTTCTCTCTCTCACTCTTCATCAGCTCCCACCTCTTTATTAATTTTGAGGTCGGCACATCAGTCTCCCAGAATCCCGGTAGCTACGTCATGGTTCTTCGGATAAGACTGAAAGTCAACAAATATCTAATAAAATGATTAAGAATCTGGCAAAATGAAAACAATGTATGACAATTTTAAATTTTTTAAATACAAAAGTTGGAGAAAAGAAAAAAACGAGGAGTAATTGATCATCCTATTTCTCAATATCTCACAAATAGTGTTCTTTTTCCGCATGAGAGTATAACATAATTGAAGAAAAGAGAAATATATATATTTTTCTAAATACTGTTAAAAGCAGAAAATAATATTTTAAGAAATTATAATGCTCCACTTGGTTAGCCCACATGTTAGCCCGACATGTCGGTATCGTATGTTGCGGTCCCAAGGGCTGTATCCGATTCCAACTAGTGGCATGCCTTTGCTAGTCATGTCAACGAAAATGACCTACTTCTCAACACGCGTCCACCCGTCGTTATGTGGAGTCTTGCAGTTTGCCTCAGAAGGTCTTTATATCAAAATCACCGGGAGCTTTCTAGATTTGTTTTTCTTCATGAAAGTTGAGTTCGTCCTGTGTCGCAATTTAGATGACATGGAATTCGTCATTTACGGTTCATTTGCCAAGAGCCTACCGGCTAGATGTAATTTGTTCCGGAACCGATAACAGCAGTGATGAGTTTATTATTAATACGAAAAACCCAGAAAGTTCGCTTCTTTATTGCCTGTTCCCGCCTACCGATGAAACGCGCTTACACGATTGGTGAATTGAGGATGTACGTCATCACGGCAGCACCCATAAGTCTCTGAAGACCACGTGCCTGCTATGATTATTTCGGAGTCCGAGAGCTAGAAAGGCGTTTGCTCGATGTAAGTGATATAGTTATCGCCCTTCTGGCTCTTCAAAACGATTGATCAACTTTGGTCTTTCGTTCTCACATACTCATAGAAACGAGATTTTCATTCTTTTGATTATCTTGGAAAAGGGGAAAGGGAAAGAGAAGACCATAATAAGATAAAAATATGCAGAAGTATGAATGGAAGAACTAGTATAGAAAGGAGAATAAGAGTACATGATAAAACATATACCATTTTTATGCACGCTCTACCTCAGAATATAGAACGAAGTGAGTGACGGAGAGAGAAGGAAAAGAAAAGGAGAGAGAGAGAGAGAGATTGATGAATAATAGAGAGAGAGAGAGAGAGAGAGAGAGAGAAGGGGGTGAAAATTAGTGAAACGGAATAGAATCTTTTTTAAATGAAGGAAGAACAATAATTAGTAGAAGGAATTAAGATTGAAATGACTAACTAACCGATAATGATGCTGATACCGATGTTGAAAAATAATTTGGAATTAAAGAAAAAAACATTAGTAGAGAATAGAGAGTGAGAAAGATAAAGAGAGAGAGAGAGAGAATGATGATGATGATAATGATACCGATTCGCAGCTTTTAAATGGCGCCATATTTCTGTTTAAAAAAATCAAAAAGACGTAGGCTCCTCCAACTATTTGAAGAGAGAGACAGAGACAGAGAGGAGGGAATGGGGAGCGCATGAGGAAAGGGATTTATTTTAAAAGACAACGTAGACATTTGTGTTGAAAGTTAAAAAAAAAAATAAGGAGACAGTAGTGGTGAAAACTTTAATTACAAGTCAGAAGCAAGTCAAAGTGAAAGAGTTGCCGATTTACGCATGCCTGCCGGCGCCTGACTCAAAAGGGCTCTCAAGCGCACAGTCGCGGAAGAGAAACGAAATTAATTAAATCGAGAGGAAGTAATCACCTCCCTCTGGTGAGCTTCAATTCGTCAGCAGACAATGACCTTTTGTGAGGGAAACGGAGCATTTGACACACCAATAACGCAAGGTCTTCTCTTAATCTATCGGATTAAAAAAAATACAATTATCGAAGTTTTTTCATTAATGACATTTTGATACTGCTTAAGAATGACTGAATTGCTCTCTGTTTGACCCCTATGATAATATTTATGCCATGTATGCCGAGAGAAATGTTTAGAAAATTGATATTTTTTTGCTTTTCATTCGTGAAATTTTTGCTATTTTTTCTTTCTTTAAATCGTCATGGACAAGATGAGAAAAAGGGAGAAAATAAGAAGAGCTTATAGATGATAATCGTTCCCTAGATAAACAGCTTGTCTATTCTGTAGTTTGCGATCGGCCAAAATTAGAATTCAATTTCGAGCCCTCCGCTGATGATGGATTAAAGAAAGATATACAGACATATCTTCATTTGCTCCATTATCATTACTCGGTAGAAATAATGACATGAAGCACATATTCCCCAGCAATACTACAACTATTACTATTACTACTATTATACTATGACTACTATTACTACTATTACTACTATTACTACTATTATACTATGACTACTATTACTACTATTACTACTATTATACTATTACTACTATTATACTATTACTACTATTACTACTAGATGTACTACTAGTACTACTACTATACTACTACTACTACTACTACTACTACTACTACTATACTACTACTTCCACAACTACTACTACTACTAATGCTACTGTTGTGGTCGAGTGGATACGTCGCCGGACTGTCGATCACAAGGTCCGCGGTTCGAGTCCCGCCGCTGCACTAATGTCCTTTGGCAAGACATTGATCTAAATTTGCCACACTCCACCCAGGTGAAGTAAATGGAATTTATTCC